>JAJTUP010000048.1:0-485379 GCA_021399435.1 Diaporthe sp. PMI_573
AAACATCACTGCGCGTTGCCAAGACCGTTCCATTTCCCTGTTTTCTTTAGCGGCTACCAGGGATCTCCATATCCTAGCTAGGTATCTACAAACTGAAATGGAAAATCTGAATTAAGCATTCTGTGTTTGTACCAAGTGCCACCAGTCCATATAAATCAACTAGTAAGACACAACAACCAATTAAAAAATGCTGCTGGCTAAAAACGAGTCATAGAGAGACGGAAATGAACAACGTGTGGTTGAGCCTACGTGACGCAGTCACCTGCCCTTTACCGAAACCCAGATGCGGAACTGCCAGCTCGATTCGTCATGACCATCGGCGACGCTCTGCCGGCGGCCAGCTCTTCGTCTGCCTTACCCGCCCGCACGATCACAATCACGAAGAGTAACAACTATCACATCATAAATTGCCAACTTCACCTCACTCCATCGCCTGCTGCTGATTACGGAAACCCAGCATCGCCATATCGTGGGCTTGCCTTGTCACGGAAGATGCCCCAATCACCGACCCAGGAAGAAGTTGCCGATTTCTGCTTCGATCTCTTCAGGGATATTACTCAAACCACCTGGCTAGATGATGGTTTTAGATGTCTCGGTGACGGGGCTGCCCAGACGGTCGGTGACTTGCTGGTTGATACAGAACCCGGATATAGACATCCACACGGTTAAGCCGTTCTTGTTGTGCTAGAACAGCTCCATCAACTATGCGAAGTGGCGGCTCAAGGTATCTAAGATCTATACGTCGGATACCATTCTCAGTGCAACATCCTTTGATTGGTGAAATCCTTTGTATATGGGGATACATTTTGCGACTGGCCGGGAGAGTAATGGAAACGTAGAAGTCCGGTCTCCTCTTAATCAAGGAGTATATACTACAGGACTCCCATATTTATGTTTAATGAATCAGGTACATTTAGCTCTGTAACGATGAGAGAAGTACCATTGTCTAGGAGGTGGTAGAAACCCACTTTAATGGATACTTGTTTCGGTAGTTTCCCATGTGCGTACTATGCAGTACTTCGAAATTTTATCAAAGTACTCTACTGGCTTTTTAAAAGAGCTCACGTTTGTGTCCTTCGTAGTCAACTACAAGGACGACATAGAGTTCAGGCAGATCCAGATACGCAGTACCTTAATTTCATACGTATTTCTCTTTATATCCTTTGTCAATCATCTAGCGTTATATATTCAGTTACTCATTTAAATTCCGATTTTTAATACGTCGTGGCATCGAACATATTCTTACGTTGTGCTATATATTTTTCAAAAGCGAGGTCACCATGAAATCCATATTCGCCAATGTCCTCCTCTTCTTGGCCATTACTGTAACGGGCATAGCGATTGATCCCGTGTCTGCGGCCGTGACCGCCACCATGACGGAGCCACTCTGCATCAACGGCTGCGCTGGAGAAGCGACTCCACTCTCTGTGGCTGAAGTATTAGCCACGGTGACTGATTCCATCAACAACGTCGACACAAATGGCAGCCAGGCCACTGTAGACAAGCGCTGGTCCAAGGGGCGCAACTCGCTCTGCTTCACCTCCAGCAGCCTAGTCATGGCGGGCTACTACGCCATCTACCTGGACGGCTGGGGTCAAGAGCACGATGGCTGTGGGAAGGGAGCCCTTGACAATCTTCGCGGCCAGTGCGACCAGGTCTGGTACTGGACTTGTCAGAACTGGGGATCTGGCGTGCTGCTGACGTTCTACCTCTCGGGCCCTCCTAGAGCCAAATGTGTTATGGACGCCATGTGGCTTGCTTCGCCGAGTGACCGGCGGGAGGAGGGCCTCTGCTGCGTCTATCTAGGATCTGGTATTGGGACATTGAACACCTGCTAGCTTACTTGTGAATTTGTGTTTGTAGTTTTGGGCACTTCTGTAGCGCAAAATTAGCCTGACTGTATGAAACTCGGGCGCCAGCTCTAGACGGCGATCTTTTCATACAAAATTGATTAGACAGCGAAATCGCAGAACAATGGCGGTTCCGTTTTCACTTCACAGTTTTTATATTTGTAAAACCTCATTACAGATCTTAGTCTAGTTTTACTTCATACAATCGTTTACACTAACTATGTAACACAAATTAAGATCTTCGCCTGCTTAATAAAAGGAAAATGTAAAGACGGCGAAGTAGATATAGGAGGCGACGTCGTGGTAATCACCCTCACTATCCTCTGAAGTTTCGTACATTTTATACATTATAGAACGCTTGGCTACATGACGTATTGCCTGTGGTCCCGATTATGGTATTTCGGCGGTGGAGGCTAGACTCGCCATCAACACTGTACATTACCATTTTTTGGTCAACCACCATCGAGCCGTTTGGCGTAACGAAAATCCACGAGCTTAAAATCACTAATTTCGGGTCCATCTATTATATGAATATCCTTATTACACTGTCTGGGCCCAATCAAATCAAAGTACGACGGATAATGGGCATAAGAATCGGACCTCTTAATGTGAGCATTAATATTTTAGTTCTAAGAAAGCTTATAAGAAGCCTAGACTTGTGACCCCACCCGGAATCTATAAATTCAGGACACTGACGCATCATGGTATTTGCGCTTCACTGGATTATAGTCTACGACTCTCGGAATCGCATGAAATAAAGGGGCTCGCCATGGAGGCATTAGAGACTGCAACAACGTTTTACAACAATGGCGAACACCAAAATGCCCAGGACACACTCCGAACAAACTATATCCCACGAATCCTAGCCCAAGGCCATCTTTGCGACTATTACCCATATACAGGCTCTCGTGTAGTCGCTCCCATCAACGTCGCCTTCTCATAGCTCTCGTTCGCAGCCAGTTTTACATTGGAATATGGGAGCTAGGCGCCCAGCCACAAATGCGGTGCAACTTCCGAGCTGTCACCTCGCTAGCTTGATCGCGACGCTGTTGCTAAGGTGACGTCGGGACCAAGGGGAATGAGCGGGCCGGTGAAACGTTCCAGATGTAGCTATGATAAAGATACTGTCTGCAGTAGGACCACGCAACCTATCCTGCGGACCGTTGCGGGCTCTCAGTGTCTCTATTTTCAATCTTACCCGAAACGTACACTCTCGTTCCCTGCTGAAGTGCGGATATCTCAAGTTTAGAATGTGTTTTGCCTGTAGGTCCTCCCTTAATTGTGCCACATACAGGTAGACCAAGAGAATCTCAATTTGACGCTCTCACAGAGCCCTATAGACGACAGTGCTTTTCAACGTCCAACTATTCCCACATATAGAAACCCATGTGTCAAGCTCATTCTGCCAACTACGGGTTGTAAGCCGCGTACTTATCCAGATGAGAACCGTAGCCTAACACAGAGCAGCAATGGATCTGCCTTCGCCCAGTCCGAACCTCACAGTCACTTATGTTGCTCTCGGCCACGGCATCCAAAATTATACATGTGCCTCCAAAAACGCAACAGCCATTCCTATTGGAGCCCTTGCCGTTCTTTACGACATTACTCCCCTGTACCCTGGCATAAGCAGCATTAGCCTATCAGCCGAAGATTTTAACGGTCTCTCCGCAAATGTGCTGTGGAAGACAGCAATCCCACTCAACCTCATCGACGCAGCAGCCAAAGCCCCCGGCTCATCTCTCCCCGAATCCCAGTACCAGGCCGACCCCACCAGCCCGTTCCCCGCCTCGCCCTCCGACCTCGATCTGGACGGCATCAAAGCCAAGTTCCTGGGGTTCCACTACTTTGACGCTAAATCGGCGCCTACATTCGACCTGATCGGCAGCGCGGACCCGGCGGGCCTGTTCTTCAGCGGGGCTAAAGGCGTGCTAGCCACTGGCGCGATCGATTGGCTGCAGCTTGGTGACAACGGGCGAGGCCTTAGCAGGGATGTCGCACAGGTGTACCGCGTCGTTACCGCGGGCGGTGTTGCGCAGGCGTGCTCGGTCAGCGGGGTGAACGATCCTGGCCAGGCACTAAGCGTACCGTATACTGCCGAGTACTGGTTTTATAGTGCCTGAAAACTGTAACCGTGATCTTTACCCATATGTATTTTCTTCTTGCGAAATCAATACTTTAAACTTTGATAGGGCTAGCAGTCACATCAATCTACCTTAGCGAGAACTTAGTCATCCATAATTGGCGGTAAAAGCTCAATCTCAATCTATGCCAATCTACTTCAAGTGAGCGGGCTGCAACAATTAAAATGGAATTGTCCACCAGCGCCACATCCCACGGTGACAATCCAGTCCCAGCACAGCAGGAGGGAGACCAGCAAGGGGATCAGCAACAACCTTGCAGCCAATACCTGCCTTCTCCACCTCATCCTGATCGCATGGACGCCACCAACGGCCCTGATCTCGAGCGGATCAAGAGGTATGTTAGGAGGAAACCCTCCGGTCTGAGGAAGTTAACAGCGGAAGACCAAGGGCGCGTTCACAAACATTTTGGATCGCAGCGCGCGCATGGGAATGCCCCGGTTGATCTTCCAAAAGTCCCAGTATCCAATACGCAGGATCTCCTGAAATCACTTCGAGATTTCCTCGCCTCATCCCACTACGCGACAAATAGATATTTCCAAATTCCATGCTGCTGCGAAATATTTTGTCTTTCGCAAGTGTCTCGTACATTCTCATGCGATCTTCGGCCGGCAACCCCTTTAATCGATCCCGATATTGCTTGATAGCCCCCTCTCTCAGCTATCCTGCTTTGTCGATCTACGCCTGAGCAATCCTGCAAATGAGTTCCCCAGCCTGGAGGCAAATATTATCCATATTGCGCCGTGTCTCTGTTTATAATTAGGCTGTTTCCAATTATCCTGGTCACAGTACCACGTTTCTTTATAAGCCGCTTCCAAACACCATTAATTTACATTATTGTATATATTGTAAGAATACATCTTTGGCTTCTTGATATTCCTTCCGGGCGAGGAGTGAGCAATTGAGAGTGTTCAAGGGATAAAAGGCCCGTTCACTTATTCCGATCTCGATATTCTGGCTATACTATAAACATATTCACTGACGAAGGCAGATTTTGAAACATTAGGCTTGGGTTTTAAGAGTTAAGATATCGGGGCCGGGTGAGTTATATTTTGAAAGTCGTAGGAAGACGGTGCTCTTTTCATGGGAGACGTCCAATCAGCACACAGGGTGTAGGATAGGTATCGTCGCCAGCTTTTTGTGTCTCCAACCAGCAAAAGCATAGGGCCTAAGACGCATAAGTGACGTATCTAGAACCTTAAAGTAGGTCGTAGACCTACCCTGTTAGCCTCCTACGGACAAGGATATTCTGAAATTAGAAATAAAGAATCTTGGTACATTTCAATATATAAGTGCTTGAAGGCTTGCTCGTTTGAACTTTCTTTCCCAACTATGTGCAACATTCGAAAGATCATAATGGCGTCTACTAAGACTATCGGGCCTGTCTCTAAGACTGGCAGTTTTTATGCAAATGATGCACGATCGAACAGCCTTGCTCAATCTTTTTCTGCGCTCAAACTGGACGATTTAAACCAAGAGAATGTAGATGAGATCTCATCTTACATTCCTCCTACTAAGTGCGTTTCTTATGGGCCCCCTGTTGCCAGGACCAGAGGGCATAAAAGCCCAGCAACTGACCGCGCATGACAGACCATGTATAACAGACTCCATTATGAGACAAGATATCCGAGGATTCTTTGAGGATAATTATGAAGACATATTCCGTGTATGGATTTCTTTACTGAAAGGAACAACCTTATTATACGATGCTACCTCCTCAGATAGACGTGTTATTGATGCTCTCACGGCGATAAACAATGTCTTTGAAAACCCGAATACTCCATATATATTCTTACGACTTGCCTATTTTCGATTCAACGATATGATAAAAACCCTCAAAGTCATTACTCACAACGACAGAAGAAGTGGACTGATACACACGGCTGTTGGGCATAGGGATGCCAGCAAGGCTGTTGACATATACCCTGGTAGCCAGCGGCAACCGCTCGGGCGCACAGAGAGCCTTCGTAGGATAAGGCACGCAAAGCGATGGGCTTGTCTTATAGGTTCATCACCACTGCTTCTGGCGATATGCGCCGATAAAGCCGAGAAATTGATGTAAGTAAGCCATGACCAAGCCGTCAACAGCGTGGAAAAATTTACTAACCGTCGAAAAGTAAAAATCACTTTGTATTGAACGAAACATTGAGTTGCATATCGCGCAAGATGTTACAGGCCTGCCCTCGAGAGGTTCTGATAGCAGCCGAGTATCTCGAAGACATGGCGAAGCGAGCAGTTCTTGAAAACTTCGACGAATGCCAGATGAACAGTGTTCTGAACAAAGTCAAATCAGGTCTAGCCGGGGTTTCCGCATGGTACACATAGGCTATAGGTACTGTATATGTAGTATCTCTAGCTTACTAAATAATGACTTGAAGTTTGCCATGCTTGCCTGTCAAGGTGGGGTGTTAAGTGTGGTACTTTCGGGAACCAAAATCTAATTCCATATTATTTGCTGGTTGATGAGCATACTGTACACGTACCTGTACTGCTGTAAATGCGTTTGGCACATGAATTTTTCCACTCGCGCGAAGAGTGTCCAAAGTCTTGAGGATCTGCCGGTGTGACCTAGCGCCTATCGCAACGTCATCCGGAATTGTCGCAAATTTACCTCACAGTATATATTTTTAAAAAGCAGCTTGTGATTAAACAAATGGATTGTACCTTTCTTTGTGAAAGATTCTTGATTGACTTCATCTAAATGGCCTCCCGGTGTGTTCTATTTCTTGGCCGATGTGTTGGACATCAGGCCTCCTATATATGTTAAATATCGCTATTTGACTTTACTCATGTTCCAATCTGTTTCTATGGTACTTGAATCATCTTTCCTAATCACTGAGCTCCTTTGAGCCTGTTCAGTGACTCAGAGTCACTTTCCTTTATCTCCCCGTGTTCAGGGGGAACACTGAGAAATATCATAGTTTTTAGGTGCTCCTCAGACTTCCCAGGAGAATTTTGGCGGATCTGTTACATCCCGGTCAACGCGTGTGCCATCCATTTTGTTCGGCGCGAATATCTACTTTCAAAATATAGATTTAGATTCTTAAAGTACATAGATGCCTAGAAATACAAAAGGTACTTTGCTCTACATTTGCTGAAAAGTATGTTATAGATGTAAAATACTCATTATAATACTATGTGCTTTCGGAATGGAGAGAGCCACCGCTTTTAATTCACTGTTCTGTTTAGTGCGGGTTGATTATATAGTACTGTGTCATTGGCGCAAAGTGTCAGGAAAGCCGCCAGACTCATAAAGTACTAACCTCAATACTGACTTATGTGCCAGCGGTATTTATACCATGTGTTGCATACACGCAAGACGCTTCCAAAATTACGACAGCAGCCTCGACTGCGACGTTTCGGGCCATTTCAATAAATCTTTAGGTGGCCCCCAACAGTTCTGGTGGAAAACCGCCATAAGGAGCAAGCAACAGTTATCTTATTCTCCTGACGAGCTTCACAGAATAACACATACAGGCGTTCCTCCAGATCTGGCCAGAGAGGACTATAAGGCTTATCCAATGCCTCATTAGCCATGATCTTGATCCGATTCCTCCACCAGTTTCGTATAGTATCCAGAGGAATCTTGAAGAAGACGTGGGCCTCCTTGTACATTGGTTGCCGATACCCATCAACAGGAGCCTCGAAGCCTTCCCTCTGTCGGGTATGAGGATTCCAGCTGTCGTCAATGCGTACACGGTGATGCTGAAGGAAGAGGAGTACTTCAATACGCTTCTTATGCGAATAAGAACGCTCGATTCGCTGGATTGGCTTAAAAGAAGGCGGTTTTCGCTTTTCTAAAGGGAATGGCTTCCTCCCAGGCCTTTTAGGCTGTATAGGCCGTACCGCGTTGGTTGAAAGCTCAGTCAGAGGAGGCATGCTGCGCGCACCTGTCTCAGAATTGTCAGAATCGTCGATATCGTTGTCACGCAGCAGTGGGAATAGCTTCAAAAGTCGGTTCTGGCCAGGAGAATGCAATAGGGGCTCGGAAATACCTGGGAATTGGGTTATGCGGCCTTGGCGAGGCGTTAAACTGGGTTTGGCAGTCATAGCCACGTAGTCGCTGGCAGATGTCAAGCTGTTACCATCTGCGTAATACGAAGCCTGGATATGAGACGGCCGGAGGCCTTCCAACTCTTGCATATTGGTATCGATGGACGTGACCTTCTTGCCAACCTTCAAGTCTCCTTCCGGGCTGCTGACGAGACATCCGATCGAAGGGAACTCAAGTCGCCTCAGCTGGATATATACGTCGGCGAGCGAACTGTACAATCGGCTCCTTTCTTGATCTGTAAGTGCCTGCAACCTTCCAAACGAGAGCCTTTCGCCTTCGATATATTCGAGGATGAGGAATGATGGTAGTGGTTCGGAACGTTCGGAATAGGCATACGCCACGACTCTCGGGATAGGAATATTCGTTTTCTCAGCGACTAGCCTGTAGACACATGGTTCATCGCTCAGCATTACTTTTCTGTATTGTCTGACAAATAGGACACTTACTGCATGGTTGCAATTTCGCTTTCAAGCTTGGATTTCCCTCCGAACGCCAAGCATGGCTCCAGAGGCACACGCACAACCCACTGCTGGCCGTTGTCTGACGGTTCTTGTTTGCCACTCCAGGTGATGAGAAAATTCTCAAGGGTAGATTGCAAGGTGCGAGGTAGCACACTGGTCGTCAAATCATCGATGTTGCTAGGAAAGACACAGATATGACCCTTGATATGTTTCCTGTACTTCGTACCAACCCACTGTAGATCCATCCGTAGCTTTGTTATGAAACCGAATGGTGTGTTAATACTGATCGCCCTCTCTTCAAGTGGTGTTAGATCCATCAGCTCCTGCGGATACTTGTGCATGCAGCGAAGATATGGCTGCAGGAAGGATGCACGTCTCGCGAGCTTTGCATGTCCTTGCTCATTGATTTGTCGACAACTCATTGCTGTATGGCACATCTTGCAAGTTGGAACGGATGGTAACGGATCATTCCCAAGGTGTTCAGTTGCGAAGCACTGGTTACACCCAATGAGAACCTGTATCTGATCTTGGGCCTCCTGTGTGAGGTTCTCGTAGTATTCGTTCCACGGCCACGGGTTCTCAAACAGCTCTTCCTTACGGCACATCACTTGACACCAGTAACAGTACGTCTGCACTGTGTCTGCCAGCTCTAGTCCTCTAATGATCTCGGTGTTCTTATCATAGCAAGTCTTCGCTGCTTTTATTTGTGTGGCTTTTGAGATTGGGGAGAAGCAACCAAAATTCATGGAGTCCAGCTGCTTCTCAGCAAATCTTGTGTGTAGAGACTGGCTGACTGTTCGGAAGAGGTCTGATCTCTCGGCATCTGTCGCATCTGGTTTCGTTCGTGGTCTGGCATGTGGTGGAAAAGCAGTTTCATGTGAATCTCTCTTTCGTTTATTCTTCGAGCCACGCGGACGGCCTAGGGGCTGGTGTTCAGAGGGGTAATAATCTGAATCCGAATTTAATGCCATGTTTACTAAAAAACTCAAGGTCGATGGTATCTACACTCTCGAGGTTGATTATGATCTTTTTGGTTTAAAGATTTGTTTATCCTCTCATCCTACTGTATTCCGCAATATGTCCTGCTTAGTATGGTTACATAGTATTTCGAATTAGCCTTTTACGAAGCTCTGTATCCGCGGATTACCATTCTCGGCATTAATTTCCTGTTGCCGAGATAACTGCTGAACTTGTAGCTGTCTGCCGTCTATGTTTGATATGTAATGCATTCTTTATCTAAACTGAATATCGTGCAAGATTTCAAACTATGTTATTGGACTGTTCGTTATGTATCCCTACTTCATCGCCGGCGCACAGAACACGGGACATTCTTTGCAAGAGCATGTATTAAGAATCCTGGCAGTCGCTTCGTATTACCCTTTCTAATTATGCTCAATATGTGTTGGTTGGCCTGATCTTCTGGTCCAGGAGAAGATCAGTATCATGTGGCCGCTGCGGCACAGAGCACGAAACATTGGAGGCAGGAGGGTTGAGATTATATTGAGCTCGGCTTGGTTTCCTGCTGCATGAGGGTATCAGTATCATGTGGTCGCTGCGGCACAGAGCACGAAACATTGGAGGTAAGAGGGTTGAGGTTATGTTGGAAACCTTAATTGCTCGCACAACACCGCTTCGCTCTGGCTCTTACCCTTGCAGCAAAGTCTGTGTTTCTACTTTATTTGAATCAATCCCACCCTCATGGTCTCTCTCCAGGATCAATTTAATTTCTGTCCCAATCTATTGCAATACTACGTGCTGCACTGTGTTCCCTCAAAATCTTTGAATCATGTCTGTTGGTTCTGCCAGTCCCACCAGCATCGACGATGATGCCGTGTCTGTTGTCAGCACTGGTACTTTCGTTTATGAAGACCCGTGGGAGGCCGCGGACTCTGACGCCGGTGATACCGATGCATACACCAACAACGAAGGGACCATTCGTATGCTGGAACGAACTGCCGCCAAAATACCAGTGCTCTCGGCTTCCGATTCGATTAAAGTTCAAAAGAGTTACGGACTCCGCATGATTATACCAACTCGCATTGGTAGGGTGGATAACGTTTGGAATACCCCCAAGCTTCTTTTCAAGCAGTCAAAGCACTTGCGGCTGCAAATTCCCTTCAGGCCCAATGCTGTTCAGGGTGAAGAACGCGAGATCTTACTCAACGATGGCTCGAGTTGGGACGTTGATGTCATTGCTCCAGCCTATGCCCCTGATGCTACTACGGAGGCGGCAAAGCCGTTTACGTGGAATATCGAGGGCTGCTTCCACCCCAACTTGGTTACATGGAGGCGCCAGGTGAAGGATGATTCTTTTCGCATCTCTGCGGGCCAGTCTCGTTCGTCCACCGCAGTTGCTCAATTTTTCGTACCTGTGAATGATGGCCTTCAAAGGTTGGTCCTGATCTATCAACGTTCAGCCGGGACTCTATATGCTAATGTCCTCCGCACAGAGCCGGGAAAACCTTTGACAAGAGCCTCGAGCTACCCTCCCATCCTATAACCGTCCATGGTTTCGGTGTCTGCGATCCGAACAAGTACCGCTGGAAGGATGCTGACGTTCTACCAGCTTGGCTGGATGTATCGGAAAGGAACAATACTATGGGGTTTTTAAGGATGAGCACGCGTTTCAATATGGATCCGCCTGCACAAGGAGATATGTCGAAAGTCCCACCGAGTGGTGAATACCCCTTCCACGTCCTTCTTTACTGGCCTCGGGTGGAGACGTTCCTTCGTGGTACAAGGTGGGCTGGGGTGATCAACAGGGGTGGCTACTTTCAAGGAGATGGCCGCGTGCTTCATTACATCGGGAAGATGATTGGGCTTCTCAGGACGTCCCTGCTTCGTGATGTTCCCTCGAGCGTGTATATCCCGGTCATTATCCCCTATGATGTGAACAGGGACGGGCCTGCTGCGTCCGGTGCAGGGGGCAGCCCCTTTGCAGATATGAAGACGAGGACGACTCCAAAGAAAAATACGAGGAACACCGAAGTGCGCATTCCAGATGAGGCCAGCAAAGCACAGTCCCCCTCTGGATCATCTCCATCCGCGGCCGGGGCTAGTCAGGGGCAGGAACGCGGCTCCAGGGCACAGAAGACGCGGAAGAGGAGATTCGACTTCTTGTTTAACACTGAGTCAGTTGCGTCTTCTAGTGGATCGAAGGCAGGTGATGGAGCTGGAGATGTGTCACTGACCAACGTCGTTGATCCTGATGCTGCTTTGCAATCAAGCATTGCAGGAGATGATCGCTCCGGGGGGGAAGGTTCACCGGATCGTTTCTATGAAGCTCCCTTTCCATCACAATCTCATGAAATCGTGGATAGCGGCGAAGGGAATTCCAGTGGTATGACCGGCGATGCTGGTGGTGAGGACACGACCCAGGCGACTGCGGAACCCGAGACGCGGAATCAGAAGAGGGCGAGGCGCGGAAAAGAGCCTGTGTCTGAAAGATCTTCTGCGAGAAAGCGTACTGGTGCACGGCGTTAGTTGCCAAACAGTAGTTAGTGTTTGTTAATTCAAAAGTTTAGTGTGTTCCGAACCAAATAATCTGCATAGGTGCGGTGCTGGAGATGGCTGTGGTGTTTCCACGCCAGGGGTCCGAACGCTGACAATGGCCCTGGAGAAGTCATGTTGGCTGAAAGCCAACGCACAAAATACCTGTCCTAATGTTGGCGGTCCGCTGCGGACCGCTATGTTTTGAAGGCAATAATAGTAATGACCGACACCATGGAGATAAATTTGTTTGTTGGCATCTGCACATTACATAGGACGCAGCTGTCGTTGATTTGCTCTTACATGCGGTCTACACAGGAGTGCTATGGTTCAAGGCGCTGTTAAGACACAGTTTTGCAATGGCTGGACTGTTATTTCAGGAAGTGTACGTGTTGTCTCTAATTAACACGACTTGGGTATGAACTAACTAGGAGCAATTTCCGCTCCGGCATAAGACGCACAACCCACTAGCACTCAAGCTGCGACTGGGCCAAATCAAGACTCCATCCTCCTGCTCAGTCCCTCTTACACTTTACGCTATAACGAAGAGTCAGTCATGTACACAGCGTCATCACATAGGGGTTTGCTTACCCTCACATCCTGGAGACAGGCAGTGATTTCAGTAGACGCAGCCGAAATGATCCCCGCGGCGATAGGTAGGGCGTCTTCGAGCTTGCGGCACTTGGAAAGCTGATCCTATCAGAGTACAGTGCAAATTAAGCCAACTTTATACGCAAGGTCTTTCTAAGCAGAGGTACATACTGTACATTTGCTCTACTATACAACAGTTTGAATTTTCATTACAGCACAGGACCAGGCTTTGTCCCCGGGAAAGAGGTCAAAACAGCGGCTTCTATTGGTCACTCGACCGAATACAGTGGGAAAAACAGTCGGAAAAGAAAGGCTGAATGATACTTGACAATGAGGCTAAGCATGCCGAGATCAAGCGGTTGAAGGCCGAGGTTCTATTAATTAAATTAGAGCTATATTCGCTGAGAAATTTGCGATATGCTCTTCAAATGACAATGTGCATACAAATTGAGTGTGCGACAACATGTCCGCGTCACTAGCGTGTTTTTAGCGGCGTGGTATGCAAATAAGTGTAGGTAGTCTCAAAACTGAATGATGGATTCGTATGACTGCGGCGTATCGACCACCACATCAACAGAGGCGGACCAATGCTACCACAGAGGAAGAAGCAGCGCGCTCTTTTCGACATGGTTGATCTAGACTCCCACCGACCCAAGGATCAGGCTTTGATGAACGCCTTCATATCATCCTTTGAACCGCTTCGCTTTCAGCATCTCCTTATACGCTGGGTGGCATGCGACAACATCCCATTTCACAAGCTGGAGAGTCCGTACTTTCGCGACCTTATGGCTTACGCGAACAGCGCCATCGCGGATTCGGGCAGTATCCCAACCCATAGCACAATCCGCGACTGGATTGTGCGGTCCTTCAATCGTCACAAAGGCGTCGTGACGGAATTGCTTTGTCGGTCGCTCAGCCGCATTAACGTCTCCTTTGATGCGTGGTCCTCTCGAAAATTCACATCTCTACTCGGCCTTACCGTACACTTTCTTGATGACGAAGGGAAGTTCCGTACGTTTCTCCTCGGATTGCCACGGATTGAAGGTCGTCACTGTGGAGAAAACTTTGCCGGCCGTGTCAGCGAGATAATCCACGAGTATGGGTTCGAGGATCGCGTCGGATATTTTGTCACAGACAATGCGGAGAGCAACGACACGTGCCTTGAAGACTTGGGCATTGAGTTGGGGTTCAAAAAGCAGCATCGTCGGCTCCGTTGCTGTGGCCACATCATCAACCTCGTCGCCCGATCCCTTCTTTTCGGTACGGACGCCGACGCGTTCGAAGAGGATTGCCAGGCCGACAAAGAGATCCAAGATGAGGTTAAACTTTGGAGATCAAAGGGCCCCATCGGCAAGCTGCACAACATCGTTCACTGGGTGGAAAGGTCTGGCCAGCGCATTGAAAGGCTCCACAAGCTCCAATCCATTGAGAACACCGCCCTGGGCTTCGAAGACAAAACAACCTACGATGTCGTCATGGATAACGCCCTAGAACCTCAGCAGTTACCGGACAAGCGCTAAGCGAGGAAGACAAGAAAGCTCACTTTACCCCGTGGTCGTCATAGAGGTGGTTTAGGGTATTTTGGATGCCCGTTGATGTGAAGGTCTTTGGCTTAAGAGTGTTCTTGCGGATGCAAATTTTGCAAACCCACTTCCTGTCGTTGCCTTTCTGGATATCGTACCCATACTCCCAGGCCCAGGAATTAGTATCTCTAACCCTTTGAGACCAGGTGAAGCCGGGGAAACGGCGCCAAAGAGATTCTTCATATTGCCGCTCTTTGGTAGTGGAATCTGGCGAGGTGGACTTAGAACGTCGAGCTGGCGAGAATGGCGTGAAAGTTGTAGAAGGCGCTGGAGACGACCTAAAATTTCCATCATCGTCAACAGCAGTGATGGCGTCAGAATCTGATAGAATACTCATCCTGAGCTAGTTACGCAATGCAATCGGTGTAGCTGTTGAAATCGATGTGGAAGTTACAAGCAGAATTGAGGGTAAAAGGAGGTGGCGGCCAGGGAAATTAGGTGATCAGCCTTACGTACAAGCCACACATAGCCTTAGTTACGGGGGCACCCAGACTGGGTCGAGGGAGTTATCCCCCGCTTCTTTCTGGTGAAATCGAGTAAAAGGGCAGCAGATATCGAGGCAAGTTGATACACAAAGAAAGGGTAGACGTGAAATATGATGTTACAAAATAGCTTCCGGCCCGCTCTCTCGAACAGGCCTTCCTCTCCGCCCTGTTCCAACTAAATACATTAAAACTACCTAATTCCAACAACTTTGACCGTATCCCATCTGTCAGGACTTGGTAGTACTTGTGGTAGTGCCAACATGTTATGGAGCCTTGTCAGAAGTACGTTCCGACAATACTGTGCATGACATGTAAGAGTGTTATTAAAACAGAACACTGTTCGGAAAAAACTGTCTGGACGAATATCGCATCTGCCCTAGTACAAGCTGGACTACTGGCACTGGTCGAAGCCGTCCCGGGGGCATGGCAAGTAAAATACCATCATGGTCTGTGGCGTCCATAGGGCTGTTACCATTTTTGCGTCAAGGTCTTCCAGTGGGCACTGGGCTAGGTAGGGAGGACTCCGCAAACAAGGTTTGGCGATTGGCGCCCTGGGTTCAGTGGTAATCCTTTTGCAATAGCCGCAAGATTCAGGTCTACGGCAGAGGCCAAAGCCCAAAACTCATTCGCTTCGTCTTTGTTGTGCCGCAAGGGCTGACATGTTGGGAACGCACGGCTTGGATGCTGCAAGATTGAGTGCAGGAAGCCCAAGTAGAATGGAGGCTGTATACATTGTCGATGTTACACCTAAGTAAAATACTAGTTTGCTGTGGCATGGTAGAGCGCCTCGGAGGGGAACGGGGAGGAAAGTGCGTATTCGGACAGACGATAGACAGAGCGTGCTGGACGGAGGAACAGACAAGTCGGACAGCGAATGATGTTAACGGGGACTGGGGTGCTTTTGAAGGTTTAGCAGCCACCGGCTTAGTCAGCAGCGGAAGCACTTCATATAGGCACATTGTGCCTTCCGTACAGACCGCTCGAAACTTAGCTTCAGACAGACACAATTGAACCCATTCGTCGTATTGGTTGCTTTCTCCACAGCACTAAGAAAGGACTATCTTATTAGGCCACCAACCATAGAACGATAGCCGTTTTATTTCACTTTCTCCGCCCGCTCTAGAGTCCTTGGACTGCAATTTCTCGATAGCCCCAGTCTCTCAAGATTTTCGTTATCTTAGTTTTGCGTCTTCCAATATGCCTCTTCAGCATCAGCCTACCGCTAGCCAAGCAAAGAATTCGTCCAGCGTATCTAACACTGGCAATTTCAGTTCCGTTGAATTGAGTTCAAGCCCAGAAGGTGGAAAAAAGCAGCGTGTCTACAGTAGCTCTTGCCCGGAACTACCCACTGATTCTGGAGATGAAACTCTCGATCACGGCTCGAACCGTCGTCGGAGCGACGCATTGCCGTCGTCAAAAGAGAACAGCCCCATCCCTGGGTCTGGGCACGTTCCTCGCGGGCAAATATCGAATCCGACCGCTGATCCGGGCGTCGACGACCAGCGACGTCAACGGTCAATTATACCACAAAATGCCCCTCCACCAGAGTCTGCAGCTAAAGTCTCGGACGTCTCAACGGCTCAGCCCGAAGAACCTCAAAATATTGTCCACCCCACTATATCACCTAAACCAACCACATCCGAGATCAACACATCACACTACAAGGATGGTTTCTTCAATGGTGTCATAAACCCAGTACCAGGCGACATCTACCAAGCCTTCTATAAAGATGCGTATAACGAAGGATGGTGGATGTGTACTCCCCTTCCTTGGGACGCCTGGGAGCGCCACATTGGCATTAAGTTCAGCATCTGGCAGGCTAATCTGTTTCGGGATCTGCCGGACTGTTACAGGATCAGTCGCGTCCGTACACAAGCGAAGGGCCGCAAGATGAAGCCCGTCATTACGGGCTGGAACGAAGGCTTCGAGGAAGACGGCCCAAGGGTCAACGAGCGTGTCTTCCCCGTGCTTTTCTTCGATGACAAGCCCGGCGAGCCCGGCAGCTTCACATTTCCACCGCCCGAGAAGGCGTTCACGTTCTCAAAGCAGGCCCTTAAGGCCCTGCCTGCTGAGTGGGTCGCCGCGGCGGACCTGAGACTTCCCCATGTTGATGTTGGCCAACCAGTTGCCGGCGGCGAGACAGCAGCAAGGTTCAGAGAGAGGGTTCAAGCTTTGAGAGAGGCTCAGGATGAGAAGAAGTCGACAGCGGCTACGAATTCAAAGAGTAACCTTTCTTCTCCCGTAGCGGGTGTCCCGGCTGCCAGAGAGAACGTCGCGGCCTCTGCACAAAGCGTCAGGACAGGTACCAAGCGCACAAGGAGCTTTCCAGTATCTCCTGAGAATCCGTCATCTGAGAGGCTGCGGGTTGTCGCGGATGAAAGTTGGTGGTTCAAGAGATGTTATGATCAGGCTATGGCGACTTGGCAAATGTGGCGGAACGGGATATAAAGATCATTTGTCAGCCTGACCTTTTCGGCATCGTTGATTAGGTCACTTTTTTTCTCATACTACGGCAGAAGTTCCGGAAACTCGGCTGTAGCCTGCCTGATCCTCTCTGAGAGATTGGGTTGTTCTACGAATAACCACACTATATCATGACATCGTATTTTCGATAACACATCTCCGGCGTGGAAAAACGATACAACAGGATAGTGGACTTCGATCCTCTGCTCGACTAGCTCTAAACGGGCTGCACGTTTTGTTCCCCGCATATTGTATTTCCTTTAGGACTGGGTCATAATCATGTTTTTGCAGGAAGACAAAAATACTGCTAGTATCCGGCCTCCTTGTTCTCGCAACCATATTAGGAGAGCCTCTTTTTCCTCTAGATTTCGTTTTTTAGATCTGGAGCATGGAACCTGGAGCATGGAACCAAGAACGCCTGTACCTATTCTCACTGGCTCTCGAAATCGTGATTGCTTTCGGAAGTACGGGAGGCCTCAGGTAATCAAGGTCTAGCCATGTCCACACACGTGATAAAATCGACGACTCTGGCGGTGTGTCTGAGCTACTGCTGCCTTCGATCCGTCCTGAATACGCGCTACGAGTATATAAGGGTGGAGAACCGCCCCCCCCCCCCAGACGCTTCCTTTCATCTCTCTCAAGACCCTACGGCCACGGCCTTTTACGAATTTCAGTCACAAATACAAAGAACTAGCACTCATGCTGAATACCATAGACAATGCAGCTCTCCAGCAAGACCGCACTTGGACAACTTGAGGACCACAGGGTCCGTACCGAAGCTCTGCTCCAGAGCTACTACAATCTCAAACAGACGACCAAGGACCAGGTCCATCTGGTATATTGTTCGGCCATGGCTCCTCCAAACTTCGAGAATTTTGTTGGGATCTCAAAAGCATTAAAATTACTCGGTGGCCGTCTGGCAGATGACGATCTACTCATACGATGGGTCGCCGAGATAGAGGCGTCGAAACCAAGAGTGGTCAGCGATTTCGGGCAAGATGGTTTGAAGCTCAAAATGTTGGATCGGAAGTGGAGCTTCGACGACCTGAAAGTCACCACAGCAATGTTGATGCAAGGGAAGGATGAGGACTGGGTTCTGAATCATGGGATATTTTACCGTGGAGGAAACCCTGTGAAAGTGCCTTCTTGGCTTGACGAAGACCTCACTCCTCAGCAGGTGTGGGAGAAGCTTCCGGATAAAAAGTACCCGATCATCCAGCTGCGTCAGTCGCTCCGTGTCCTCAGAGTTGCTGAGACGGATGACGGAAATTGGCTGTGGGATATGTTCAGAGAGCTGAGTGGACTTGAGAATTCCTCCGACATTAGGACCTACCCATGGACTGTGGAAGACCTCAAGACTATTGTGTGCAGGTGGTTAGCCCTTGAGGACGAGCGCACGCGCCGGTACAAGCCAAAATCTACCGGATCGTTGCGGAAGGAGCGTATTCCTGGGGCCGGCAATGTTCAAAACACACGCCAAAGAGGGAAAACGGGGAAAGAAATCGGAAACGACTCAGTCGTCGTTAATCAAGCTGGAGAGCAGAACGTCCCCATTCCGGCCAGTACCAGAACCGTGTTTCGAGCAGTGGACCCAAAGATGTTGGAGTTAATCAGAGGCATTAACGACGCCCAAGAGACTGCCAGGAAAGCGACATATAACACGAACAAAGCATTCGATGCTGTTGTTGGAAGTACTACAGCATTGACGATGTATTTGACTAAAGGGTATACTGTGGACGCTATCGTTCCACCGGAAAGACGATTGGAGGCATCCCAGCCCATAAGTTACCCATGGAGGAAGAATTGATTGTTGGATCTAAGTGCATTGTCT
The DNA here is from genome assembly GCA_021399435.1 of Diaporthe sp. PMI_573. Taxonomy (NCBI): domain Eukaryota; kingdom Fungi; phylum Ascomycota; class Sordariomycetes; order Diaporthales; family Diaporthaceae; genus Diaporthe; species Diaporthe sp. PMI_573. Next base: position 18,946 of record JAJTUP010000048.1, read on the forward strand.
TTTGATCCCGTGTCTAAATTGTCTTTTTTCCCTCTGTCTCTCGTCTTTGCTTCTTCCCTTTTTCGCGACACCGTGGACGAAATCAGTGAATGACATGTTCAGGAGCATGCAACTGCTGAGGAAAATAAGTCCTGTGGGCATAGTTTTCCGAATCAGATGGCAATACAAATGATATGATGTGTCCTGCATAGTCAAAACAGGGTCTTCGACGGTGTCGACTAGTGCAGGTTTTCCTCTCCTAGTGGAGGATAGAAACTAGGCTCCTCTTGCGTCCTAGTTTTCTAGATGAACCAGGTCAGCAGAAAATTAATTATGTTTCCACTAATGGACCTCACCTAAATGGTCTCAAGCTGCGCAGACATCGTGAAATTGGAAGATTCAGTGTTCGCCGCAAAATCCTGGAAGGCGCCCGGCGAGGACGGCCTGCCTGCGGTAGTCTGGAAAGAGACGTGGCCAGTGGTCAAACACCATGTCCTCGCATTATTTCGAGCATCTCTAGCAGAGGAGACGCTGCCCGCCCAGTGGCGACACGCCAAGATCATACCACTTAAGAAGCCTGGCAAAGAGGATTATACAGTGGCTAAAGCCTGGAGACCAATCTCGCTTCTAGCAACGCTCGGCAAAGTGCTAGAGTCGGTAGTCGCGGAAAGGATCTCTCACGCGGTCGAGACGTATGGGCTCCTCCCGACTAACCACTTCGGGGCCCGTAAACAGCGGTCTGCGGAACAAGCGCTCGTGCTGCTCCAAGAACAGATCTATACTGCCTGGCGAGGTCTAAAGATAGTCAGCCTGATCAGTTTTGATGTCAAAGGGGAAGCTCAGCTAGCACAGAAATCTCATTGCGAGGGGATTTATGATGGACTAGGATGGTGGAAGGCAATCTGCAGGCAAAGGACACTCGGGATGAGGGTGGTAGCTGTGCAACACTCGGCCCGGCGCAGTGGGAAGTAAGTGCTAAGGGTGCGGGGTGAGAGAGAGGGCTAGAATGACAAGTTGAGTAATGTGAGTAAGCCTATACGTACGTTGTACGGGTGCATCCTTCGCCACGCAAGGCGACTTCTTCACTCGACGGCTTCGGCGATGGGTGTCATGGCTGCGAGCTTGGATCGCTGACTCGAGGCCTTCTTGGAGCTCGACTTGCGCTGCTTGTGGGCCTTGGCGGCCTGTCGCCTCTGCTGCTTCTCGGCCATGACGGAGCGCATGAGCTCTTGTCGGCGGAGAGCCTGCTCGCGCCTCATCTCCTCGAGCTCAGCGCCGCCCATGTGGCGCACTGGGGCGAGGCTTGGTGATTGGATGCCGGATCCGTAGCTGGAGACCGAGTGGGCGTCCTCGTCGACAAAGACGGGCTCTGAGAGGAAGAGCAGGTCCTCGTCGGAGACGTATGATGTCGCTCGGAGCTGTTCATCTCCCTGCTCGCTCAGCGAAACCCGCCGTGGCCAGCTTGGGAATGCGCAGGACTCGTTGAGGTATGAGTTGTGATATGCGCTGCGCGGCGATGGGATCTCCATCGGCGACGAGGAGCTGTATGACCGGTAGGGCATTGTGAGAGGTATCGTGGGTGTGGAGAGAGTGCTCCGACGCGGTATCTTGTGATTTGGGCCTGGAAATGAATGCTTAAAATATGGTTCAGTTGAAGTGTGCAACTAATCGAAAGTGAAAAAGTAAGAAATTGAATAATAAGAAACAATTTTGAATTCAATCCTTTACTGAGGACTGTTCTACCTTTTGGATTTTCTTGTTGATCTTAGCGGCCTAACAAGGTTGGTCATAGCCAATCATTTATCTCATAATCACAAAAGCAGTGAACAGACGCTCAACGACACAAACCTCACGGTATCAAATCCTAGAATAGATTTGTTCTCGAAATACAAAACGACATCCCAATACAATGCATCCTACTACAATGTCTGGCCCTCCCTGTTTATTTGCCGTCGAACGTGGAGAGCTTACCGCCCCTCCTGCTGGATACTCCACAAGCGATGATTTTCTAGCGGAGACACAGACTCAATCGCTCGTCTCCGGCCAGTTTCCGAGACTCAATGACCGGGATCAGAATAAGCTCGCATTTGGAGATGAGAGAAGCTCTTGATCGGTTCGCTCAGTTCTTTCCAAATGGCGGGGGCGGTACCGCACGCCCACAAACGGAGCTGGATATTAGCATCGAAATGGGCACATCTAGGGTTTTTTTAGGTTTTGTTTAAAAAAAAAAAAAAAAGCCTCCACCGAACCTCACTTTATCCATTAGAATGCAGACAAGTAGTACGTCATACCTTTCGGTCTACATAGAATACTCAGGAACAACGGGGTCAGCTTTAGGAAAGACTCTCGCCCCCGACGTAGTGGCCCGAATCCACGCACAGAACAAGGAAGGCTTACATTGTAGGATGCCAGCTGACTAGGTTGCCCTTTTACACTGCCTCGGTCCCTAGAAGCTGTAGTTCGGCGACGTTTGGACGCCGGACGTCGCATGTTGCGGACCACGGGGCAACGGCCGGTCTGCGAGCAAGATTGCTGCCGTTGAGCCTTTATCAAGCCGATACGCGATGGTTTTACCTATCCTCTGTCAGCTGCTGCAGAAAATAGATTGAGCAGGCGAGCGCATTCCGATATGAGCAGCAACAGGGTGCGTTTACTCGCAAAATCACTATTAACTCCTTGACGCTCGCATTCCACGAATCAGCGGTACTAGTGGTGCTTTTAGATATTTATATTCAGTCTCGAGACTTTTGTCTTTAGGAAGACGACAGCTGAATTTTGAAAAGCTGCGATATCTCCCTCCTCAAACCTGATACTCTAATCTTTGTTTGACAGCTTCACTTTGCAAGGTACAGTGCTTCCGCTTAGCATTGTACTTTTGTTATAAACCCCACTTCTTAAAGCTACCTTTTATAAATGGAGCATGCTTAATGCTCAATAGTGTACTTCGAGACATTTTACATGCTCTACGGTACTTTATACTGTGAAGCAGGCGGTTACCTGTAGTGATCTATAATATCGGCCTTTATGCCTATCGTTGAGTAAATTATAACCATGAATACATTACATATACATACCCACTCTCAACAACCTGACCACATACTGCAAAGGACTCCACGAAATCGAATCATCAACACAAGTGCGTTCTGTCTCGTTGTCGTCGTCTTCGTTATCCTCGCCTTCGATATCTTCGTCTTCGCTGTCCGAGTCGGCCGACGGCGGCTCTGGCGGAAACGAGGGCCACACCTCTCGGATCGCCTTCATCGATGTAACAGGTGCAGGCTTCTTCTCCCCTTTTATCCGCACATGGTTGAAGTAGGGGTCTGGGTGCTTCTTGTCAAAGCCCGTGAGCCACGTGTGCCCGTCAATTGGACGAAGCCTAAAATCACGAAATTTTTGTTTGCTCGACCAACAACCTATCTTATGAGGTGGTAGAATCATGGCGCAGGAGTAGCCGGTTTGATCGATAATCGTGCATCCTGAGTCCCACATATCCTCCTTACCCCAGTCAGGGTCCGCGTTCCACGGCCGCGGCTTCACCCTGTTTAGGCCCCAATTCTCCCAGCTGAACGTAACGGCACCAAGGAATAGACATGTCTCAATGAATGGGAACCGGGGCACGTAGGCCTTAACACACTCTTTGTCAAGGTTGCGGAGTTCTTCGTTCAGTTCTCGTTTCCGAACATCAGAAAGGGGCTCACGCGTCTTCTTCCTGTATTCGATACGCTCCATTTCCACATCCCGGCTCCATTCGTAATCAGAGATGGTCTCTGCGTGAGCCAAGTCGAGTTCGACATATCTCGGATTAAGGTACGTCATAATTCTGCCGATTACTGCTCGCCCGATATTAGCATCTATCATTACCTATATAGAGAGGCCAGGCCGGCTAGAGTGGATAAGGGAATATATCAAGCCTTGCACCACTTCCCAACCGCGCCTACTCTTGATAGACTTCGCAGCTTGACTCGTTGCTTCGGAGCATCTTGTACCACTAATTTCGACGGATTTGAGAAGATCAAGCCAGCGTTGGATAAAATTATGTAGACTGTCCTTCATGGCCTCGTGGCTCTGAAGGCCAAGTAAGCCAGCAATCGCTCGTCCCAAGAGCCCTCGACAGGGATAAATTCGCGAGCAGTCATCAACCAAGAATTTGACTCTCCCAATGCCTAGCCTATGGGCACAGTCAGGGTTGCAAAAGGAGCGGATAATGTCTTAGGCCTTTGGGGAAGTTGGCGATTCGTGTAGGAAGATCATGGTCTCTTCGACAATTCTGTAAGTCTGTATGGTCTCTTGACGCAACGCCTTCCAGACAATCCAGGTACAGGGCGGGGGTTGTCTATACTTTGAGGTCTCCACGGGTTAGGGTTGTGCATGAGTCATAACCAGGTACAAGTGCAAGCCATTTCCCTGAAACTGATGTCAACTCCCTTCCCTTCGACCACGTATGTACTTGAAGAGATGTCAGCCTCAAACAATATCGAAACCTTACTGGCAGCTCCAACAGCCTTGGCTCAAGATGTCTGCGACGTGCAGCGACTACTGGAAAAGTCATGCCAAGTGCTCGAGAATGCCGATAACGTCAACTTTATCAACTTTACAGAGCGTCTCGTATTAGTCGGAGATCTGCACGGTTTGGAATGGAGTTCCCGGTCATAAATAGCAATACTAACACCTTTGCAGGCAACATCGATAACCTTCGCGCAATCATACAAAGAGAAGGAGAACCATCTATTCATAGTCAACTAATCAGTCAACTAACTGGCTGACTTCTGTGGCGACGGGTAAGTCATCTAATTGGCTGACTTGCCAGTCGACTTGCCGGCTTATTTGGTGTGATTGGTCTAAGTACGCTTGTTTTGGTTTAATTAGGCAACTAGTTGGTCGACTGCCAACATGAAGCGTCGTTATGTACTCGCCGCTCTCGGCATCCCAAACCTTACGTGCAAGCGATATGCCGGCCGTCCGATGAGGTCACGGATGTGACCCAGTCGCTTTGGCCTTCGAGCGTTACCAAAAGTTCTTTTTTTACCGACTCCGGACATATGGTTTTCGAAATTGAGGGACCTCGCTATGACGCATCTGCCGATAGGATTGGATGAGCGTGAGGTCTAGGGATTTAAGGAACTTTAAAATTAAACTGTTAAATATCTACGTCTTCACTTTTAAGATAAGAATTTCTAAATTAAGAAACAAAGTAGTGGCTGATTGCCCGAAAACAGCAGACATGAATCAAGTTATTGTGCAAATGATATTCAGAATCGTAAAGCTTGATTGCAGTACTGTATGTACATATCATAAATGAAGAAATTTATTTTTAATCCCGTGATGTGAATTCCTTATTCTGAGAAGGGGCAGATATGGCGTGATAGCCTCCGGGAAAGATCCGCTATGGGAGGCACACAACGAGGACAGCTGTCAGCGTGGGCTAACCCCAGCACGAAATACCGCGATTTCAATCAAGCTTCCAAGTTTTGAATAATTCCTCACTGATAATCCCTAAGAAAGTTGGGACTAATTATAAGTATCCTTTTTTTTTTTTAAAAAAAAAAAAAAGAAAAAAATAGAAAAGACTAACTCTAAAAATGAGCTTGATTTGCTTGACTTATAGTGTTAAAGCAGGTCTTCACGAATTTTGGGTTGTATTTCTGTTCTGCATGTATGCTCAGGGGCATAGGAATTGCGATTCTGCTCTAGTTCCTTTTATCATATAAAGATCTTGCTTCCTTATTGTGTTGGAAGTTTTGCAGGTTCCCCTCAACTGCAGGGATGACAGGGCTGTAAAACAGGGCGATGAGGCCACCAAAGGTGGCCATGCATTGGGCTAAATTGTAGGCGAACACAGGGCACAACACAAGGCTAAACGCAAGGCAGATTAGTGCGGCAGAGCCGCACAAAGACGTCCTGCACATAGCTATATGATGAAGCTGCTTTTCATGTATTATTGAGAACAAGCAACATACATGCAACATCGCATTTTGGAAGAATTGACACATCTTCATCATTGCACCCAACAAACCTGTTTCCTGTGCTATCTCACAACATATTGTAGATGGAGAATCATTGTTTGATGTAAGTGCAGAGTGTGGGTAAGCCCTATAAGCTTGTATAAGGTTACGCGTTCCGAATATGTATCCCTGAGTCCTACCTCGTCCGAAGCATCGGAGACTGTCATTCTTAAAACGATTTCTTTATATCTTAAAGTAGTGTACGCTTACAGCCCTCACTCAAATCCAGCCTCAGAGAATCCTATATAATGCAGTGAATGTACCATAATTTCTCTAGGTAGCGACTCGTTTCCATCTCTCAATTATAATATAAACGCCTAGTATCATCTTAAGACACGTCGTGTTACAGAACAATTATAAATCATTTCTTTCTCTATAGAGCAACATGACTTTTCTATACCGTATTGAACAGGCTTTGAACAATGCCACTTTTACCGATGTCGGAAATACTCGAATTTTTAAAACCTGGCAACCTGAGAGAAAAGAGAATGTCGCAAATTCTTGGATGAACCTCTACACAGAGGGGAAGTACAAGAAAGCAGAGGGGGTTTTGATAGAGACCCTTGTACACATGAAACGGGGAGACCCCGTCAAACTTGCAATTCTAAATAACATGGCTTCAATATACGTGAAGCAGATGAAGCACACCGAGGCAAAAGATATACTTAATCTCACATTAATGAAGATGCAACAAGAGGGTCATTCTCAAACGGAGACACTCGTCTGCAAGTGCAACCTAGCATCTGTGTATGCGATACTGGATAACAAGGATAAAGCCGAAACTCTGGTCCTGGAGGTACTAGCATCTTTACAACAGCCGAATAGCCTAAAAGACCCTTTCGTGCAGAAAACAACCAAGATACTTGAGTATCTTGCTAAAATGCAGCGCAGGCTTTCACAATCACATCCACCTACAATCGGGAGAATTCAGCCAAAAGGATTTATCCAATTCACGCTCTTCCCCTCGCTACCTCCTGAAATCCGCAATCTAGTCTGGGAATTCGCAGCAGCCCATATCGTAATGCAGTCTAAAATTGTCACACTTCTTGTGCAGGATGACAAGATCAAAATGGCCTATACCCGGACCCAAAACCTGCCTTTGGTGTGTAAAGAAAGCTATGCAATTTATTTTGAGCAATATGCCGGTCACAATCATAATACTGTGATGTTTGGGGACCATGAAAATCGCCTGGCTGTCAATTTTGCACACGATATCTTCAACATCACAGGTCAAATTAACACTGTTAATGATCGTTTAAAGACAAACTTCCTACCTTTCCAGAGGATCGCACTCCAGGAATCATTTTCTTCTGTCCACGCCTTCCTTCATCATCTTCCTAATCTGCAAGAATTATGGGCATTATTCAAATACTGGGAAGGGCTTGATCTCTTGTCGGCAGACGAATGTCAACAAGTATGGTCGGAGCACCACTGCGACGAATTTCCCAACGACTATAGAAATCTTGATTGTGTCAGGTCTTACAAAACACCTTGCCCAATTTGCTATTGGCGCTGCGGATTCGGCCATATAGATGAAAATGCTATGGCACCCCTGGCATGTTTGAATCATAACTTCGTGCTTACATATTCATCTTCGCTACCAGTACTCCCTTCGGCCAACGATATAGTGCTATCCAAGAAGCCAATGCTCCGATGGACCCGGCGTAGCAAGTCTGACCTTTTGTATCCATCGAAACACTTTCTCGACTGCGAAAGGAGGGAACACTTTCGTTCTATTGCGTTAGAGTACTTCCAGAAGGTCGGTGTAACACGTGATGTGATACAAGGCCTCATCGACAGGACGTATTCAACCAAATAGGACTATCCAAAGTCCGACCCACCTCAGATTATTGTGCCCTGGCTCAGTGATTTCTTCAAACTCAGTCGGACAACCAGAGACTATGTTGACTTAGTCTATAGGAAGACTATGGTTTCGGAAAGGCAGCAAAAGTACCTGAAAATGCATTTATATGGCAATATCTGGGCAGCGCTGAGTTTTCTCGGCGTTGAAACTTTCGCTCATAGCAAGAGCGATGACAGCATAGATGACCTGATCGCAAACTTCCTCTTTGAACAGACGAAACAAATGTCTGGATTTCCGTTCGAATTTGACAGGGAAGATTTAGTATACCGGGCCCACAGTCTAACCTGGGGTCTCGATGAGCTTAAGGCTATCGCAGGACGGTGGATGGCGGGGAAGGACGAGAACAAGTTGCTGCGGCGGGGTAAAGACCTTTTCAAAATGGAATTTCAGGCCTGATTCCTTCTTCTCTTTTGTCCCTGGGATAGGTTGATCGATTTGAGTCGAGCTTTTATTATGCGCTTCTTGTCTGTTCCCGAGTTTAAAGACGAGGAAGTGGATGGTCGTTGTCTGTAGTTGAATTAACTCTAATTTCTGAGTTGCTCGGTCCGGCTGCGGGGAGAAAAGTTGCAAGGCTGAAGACAAATGTGGATTTCGGAGGTCGGTAGAAGTCATTTGGGTTGAATACACATCCCTCTCGGATGGCTGAACGGGTTTCTCGAGCAGTTGGAGGTCTCCTACCGACTTCACAGGACTTGAGCTTCGCTTTCCTGGAGACGACAACGATTCATGCGTAAAAGAACCGTGCCTGGTCTTTCAAAAATACCAGCCGTTGGCGACCGTCGATAGCGACCGTTTCTGGGATTTTCAAGTTTTCAACGGCGCTACAGTACAGTACTAATTACTGTAAGGAATTAACTTTCAGAACAATTCTTTATACAGTATTTCAAAGGCGGGCAAGCCAGTAATTGCAGTGTATTATAGTATTTCCCCGGAGGGTCATGGTAGATTATCCTTTTAAAACCTCATGTAGGCTTTAATATTCTAAATACACGGAACACCGGCTAGACTTAATTTGACTTGTTGCAGAGCACTATTTACCTGGCATTCGTCGAAGCTTTCGAGAGCTGCTCGCTTCGCCATGTCCTCGAGGTACCTGGATGCTATTAAAACCTCGCGAGGGTATGTCTGTAACACTTTAAATGATATGCAACTCAACGTTTCGTTTAATATAAAGTGACTTTTACTTTTCACCTGTCAACACCTGTTTCCTACGCCGGTCACGGTTTACTTACATCATTTTCTCGGCCTCGTCGGAGCATGTTGCCAGAACCAGTGGCGATGATCCTATAAGACAAGCCCATCGCTTTCCTTATCCTGCGAAGGACTTCCTTGCGACCTAGTGGTTGCTTCTGGCTAGCAAGACTCATGTTAACAGCAATACTGGCATTTCAATTCTTTGGCGCGAATTGGCCGGATGGTGCAATATATTTCAGTTGAGAAGGACATAGGCTGTCCCGGTTCACATCTATCAATAATAAGCATTCATCGAGCACAGATAGATCGTGATTTAAAGCCATTCCTTGCCGAGCTACCGAGCCCCGAGCAAGGGGTCGAGCTCCTGCCTCTTGCGCGCCGGCTGCCCGATATCGCTCTCCTCACCCTCTGCGTCATCGGGGCCGTTGAGCCGCGGCGGCGGCCCAGCGAACGCGGAGGGGGACATGGCCGACCCATACCTATCCACCCAAAGCTTGCGCATGACCTCGTAGATGAACAGGAATTGCGGCTCAGCCTGTACCATGCTGCGTCGCTGCTCGCGCAATTGGTTCACCGTGCGGAAGATGAGATCGTTGCGCTCCGGCTCCGCGAGGGCCGCGGGCTGTTCCTCGACATCCATCTTGACGTCCGAGTCGTGGTCGCTCGGATGGTGGCCATTGTGGCTGTCGCCTTCTGTGTTGGCGGAACCACCCTCATCTGTTCTGTGCCGGAAGTGTGAAGGTGAGTCCCAATTCTCCAATACGCCCGCGTCCAACTCGCGCATGAGGTGCTCCAACGCGATGAACGTGCCGCTGCGTCCCACGCCCGCGCTGCAGTGCACGATGCGAGGGGTTCTCGGGGCTGGCGTTCTTTTCGCGAGACAGGCTCATCAATGCGAAAAAGCTTCCAAGGTCCTCAAAGGCTGGGACACCGAAGTCAGGCCAATTCTTGTACAGGAAATGCCATACGATGCGCTCCTCATACTCCCGTCGCAACTCTTTCCGGTGTGCAGTGGTTGATTCCCCGAGCTCTATCTTGACGCATTTATCATCACTACCATCTTCCTCTGTCAAATCATCTGGAGCGTTCTTGAGAGGTGATAACATCTTAATGTCGCCGCTGCCGTCGACTGCATCAACCGGTGTTGTTGGGCTATACCTCTCGTCATTGCTACGAGTCTTGGTGGCTTTGCTTGGACTCTTGTACGATCGTATGACCAACTTCCGTAGTTCAATGGCGTCTCCGGCCTTAGTCTCCTCGATTGCCTCACAATGCACGGTTGCTCTGAATGCGTCGCCGAATTCGTCCCTCTCGTTGATCTCCAGGGGCGCATCGCCAGGACTGCGCGGGAAATAAGGATAGCACTTCTCCATGTTTGCTTCGTGCGTCTCTGTCAGCATGACAACCACCGCGGGGCTTTCCAGTTGCTCAACCACCATGCGCCAAACGTGGTCCGTGGTATTCCGTTTGGGTCCTTGCATGGCGATGTATCGTTCCGGCCCGCCAACCTCAGGATCTGACATCCCAAGTATTGCAGTATCCTCATTGCTTTGACCTTGTCCTTTCCGCCGAGCGGCTGACAGCGGCATAGTAGAGCTTAGGGTTATCGGCGACGCATTTACATAGTCCACTTTGCCCGATGGGACGCGCAGCCTGACGCGATTGTTCTCCCATGGCTGGATGTTTATATACCTATCCAAAATCTTTAGATGGTCGCCAGTCACGCGCGCCCACTTGAAAGCCGGAGAGGAGTCCGTCAGGCTCTGCACAATGCGATTGCACTCCATCCAGACGATTCTCTGGAACTTGGCGACAATTTCCTGCGGCGGCAGGGCGAGGAAAGAGGGCATTTTGGGGGTTTGACCCCTGGCGGAGTCGCTCTCCGTGTGTTGCAGTATGTCTTGTAATTGTGGATGCGAGTCTCTGCTGTCTCCTTCGACGGTGGCTGAGGTTGTCTGCGTGTTGTCAAGTCCATCGCAAATGTGTGTGGCGCCGATGTGCGAACATGGGAGGGAGCCGGTAGTCAGAGATCGTGTGCGCTTGTTGGAGAGGTTGAGTTCGCGCAGGGACAGTGAGGGCGGCGTCTCCTTCACGTTGTTGGGGGTTGGCGGGACATGGAGAGGCCTCCGTGGCGAAGCGGGCTCGGGGGTAGTCTTGTCGGATCGCTGTGAGCCGTCAATTGTTCGAGTAGGTCGCGAGGGCGAGGCTTTTCTGCTCTTTCTTTCGAAGTCGGACCCAAGACGGTCCATTTTGAAGTTAAGCCGACGATGTGGCTCTGTCAAGGTTGCTATGAATTTTGGTCGTCTGAGCGGCGGCCACTAGCTAGTGGATGAGACAAAATCGCGATCTAAGACACAGGCTGAGACAAGCGCTTGCGGACCTGGCGGGGGAAAAAAAAAAAAAGAACCCGGATAAACCTTCTTTCTGCCTTGATCCAATCTCCGAAATCTTTCTGCTGGTGCCGGGCGCAAGGTTAGCACCTTGCAAACCGCGTTGGGTTTCTTCAGCTGTATTTGCATTATGTTGGCTGGTTTGGGATGCCCCGGGTGATTGTTCAATAACTCTTTGATTCATTGAGCCGCTAGTTCAGATACTCCCTCGGTCGCTACCAAAATCCACGACGGCAGACCCCGAGAAACCCTTGATGAAGACTTGTTCGTCAAGCTCGACAGTGATTAAAAGCTGGAACTTTGTGAATCTTCGCACCTTGTAGTGGACCGTTATACCCTTGCCGACCTCACCCCCCCAAATAACTGCCGACCCACCGATAAATACGTCGTCCTCGATGACGATGCTCTTGCCTGTGCATAGCCCGTGGTCCCCGTTGCGCCGTCGCGGGTCTGTCGTCATAGCCGTCGTGTAGAAGCTGACGTTGGGCCCGATGACGACGTTGTTTCCGAGGGTCAGCTCGCACGCGTCTAGCACCGTGCAGTTGCGCCCCTTAGTGGTCAGATTATGCTGGGCGCGTATTGCGGCGCAGCCTGCTTGCATGGGTCTCAAACAGGTTGTCTCCGCACGCTCCCTCGCCTGTCCCTATCTCGCCTCAGTTTCCCTGGTGCTTCTCCTTCTCCTTCTCCTTTGAACCAGACAAGATCCAGCCCTGCCAACAAGGCCAACGTGGACGAATATTTTGCCCCTATCCTGTCCATGGACGATGCCAAGCCCCCAAGACTACACAGTGGGCTGGGTTTGTGCGCTCCCGCTGGAGATGGCCGCCGCGAAGGGAATGCTCGATCAGGTCCATCCAAATCTGTCCGAGCAGGACCCAGCCGATCACAACAGCTACGTCTTGGGCCAGATCCAGGGTCACAATATTGTCATCGCCTGCTTGCCCGCGGGAATATACGGCACCACGACTGCCGCGACCGTCGCCAAGGATATGCTGCGGACCTTCAAGTCCATACGCTTCGGTTTGATGGTCGGAATCGGCGGTGGTGCACCGTCATCAACACAAGATATCCGACTGGGCGACATCGTGGCCGGTCAGCCCACCGGCACTAGTGGAGGAGTCATCCAGTACGACCGAGGCAAAACGGTGCAGGACGGAGAGTTTCAGCACACAGGATCGCTCAACACGCCACCCCAGGTCTTACTGTCGGCTCTAGGCCGACTCCAAGCCGATCACATGAGCGATGACAGCAGCATCCCTCGTTTCCTATCCGAGCTCATCGAGAAAAGCCCCAAAAAGATGAAGAAGAAATTCGGACACCAAGGCAGCTCCAATGATTACCTATTCCGAGCAGAGTATGAACACGACGATCTGGATTCTGCTTGCAACCAGTGCGATCGTGCGCAGACAGTCCAGCGGGATGCTAGAGACGATACAGATCCGGTTATTCACTACGGAAACATTGCCTCTGGCAACCAAGTCATCAAGCACGGAAAGACGCGAGACCGCCTGAGCAGAGAGCTCGGAGTGCTCTGCTTCGAGATGGAGGCTGCAGGGCTGCAGGACTTTCCGAGTCTTGTCATCCGTGGGATTTGCGATTATGCAGACTCTCACAAGAACAAGTTGTGGCAGGAATACGCAGCCGCGACGGCGGCGGCGTTCGCCAAGGAACTTCTTTCGGTCGTCACGCCAGATCGGGTGCTGCAGGAGAAGCCAATCCCGCAGTTAGTCTCTGGTGAGTAGTTTGTTCTGGCCTAGGTAGGGACTGAATAAGAATTGATTTTTTTTTAGTCCTGAAATAGGAGTCATATGCTTCTCCCTGCGTGGCGGTAAAGATTAGCTGCTAATAGACCACGTAGATCCCCGCCTTCATGAACTCGTGTCCAAAACAAATGTGGCTGTGTCGGAACAGACGCTTAGGCAGGATACCAGGTACGAAAACCAGAAACAGGTCGCATGCCACCAAGCTTTCAAGACATCTACATACGAGCATTTTATGGACCTGAACCCCGACCGAGTCCCAGGCACTTGCAAGTGGGTGCTGGAGCATCCACGATACACGACCTGGCAGCGAAGCCCTCGCGATGACCTGCTTTGGATCTCGGCGGACCCGGGCTGTGGAAAGTCAGTGCTGGCCAGATGTCTCATCAGGGAGGAGCTTCAGAGCACAGACAAACACGCTGTTCTCTACTTCTTCTTCAAGGACAACGAGGACCAGAACAGTCTTGCGACGGCCCTGTGTGCGCTCCTTCATCAGCTTTTCCACCATCAACCCGTGCTTCTTCGCCATGCCATGACCTCCTTCGAGAAAAACGGACAGAAGCTTCAGAACGAGACAGATGAGCTGTGGCGCATCTTCCTAGCTGCTGCTACCGACGATCAAGCAGCCAGTGTCACGTGTGTTCTAGATGCGTTAGACGAGTGCTGTGTCGGTGATCGGCGGAAGCTCATCCACTTCCTGACCGTCTTTCATAGCCGGCAAACTGCGGCCACCGGAGTGTCTCAACTAAAGTTTCTCGTCACTAGTCGACCCTATCAGGATATCGAGTTCGAGTTTCGTGACATACCTGAGCCTCAGTCAATCCGCCTGGCTGGTGAAGAAAGCAACGCTGATATCAGCGAGGAGATCAGCCTTGTTATCAAGAACAAGGTAGCGACAGCTGGCCGGAAACTTGGCCTAGACCAGGAAGTGCAGACAGCATTACAAGAAAGACTCTTGGATATACCACATCGAACCTATCTCTGGCTTCACTTGGTCGTTGATGAGATCTATCGCAGCCCTAAGCATACCAAGAAGGCCTTTATCAAGAGAATCGGCACTCTCCCAACAACAATTGAAGATGCATATGAAAAGATCTTAAACAGACTCAATCGTGACCAACGCAAAGAGGCCGAGTCCCTTCTTCACATCGTCGTCGGGTCCCGCCGACCACTCACACTCTCGGAAATGGATGTGGCGTTTCAGATGGCGACAGACTCACGAGATGCTAAAGTACATGGGGACCTTGATCTCGATGGCGATCATCTGAAATCCCGAATCCGGGAGCTTTGCGGTCTGTTCGTTTTTGTAAACGACAGCCGAGTGTACTTGATACATCAGACAGCTAAAGAATTCCTCGTCGCCAAGGACAGTTCCCCGAAGTCATCCGCCGGCTTATGGAAGCACTCGCTTGACAGTCAACGCTCGAATACAATCATGACTGAGGTGTGTGTTCAGTATCTTCGCTTTAGAGACATTAAAGACGGTCTGGCTTCTTCCATCCGGAGACAGGCAGATATTGAAGAGGCGGATCCGGACACAAGCGCTAGCCCTCTTTTAAACTATTCTGCAATACACTGGGCCGCTCATCTGCGATCTGCAGGGCCTAGCAGTGAAAGTTTACTAGAACACGTCCTACATCTTTACAACATGCAAGATGCCCCGTTTCAAAATTGGATATCAATCTTTTGGAAGACATTATACCGTTCTGACAAAAGATCCGACGTCAACAGCGTACATTTGGCTGCATTGAATGGCCATAACGGAGTAATAGGAAACTTGCTTGATGCAGATACCGGCGCGCTAAATGTTCAAGATTGTAGAGGTCAAACACCATTGATATGGGGATGCCGGGAGGGCCACAACGAGATTGTTAAGATACTCCTGGACAAGGGTGCAGCCGTCAATACACAAGGCGGGTACTACGGGAATGCTCTTCAGGCTGCATGTTCAAAGGGCCACATCGAGATTGTCAAGATGCTTCTTGACAATGGCGCAGACGTCAACGCACAAGGCGGCGAATCTGGGGATGCTCTTCAGGCTGCATGTTTAAAGGGCCACAACGAGATTGTCAAGATGCTTCTTGACGATGGCGCAGATGTCAACGCACAAGGCGGCGAATACGGGAATGCTCTTCAGGCGGCATGTTCAAACGGCCACATCGAGATTTTCAAGATGCTTCTTGACAATGGCGCAGATTCCAACGCACAAGGCGGGTTCTACGGGAATGCTCTTCAGGCTGCATGTTTAGAGGGCCACATCGAGATTGTCAAGATGCTTCTTGATAGTGACGCAGATGTCAACACACAAGGCGGGTTATACGGGAATGCTCTTCAGGCTGCATGTTTAGAGGGCCACAACGAGATCGTCAAGATGCTTCTTGATAATGGCGCAGACGTCAACGCACAAGGCGGGCCCTATGGCAACGCTCTTCAGGCTGCATGTTCAAAGGGCCACAACGAGGTTGTCAAGATGCTTCTCGACAATGGCGCAGATTCCAACGCACAAGGCGGGTTATACGGGAATGCTCTTCAGGCTGCATGTTTAGAGGGCCACATCGAGATCGTCAAGATGCTTCTTGACAATGGCGCAGACGTCAACGCACAAGGCGGCGAATCTGGGGATGCTCTTCAGGCGGCATGTTCCAAGGGCCACAACGAGATTGTCAAGATGCTTCTTGACGATGGCGCAGATGTCAACGCACAAGGCGGCGAATACGGGAATGCTCTTCAGGCTGCATGTTCAAACGGCCACATCGAGATTTTCAAGATGCTTCTTGACAATGGCGCAGATTCCAACGCACAAGGCGGGTACTACGGGAATGCTCTTCAGGCTGCATGTTTAGAGGGCCACATTTGGAAGTCTTTCGATTGAAGCAAGAGAAAGAAGGAAATTATGGGTCTTCTTTCACAAAACGAAATAGACTCGTCAAATATCAGGTACAACGAAATTTCTTTTCAGAGTTTGAGGGACTTTGTTTTCTAGGTCCGATTCCTATAAATAGCAAGGAGTTGATGTGGTCGCTAATAAACAAATTGAGTCTTTGGGTGCATCTTCCGCAACGAGAGAGGATGACCGGAGGAAGGCGACTCCCTCACTCGACGACCTCGGCAATGGTTGTCATGGCCGCGAGCTTGGACCGGGGACTCGAGGCGTTCTTTGATGTTGACTTTCGCTGCTTGTGGGCCCTCTGTCGCCTCCGCTCCTTCTCGGCCATGACCGAACGCATGAGCTCCTGCTGGCGGAGGGCCTGTTCCCGCGTCATCTCCTCGAGCTCAGGGCCGCCCATGTGACGCACAGGGGCGGGGCGTGGTGATGGGATGCCGGATTCATAGCTGGAGACAGAGTGGGCGTCCTCGTCGGGGAAGAGGGGCTCTGAGAGGAAGAGCAGATCCTCGTCCGAGATATAGGATGTCGATCGAGGCTGTTCGTTGCCGTGCTCGCTGAGCGAAACCGGCCCTGGCCAGCTTGAGGATGCGCGGGATTCGTCGAGGTATGAGTTGTGATATGCGCTGCGCCGTTATGAGATCTCCATCAGTGACGAGGAGCTGTATGACCCGTACGACATTGTGAGAGGTCTTGTGTCCCGGGTCGCGCAGGAGTTCGGCCCAGCGACAATTGCGCACAGCGTACCATGACGGCGCTGTGATGCCGAGTTGCAGGAGTGAGATGGTGAAGAGGCTGAGCATAATTTTGCGGCGGTCCTCGAACCCTTGACTTTTGTAGACGTATAGGAACACACAGACCTTAGATGTTTCTTTCTTACTTACAAGAGGAAGTTTGAGTGAATTTAGATTTGGGAACTATGAGACAGACTTGCAGCTCAGCGTTGTTGAGCAAACAAGACTAACTTGGTTGACTAAAATTCAAATTAAAGATCCTTTGTTCCGACTTTTAGAATTAGAAATTTTTGCATTCCTTAGTAATTCTATTTAAGTAGTCGTTCAACAATGACGCTTGGTTTATTCTGGGAGGCGGATAGTGCTATGGGCTTCTTCACTGAGTGGGGAAAGACTGAGTAGGCAAAGACTGAGATGGCCTCAGCCATAGGCCTGTAGCGGCCAGCAATGTTGAAGAAGACGAGGAATGAATGGGTATGATGATTGTTGCCGAGTAAATACTATCACATGAAACAAAGGAAATTATATCTATGGTGACTGTATCCATCCGTGTCCCTGCTACTCCTCGCAAATGCAAACTTAAGTTCAATCGCCGAACTGGGCGCCTCTCCTCCTCCGACTCTGGTCCCCACCACCGGACTGCAAGACAACATATGCGCCAAACTATCTCATAAGGCTGCGGTGAGACGTGACAATGGTGGTGACCACCGCTATTACTTAGGCCTGGTTCGAGACCTACGTGCAAGGAAAATTGCCCCCACAGCGCATACCACAGCTAGGCCTTTATTTACATTCCTAGTGTCTAGGCTCGAAATGTCCAAGAACCGTCTTGGCTCGTGAATTAAAACTGAGAGTGTCGACAGCCAGTTATTTCAACCCCTTTTGACGGAGCACAATTTTCAACCCTTCACTTGTACAAGGCCTCAAGCACGGCCTAAAAAGATCGTGTGCACACAGTATAAATGTGGGGTGATATTGCTTCCTCATTTTTAAACTAGTGTACTCGGGGATGCAAAAATGCGATGCGCGGTGGCTATGTAGGGCCTAAAGCCACAATAGCCAGTGTGGAAAGAGCTTTGCTTTCCAAAGCACATGCAGCTTCCAGTTAACGTTGGAGAGTGTTTGCTCCATGCTGGAAGGACGGCGGAAAAGCAATGCTCTAGCAAATACCGTAGATGCCTAGTTTATCGCCTCTTACTGACCGGCCAACTTAACGCCGTGACACCTGCTCTTTTCTCTCAAATACTGGTGCCCTATTACCCGGCCTGCTCGCGTTGACGATAGGGCCCCAGAAACCAGGGTTAACTTAACTGGACCCTTGAATCGTTTTTAAACGTACCCGGTTCTCCGCTTAGAATGATTCCAGCGAGTGGAGCATCTGCCCGTGCACGCCGTTTTTCGACCTCCGGGACCCGGCGGTTTGGTTCCCTTAGCCTTAGCTACAAGGCGCTCTCTAGGATTGAGCGATTTGGATGCGACGGCAGCCAAAGGAGGTTAGGGCAATGTTGCTTCTCCATGCGGAGGAAATGAGGCTGAGCTATCATTTTGGAGGGCGACCAGGAGGCACGACCTCATGACCAATTGGAGCTACAACCGGGAAAGCCACTCGGTGCCCGGCTAGGGACTCACTCGCAAGACAGAGGCAAAGGGAAGCTTGAGAGCTACAGGCCTGGTGCTCGTGGCTGACCTGCGCGACAAGCAGTGGTGTGAAACGTCTGTGCTGAAAGACGTCTTATTCGTCGAGCGGGCGACGGCTATTATGTAAAATCAATGCAGGAAGGGCGGCGGGAGCCCATCACCTCATCTATGCGCGCTTGCAAGCTGTAGTTCAAATCGAAACATATCTGGTGATGTTTGCTTCTCCTCGGAGGGTTAGATAACATTCATGATCACACGAAAGCCGTGGTGCCTGAGAACTCGATGGGAATGGCCGATTGAGAAAGCCCATTGCTACGGCACGTTGAACGTGACCGTGGCATGACGTCTCTGGCTTGAATGCGGAGAATGGTGGAGGCCTAGCGTTCCCCGGATTTTGATTTTTCTTCCGCAAGAATGCCTGGAGAGGCTTGCTTGCTCGGCTGCAACTGGCAAGCGCGAGTTACTGCGCGCCCCGGACTGCGTTGTCTGCTCCGGTGTGTACTGGCGCTGTTCCCTCGGCTTGGTATTCGCCCAGCGAGGTGACAACAATCCCCAAGTGCGGCTCCGCGGAGATGGTCAGATCTACTTTAAAGTAGACAAGCTACTTTTCGTTATGATGCTGGTAGCTATACAGTAAAATCAACCACTGATGGCGTCTCCGCAGTCAGAGCCTTCGATTCCCCACTAGGAAGAAGTACCTACCTCACAAGACCGCATACCGTAGCAACTGAGATCTTTCAAGTGGTAGATAAAAGAGGTGCGTCTTTCCTACCTTTCGTCAGCCACCTGTTGCCTTTGTCTGCAGTCTCCCTTCATTGTTATACAACACGCCTAGTTTCGAGCGTCCGCAAGCAGCATACAGGATACGCAGAGTTTCCTGAACCATCAATACGCGATGTCTACTGGTACACAGCGACCTTCCCAGCTGCCCCCATACCCCGGCCCACCACCAAATCGACCACTGCCGAAACTGCCCAAGCAGGGCTGATGGTCCCAGTGGTACAACCTACCGGGACCGTGGCAGAGATTCATAAAAATCGCTCGATGTTTTGACAACTGTGGCTGCATCAGTAACAAGTGTTGGAGAATCTGTCCGCTAGATTGTGCTGCTGGCTGCTTGGGAAGGGTTCATCGTCGCCATGATGCACTGAGACTCACGCTACACTCTGCTTGTGTGTATCACAGATCATTTATAACTGAGCTTGGCTTTTGGCCTCAAGTTCGCTTGTATCCGAGGGAATTAGGGAACAGGTGCAGTGCAAGGTGTTTAGTTCGCTTTCTCAATGTACTTTGTATTGTAGAATTTGCTTCCAATATTTTTATAGGTTGACATCTCCGGATGACATGATTTCGCATAACCTATTTCAATCACATCCTCCGCTGGATCTAGCGAGCGCATTCATGTCTGACACAGCTGACTCGGGGAATCCATCATCAAATCCATCCGCGCCCCCAGCTGATAGAATACAGCCATACCTTCAGATATTTCATCTATATATTCAGGATCAAAGGACAGAGGCTGCATTCCCTGGTAATAGCCGATCCGATCCCGAGGGGGAGGTAATCCTGAACCCCGATCTATATCAGAAAAGCCGGTTCCTTCTATTTTGCAACGTCGCCTTTCTCACGCGAACTTCCTCATTGTCAACAAATCGACTGAACTGAGGAGAGATGACAAGAAATATAATGGAAGGTGCAGCTGTTGATTTTCAATTCTGTGAAGCTTCGAAGAAGCGAATCGTCTGACTGTGCGTGTTTCCAAGACAGGACCAGATCAGGCCACGTCGCTTGGCGGGCTTGAAGCAGCCCTTAGAAGACCACTGCTTACTGACAAATCTGAAAATCTGGTATGGAGGGCACGGCCCAAAGCGTATCGTTTTCTATGGAACCCATTCAGTTTATAGACCCTATCATATCATAAGACCACCTTCCTTGCGTCCACGAGTGCTAGCATCTTAAATACAGTTGTCCGCATGCCATCAATTTGTTTGCCAAGTCAAAAGGGTACTTTCCCAGACGGACGTTTCCCCCAAGCAGAGATAGTAATACGGGGCCAGCGTGGACATGTTCACTGACGTCTCTGCTTCTATGGCCCGGTCCCACGGACGATGATACATACTGTATTTGTAGAACCATTTCTTCTCCCGTCGTGTTCTATACTGTGCACTACCCAACAGAGTCAGAACTGCCCGCGACCAACCTGCCACTCACTGGCGCCACGTGACGCTGCTCGATGGCGGGCCGTTGGTATTGTGTATCTGCATTGGGAGGTGTTGTGTTTGTTTGCGTCGAGTTTCCCCATCAGGACAGGCATGGGTCGGGTAGGAGCACGGCGTTCAATCGGGAATTGAGGAAACTTTGGGTTGGGCTTGGCATTGGCGTCTAGATCGATACCCTGCGCACCGTGATGAAGCACACATAGCATCTGTTCTTCACTACTACATAAAATCACCTAGATAGCTACGGAATACCAGAGCCTCGGAAACCACGAGTACGGCTTTCTACTTCATATTCGCTCGTCTCATCCCTATTTTGCTAATAGTTTCTCAGGATGTAGTACTCCACGAGTTGACCAGGGTCGCGGACGCGAGAAACACTTGCCAGAGCACACTCGAGACGAATATACTGGTGCATTCTTGCAAACTGAGAATCTTGATGATGACCACCGACGATGCATACAAATCTCTATCAATAACTGTTGGTCAAAGCTTGATGAGTACTACAGTCTACTTGGCCAATCGCCACTTTACCCGGCTGCCGTTATTCTTCACCCGCGCTGGAACGTGTCTTGGCTTGAGGCGAACTGGACCAGCCACGAGCAACTAGTGTGGCTACGGGACGCTAAGAACAGTGTCCGGGAATTCTTTGAACAACAGTATCCACGTAAGGAGCAGTTCGAGACAGCGAGAACCGTGATAGGAAAAGCGATGCAGCAAGATGAGCCCAGGGCACGATGTGGTTCTCGAGATGGACAGACCGACAAAGGGGAGCCCGCCTAGGTATAGGACGCCGATACAACACCTACCCCTGGAGAAGCAGACCATCGACGAGCTCCTCGAGATGGGCTTCATCGAGCCTTGTATGCAAGAGGATGCTGCCCCAGTTCTCTTCGTACCGAAACCACACTCGGCAGACAGGCGTTTCTGCATTGACTACCGCTGGAGGAATCGATTCCTGAAGGATATGAAAGTACCAGCACCAGACCTGAGCGGTACGCTGTTTAACTGCCGCGACGCCGAACGCTTCACGATCCTAGATGTCATTCAGGCGTTTCACCGTATGAGACTAGCGGTTGGTAGTGAGTACCTAACCGCGTTCCGAACCAGACAAGGCACGTTCAAGTGGAAGGTGCTCCCGTTTGGACTAAAGGTCGGGCCCGCCTGGTGGCAACGCTTCATCAATGCCCAGCTGAACGAACTGCTGGACTTGTTCGCCAGTGCCTATGCCGACGATGTCCTGATCTATTCGGGCCCTGAGGAGGAACATTGGGACCAGGTGGAAGAGGTAATCCACCGCCTTCACCGTGCCGACCTCCAAGGGGATATTAAAAAGTCGCGCTTTAATGTCCAGAGGGCTGTCTACCTCGGCGTGATGATGGAAGCAGGGGTGGGGATCAGCATCGAACCCGGCGAAGATCAAGGCGATCCAGGGTTGGAAGTGGGAGGACCTGACCAACAGAACCGCTATCCGCTCGTTCCTGGGTCTTTGCAATTTTATCCGCATGTTCTGCTACCATGCTAGTGACATCGCAGAACCTTTGAATCGCTTGCTGAAGAAAGACGCTCCTTTCGTCCTTGGTACCGAGCAGCAGCACGCCTTTGAGGACTTGAAGAGGTTAGCCTGTGAGGCCCCGGTGATGGCATTTTTCAGGCCTGACCGCCCCACAAAGGTCGAGACCGACGCATCCAGAAACGCCACAGGAGGTGTGATCTGGCAGCAATAAGAGGGTGATGTCTGGAAACCAGTTGGTTACTTTTCGAAGACCATGACACCGGCAGAACGAGCCTACCCCATCCAAGATCGAGAGCTCCTCGCAGTGGTACAGACATTGGAACACTACTACCCAGAGCTCCTCGGGATGCAGTTCTTTGTCGTCACTGACCACCAGGCCCTTGTGTACTTTGCTAGCAAACGGATGCTATCAACGAGACAGATCCGCTGGGCTGACTTCCTCTCAAACTTCGATATCACCTTTCAGTATCGCCCAGGCAAAGAAAACGTGGCGGCTGACGCCCTGTCCCGTAAGACAGCCGACCTGCCTACGGTGAAGGCAAGAGAACGGGAAGAACGGACGACAACGCTGGTCCCACCGGAGAAGCTTGACTTCCCTATCGCCGCAGTCGCAGAAGGGACCCCGGAAGCCCCAAAGGGAGCAGATCTAGTGGACCTTATTCGTGCGGAAAATCATCAACAAGCACTAGGTCTAAAGGATGGCCGCCTATGGGTGCCGGAAAAGACGAGTGATGGGCACATTTTCTTACGTACCGCCTTAGTCCGCGAGGCACACGTGCCGCAGATCTTCGCGCACCAGGGACAGAACAAGACTATTAAGGCTTTGGAACGAGAGTACTACTGGCCAGAAATGAAAAAGACGATCCGCCAGTACGTGAGGAACTGCTACGAATGCCATCGGAACAAAGCTACACACGACAAAACACCAGGCCTTCTCCACCCATTGCCTATCCCTCAGACTGTATGGGAGCACGTTGTGGTTGACGGAAAGGATATGCCGAAGGACCGGTACGGATATGACTATGTGTGGGTTTTTATCGACAAATTCAGCCGCATCATTGCAACCCTGCCCGGAAAGAAGTCTGATACCGCAGAGGATGTTGCTGCTCGTTACTATCGTTATCTGTACCGGATCTTGGGCGCGCCGGCAGTCTGGATAACCGATAACGCGGGACCCTTTGTGTCCAGGTTCCTCGCCAAATTGAACGAACTTACGGGCACGAAGCATCGACATGGTAGTGCTTACCACCCACAGACCCAAGGCGCCGTGGAGTTTACAAACCAGGAGCTCGACCAGCGACTACGGTTCTACGTGAACAAGTATCAGAACGACTGGAGCACACACCTGCCGGCACTAGACTTTGCTCATAATTCCTCGTGGCACTCGTCAATCAACATGGCACCGTTAAAGGTCGCCCTCGGTAAAGATGTCCGGAATCCCCTGTCCCTTGACCTTAGAACGGCAACAGCGTCGTCCAGACCAGAAGAACGCGCCCTGGAAATCCTGAGAGAAACCAAGACCGTACAGGACTCAGCTCGAACAGCAGCTCAGACAGCTCAAAACCGACAACAAACACAGGCGAATCAGAAACGACGCCCAGCAGACTTCTCTGTTGAAGACATGGTTTTCCTGAAGAAGAAGGGGTTTTCTACAACCGCCCCAACAACGCGTTTAGAATCCCAGCGGGTAGGCCCGTTCAAGATCAAACAAGAACGGGGGTACAGTTATGTTCTTGACTTGCCCCCGTCGTACTCAATGACAAACCTGTTCCATGCCGACCGGTTGAGAAAGGCCCCGGATGACCCGCTACCGCAACAACACCAAACCCCACCGCCACCAGAGGACATTAACGGTGAGCCAGAGTATGAAGTCGACCACATAGAACGTTCACGGCTGCTTGGAAAGACAAAGACGTTACAATATCAAGTCGCCTGGCGCGGCTGCGATCCGGATGATACTTGGTACCCAGCGAGAAACTTCAAGAATGCCCCCATTGCCTTGGAAAGCTTTCATCAACTCCACTCGGATGCCCCAGGCCCGCCTAAACGACTACAGGAATGGATCAGAGCCGCTGCCAATGACGAAGCCGATCCTGATCATGACGAAGACAACGTAGCAGCGCACGGAAAGCTGGGGTCCAAGACCAAGACCAAGATCAAGCGTCACCTTTAAAAGCCCGCACGCCTCTGCCGTCCGCGCTTTGGAGGGGGGTAGTGTGGCGGTTGTCACCACTAGACGGGCTGACACCACCACAAGGTGCTGGCAGGGGGGGGCTGGCCCCTGCGACAGGCACGGACCACGGTTATTAAACTTCTCCAACGCGTCGCACATCGCGAGTTTCTTTTCTTTCTTCTCCCCTCCTCAAGCTTAGAATCTTCGTACGTAGTGCCAATACAACAGCTTCCATGCTGGACATTGCTGGCCGTTACATGGGCGTCGTACGTTGGTTGCCGATACCCATCAACAGGAGCCTCGAAGCCTTCCCTCTGTCGGGTATGAGGATTCCAGCTGTCGTCAATGCGTACCCGGTGATGCTGAAGGAAGAGGAGTACTTCAATACGCTTCTTATGCGAATAAGAACGCTCGATTCGCTGGATTGGCTTGAAAGAAGGCAGTTTTCGCTTTTCTAAAGGGAATGGCTTCCTCCCAGGCCTTTTAGGCTGTATAGGCCGTACCGCGTTGGTTGAAAGCTCAGTCAGAGGAGGCATGCTGCGCGCACCTGTCTCAGAATTGTCAGAATCGTCGATATCGTTGTCACGCAGCAGTGGGAATAGCTTCAAAAGTCGGTTCTGGCCAGGAGAATGCAATAGGGGCTCGGAAATACCTGGGAATTGGGTTATGCGGCCTTGGCGAGGCGTTAAACTGGTTTTGGCAGCGCGTTAGGCCTGTTATCGTTAGAAAGGCTGGGGAGGCCTGCTAGCGTAAAATTGAATTTTCTCAATTAATACGGTAGTACCAGGACAGACAAGGGTTGCTTATCTGCGTTATCTTATCGATCTGTGTCCAACCACATCGAGCTTGTGGACCCACTGACCTAGCGGGGCCTGCCTTTACCGCTTGCTCCTTTCAGAGCTCTTTACCTTCGCCGCCAAAATTTCCACCAGCAGAATCTCGAGAAAGTCAACCCCGACTCGAACCAGCCGACGAGCACCCCGACACATTGTAACCGCGTCAAGCAGATCCAAGCCTGTCTTGGTAGGCAATCACCGCCATGGGTCGCCGGCCTAACCAGGTGATCCAGCAGTACTTCCAGAGGGGGCCCCAGCTGGCAGACAATTCCAATAGGTGAGCGAGCACCACCTCTGCCTGTCTTTGAGACCACCCCGACCGCCCACCGCCGAGGTTTGAGATCTGCCCTTCGGGCCTCAAAGTTTCGGTCCTTGCAACTTGATCGATATAGCATGCATACTGACCTATTCCTCTCGCAGGTACCCCCAGACTTGCAAACTCTGCGGCGAAAACTTCCCCAAGGGTCGAATTGACAGCCTCACAACCCATCTGACGAAGCGATGCCCCGCCATATCCGAACAGGACCGCATAAACGCCTGCCTCATGCTCAATGGCATCTCGGCAGCTCGCACCCCGCGCACTCTGCAAGCCCGGCAGCAGCAACAAGTCCAGCAGCACTCAGGCCCGCAGTTAGAGCTCCCCTTGATGCAGCCTCACCAGAACTGGACACCACTCGAGACTCTGGCAGAGGTGTCTAGGAGGCAAATCGACCATCTGAACGAGTATGCAGGCGAGAATTCACAGGCACAACATGGGTCGCACGAACCTTTCCCCGGCGCCTTTGCCCTGTCTGGCTCAACTGCACTTGAGCGTGCCGATATTCAGGAGCAGTTCACCGTCGAAGACCACTCCTCCCCATACAATGAGCATCAGCCATCTGAAGGCCCAGGTGAGCAAATTATTAGCATGTTCGCAGAAGATTCAATATGCCAGACTCTGACGGTGTTTACAGCTGAGGACGGGACGGATGGCCAACCCAGCATGACGGGCCACATCCGGGATCCAAATGCGAACAGCACGACGCCCACCGAAGCGCCGAACTTTACTGTCGCTGCGGCAGCAACCGCGAGGCTGAATAACGCCATGTTGGACCCCACTCTATTCCTCAATCACAACCTCGGCGAGGATCTGGCGAGGGCCATAGAAACTGTTCAGGATACGGAGGTCCCTTCTGGCCCTGCGCCAGTCGCTGCTGCTCCCGAAGAACACGCTGCGCCTCCCACTCCCGACCATGGCTCACAATCTCCAGCTCCAGCTCCAGCTTCAGTTCTGCAGCCTGGCTCGCAGCCAGGCTCGCAGCAGCCCTGGGGTGAGATTACTTACATGGCAAACACACCCCTTGCGCCGCCATCTTCTGCCAGCCATCCATTGCACGGAGTTCCCATGTCCAGCAGATCGGTTTTCCGCGTGGATCAGAACGGGTCCAAGTCAAGACATTCCCGGGCGCGTTTTGACGAGCAACGCAGAAAGGAGGTCCAGCAGGTTCGGAAGATCGGTGCTTGCATAAGATGCAGGATACTGAGGAAGACCTGCTCTCAAGGCGATCCTTGTGACACCTGCCGCAAGGTGCTGTCCCCTCGCATTTGGCGCTCAGGGTGTGTCCGCACCAAGTTTACCGATGAACTCAATCTCTATGATGCTGGGGTCCAGATCGTACACTCGCAGAAACAGATCAACGGTTTCAAGTCAACCCTGAACTTGGATCATCCACCTGTGGTGCTTGAAGCCTCACATTTCCCCGGAGAAGGTTCCGCAATCATGGTCGAGACTCTCCGCGGGACCAAGCCCAAGGAGCCAGGCACTGAGCTCCTTGAGGAAGACGAGCGCTGGGCAACGCCGCAGATCGTGATGATCAATGACCAAGAGGAAATATCCAGCAAGATGGAGGCTTATGTCAGAGATCAGCTGCCTGTGTTTGCGCAAAAGGAGCGGGCGTCATTCTCACGCATCACTGTGGAGACAGCCCTCCAGGTTGCCCGCGACGCCGACGATAGAAATCTCCGGCTAGCCCTCGACCTCTGGGGGTTCGTGGAAGTGATTGACCGGGAGCTTAAATGGAATCTCGAAATCCGTCCGTCCCCGGCCGCCCAGCTCGAGGGGAAGTCCGTCACACAGGAGACCGACGCGGAGCTGTACAAGACTATATGCCTGCAGCTGACAGCTGCCGCGGAGCGGAAGGCGTCGACCACCAGCAAGCATCTGCTGACACACATGCAACGGGACCTGCAAGACGCGAGAACCAAGATTGGCCATGGCATGTTCTTCACTATCCTTGTCTTGCTCATCTGTGTCGAGAAGTCGACTTGGGCATTCAAGGCGTGGGAGGAGATGAGTAAGACCATCAACTGCTGGCCCCTGGAGAGACTCCCGAGCGACTACACCCAGCAAGGCTACAGAATATCCGAACTGCTGGGCATGCTGTTGGGCATTCGACGAGCTCTACCAAAGACTGCGATTCGAGAGAGCGATGGCGTTCTGATTGTCGAGGACCAAGATCCCGTTCTGCAATCCTATTTTGAACGCATCAATTTGAGAGGTAAGCATGGTCCCCAGTCCCCAGGCTCCTGCGTTTGCGCTAACAACTATCCCAGCTGCCGACGTCGTCGCACAACAACAGCACGCTCCATTCTCCGCACTGGACTCGCGCACACTCGAGCTTCACCTCTGCTCGAACTTGCTTCTGCCTTTCCAAGAGGCCCATCCTGGCTCACACCAAGATCAGGGCATGGGCGGCCCGGGAAGTACTCACGCCCCAGACCACAACTACACCCTGGAGTCCGGCCCTGGCACCCCTTCATCAGCACCGGCGCCTGCGCCCTCCGAGACAGCCGGGTTATCTGGGGCCTCATGATACCAGCGCGAATGATGAATCTGTGGCCATCGACCCCCCCCCCCCGGCGCAAGACCGCATGGCCTAATTTGCTCTCGATTTGCTGCTAGTTATGGCCGTGGTCAACCTGCGAACTCCAGAACACGACCGAATGCGAGGCGTTTATGGCAATGGGAGTTACGGATACAGAAAAAAATCATAGACGGGTTGTATGGCCCTGTTGACTGAGGCGGGAATTTCCCCCCAGATGCCCGCCAGCACTTACCTAGTTCACCTGCCTTTGTTGCACAAGGGGGAAAACATGGCTTTGACACCCCCTTTTTTGGCGAAATGGAATACCCTGGAGTCTAGTCGGCGTTATAGACCTCGATAGTTTTCACAAAAAGGCTATGTATTGTATGACCGAAATTGACAGGAGTTTTTTGTTGCTTCTCTAAATTCTTCTTCATGATCGTGCTCCTCTGATGTGAAAGAATATGGTGGCCTTGTTGGAGTGCTAGTGAGGCATGAGGGTGTGTCTGGCTAGGGTCCAAGTGCTGGCATCCTTTTGAGGTGTTGTCTGCTCGGCTCTGTGTAATTGTGCAGTTCCTGGACGTCGTTCTTGCTTTTAAGCTAATTTCTGAGCAGTTGACAACCATATCTAGGCAGTGGCAGTGCTTAGACAGGCTACTATAAAAGCCTCATCTTGTTATATGACCTTAATTTTACAGGTAAACAAAAGTATTAAAACTAAAAAAAAATAAAAAAAAAGGAGCAACTAATGATTCTAGATAGCCACAATGGACTTTCAAATGATGGTTTTGGTTAATGTTCTATTTTCACCTGATCACCAAGTGGACAAGAGATAAAAAGCCTTAGTTTGCCATGATGTGGCTACTTACGGTGAGGCAAAAAGGTTCGGCTTGCTGGGGCCTACGTCCTTGCTGAGTTGCTGAGTTGGGTGCTGAGACCATGTGTGGTTATTATCACTGGGCTCTCAGGCCTGTATATGGTTGGGTGCTTTGCTGAGTTGGGGGCTGAGTGGCTGAGTGGCTGTTAACTCTGGGCACTTAGGCCTGTATGGTTGGGTGCTGAGTGGCTGAGGTGCTGAGTGGCTGAGGTGCTGAATAGGGTGTTGATCTGGGGGCTGAGTAGGTGTATATATGGTTATGAGTAGGTCTGTTTATCCCTGGGTGCTGAGTTGGTGCTGAGTTGGGTGCTGAGTCCATGTATGGTTGTTATGACTGAGTTCGTTAGGTTGTGATTGTCGTTAGCTCTGTGGCTATATCCTTAGTTCCGTGTTGTTTGTTGTAAGGGTCGTTAGTCGTGAGGTCCGGTTGTCTTCGGGTGTCCATCCAGGTGCGCAGATGTCTCCAGGCAGTTGCCCCTAATATTTTGTCGGCTAGTGATCTATATATTTTGCTGAATTCAAGTTGGATATATAGCATACGCGAATCAAGCTTAAGCGCCGCCGCGGGAGATGCAAGGCAGACACGGCATGACGAAATGTGTCGACAGAACGGATGAAGACGGGTTTGGTTGCAGCTGACTTCGATCGACCAAGTAGCTAAAGGAGACGTCAACGAATAGGGAAATTACGTGCAAGGAAAATAATGAAGTTGAAAACCCCTACTTCATGTCTCGCACCAAAGTACCGTACTTTTTGATCCTAATCCTTTTCGACATCCTACGTATGCAGAGTTCTAAACAGAACCTGGCGACATTTAAAGAAGGGGCAGGCTCACACGACAGTCAAGTATGATTACCAATTGGGCAGTGAATAATTTCAGGTGGTGACAACCATGATCGCGCAATCCTTGCAAAGAAGGAAGAGATCAGAATGGGATCCTGCCTCATGTGCGCCGCGGACTTTTGTAAAGAGGGATCCAAAGTACCATGCACAATCCTAGGGAATGGCTTTGATCCGCAGGTTCAGTTGCTGTACAGTATAAACACACATACAGTATCATAGATCAATATCAGGCTTGGTTAGGTAACACAGTCAGTATTTCCGCCTCAGTGTACTTTGTTGCGTACTTCGGAGAACATTTGATACTTCTGTGAAAATAGGGGTTGGCGCAGATTGCAGCTATATACTCATTCTAAACGCCCTCTCAGGGGCTCGCCTTTCTTCCCAGACAGCACATCCAACGAACGCGACAGGACGATAATACTAGGTGGTTCTATCTCCAAGTAACTGGTAAACAAATGCGTTCCTACTTGTGTTTACCATACATAATTGATGCATCGGCTCAGCCCAATGTGACGAGTAGTATGATGAGTACCGGTAGAAACCATCGCCATCGAGACCTCTCCTGCTGGTCACTGTGAACCCGATTGCACCGCTTGCAGCGGCAGCGAAAATCCACGATTCTGTGCTGGTCCACTGTGATGGGTTGGATAGATTCACACACTGGCTTGATAAGTTCGAAAAGCCATTCATCATGATCCAAAAGCACCGCATTGATCAGCCCTGAAAAACAGTCCAACCAATAGAAGTTGCCGCTCCAAAGCTCATCAGCAATCCGTCTGGTAACCTCTTCGAGGCGCCCATAATGTGTTCCATTCCGTAATGTCCTTGGAAGGTAGGGGTCCATAGCACCGAGACGTCTGTAGACTTCCCCGAATCTCTCGTGGATATAGCTGTCGGGCAGATGGAAGTTCTCCGTCTCTCGGTTTTGTTGTTGTATGAACCGGCCGTAGTGCTCTTTTGCTTCTTCAAGCCAGTTGTGAATGGCATCGACAGTGCGTACCCACTGAAGAAGCTTGGTCACTTCATGGTTTTGCCAGAAAGATGACCCCAAGGACTTGTACAGTCTGTCTCGGAGACACTGAAAATCTTCAGCGTCCTCGAGGTCCATATTGATGAGTTTGGTGGATTGCATAGTGATTGCTTTGGTTTGATAATTGGTCAATCAGGTTAAGTCAGGTAGTAGAGAGGAGCTCTGCCATATCACAGTCAGACTGATAAAAGGAGGGAGGTCGAGCCTTTTTATAATCCGAACGACATTCAGCCACTGGTGCAATAGCATTGTCAAGCCACTGGTCACCATCCAAAAGCACCATACCTAGGATATTCCTGCGGCTCGACAGGCAGATGTGCCTAGTTCTTGACCGGCTGGACAAACGACAAGCAGCCACTCGGGATGATTTTGTAGCCGCCATCTATATTTCACACTGCATCATTTGTGAGACGTCAGGAGGTCGCGAAAGGACCGTCCGCGGTGTTTGCTATGTAGTGGCAATTGCGGGACTGGGCACACTGTGGCGGAGATTTCGTGCAAATTACATCTGGGTAACACAACACATTCTACTGTAAGTAAAAAATCCACCATACTATTCGATGGTTCTCAGGCTGAGGGGTGTAGGCCGACTTGCCTTAACTGTCTCAGTGGGTTGTTCACCACCCTAACAAATGTCTATAAGTCGCCGTGACCCCATCCGGTCCACCCCCTGATTCAGGCCACTCCACACCCGCGAACGCGTCAGGTCCACATCTGCACATAAAACGCGTTTTCTTCTCGAGAGAATTTTTTCTTTGCTTCAAACTCTACATGAACTTTCTTTATCATACAATGAAGCCATACACCGAAGACGACGTGCAGGCTGCACTTGAGGCGGTCACAAACGGTGCCGGCGAGCGGGAGGCCGCCTCACATTGGGGCATTCCGAGGAGCACACTTCAAGGTCGCCGCAGGGGCTCTGTGTGCCATTCTGATGCGTCAAATTGGCAGATGAAGCTATCGCCAACCCATGAAACCCATTTGACTGAGTTTACGCTTACCCAGGCGGCTCTGGGGCTGCCGTTGACCCATCTGGAGTTGAGGAATTTCGCCGCTCGAATCGCCAATCCACAGCCACGGCCACCACCACTCGGAAAGCGCTGGCTGGCCGCTTTTCTCGTGAGAAACCCAGAGATTCGAAGTCTACGAAGCCGTCAAATGCACTATAGCAGAGTCAATGGGGCCACGACGGCTGTAATTCAGCCGTGGTTCAATCTCCTTCGCCTGCCAGCCGTCGCTGAGATTCTGGCCGAAAATCGCCACAACATGGATGAAGGGGGCGTCGCCGAAGGCGAGGGGACTAACGGAATAGTCATTGGCCCGGAAGGAAGGAAGGTTATTGCTCGGAAAAGCAATGGAAGCCGAGTGTGGTCCTCTTTCATTGAGTGTATCTCTGCCACGGGCAAAGCCTGCCCACCACTCGTCATCTTTAAGGGGCTAAGCGTTCAACAACAGTGGTTCAAATCGCTTGAAGGGTACGATAATTGGGAGTTCACGGCGACGAAAAACGGCTGGACTGACAATGGTGTTGCACTCGAATGGCTTCAGAAGGTCTTTGTGCCGTCAACCGCCCCAAAGGACCCCAAGCAGTGGCGTTTATTGGTCGTAGATGGTCACAAAAGCCACGCAACACTCGACTTTATGTGGGAATGCTTCTCCAATAGGATTTATGTGGTTTATTTGCCGCCACATACTTCACATATACTGCAGCCACTCGATGTGGGTGTATTCTCGTCGCTGAAGGCGGCGTACCGCCGAGAGGCCGGCCAATTGAGCCTCTATACCGACGGCACGGTTACGGGCAAGCGACTTTTTCTTTTCTGCTATCAGAAGGCGAGATCTGAAGCCCTCACGGAAAAGAACATACGCAGTGGGTGGCGTGGGACTGGTTTGTGGCCAATTAATATGGCCAAACCACTAATGAGTGGACTTTTAGTCGAAAACACCACAAAGAAGACAACAACACCAAAAATTAACATCACCACGAGAAAGAGAAGGCACGAATTGCTTACTCCAGTGCCACTAATCCTAGAAAGAGTGGTGTTGTCGACGCCAAGGGCATCACGAGAGCTTCGTGCTTTGACCAGAGTTTATGACCCCACCAGTCACTCAACGACAACTCAACGACTATTGTTCCGGAAGGTCGAAAAAGGGTATGACGAGATAGACTGGCAATTGAAGGTGCTGCAGCGAGAAAATGAAATTCTCAGAGGGAAGTTGGAAGCCGTGGCACCTTCTAAGAGGAAGAAGGTCGAAACCAGCCCCAATTCGAGGTTCGTGTCAATTGAGGCTATCCGGAGGGCCAAAATCGAGGCCGGCGAGATTGAGGCTGAGTCAGCAGACGAAGAAGGGTCTGAAAAGTCAGAAACACCAGAAAGTTGCATCGTGGTGGCTTCTGACGACGATAGCGACGACGATGAAGTCGAAGGGTAGTTGGGGCGGGTGGGTGATTTGGGTGGCCCAAATGGGGTGGTGGACCGGATGGGGTCACGGCGACTTATTGGCCGTGGATGTCCCTGAGTTTGCACAGAGTTGACCTGTCACGTCGTTTCAAAGTTGTTGGATCGTGTTCGTTGTCCCAAAAGATACCCTTCCTTCGAAGTTGCCTCAGAGAGACGAGTGTTGTCAGGAGTCGTGGGCAGAGGGCAACGTTTTCGAGGTGTAGGACGGTCGGTCCAGTGCGGACCGGCATTGTGCCGTATGCGAGTACTGGTAGTTGTCTGTCTCCAGCCCACAGGTAGTCATCGTGTGTGGCTGGTTTCGTATCAAACAGTCTCTCGCTGTTGTTTGTGATCGAGATCGTACTCGCTGGGTCAAGTATCACCGAGTGTCGAAGAGGGTATTCTTCTGCGTTTATGGCAAAAGCTCCCCTAGCCTCTATACTCGTGACACAATATCCTGGGAGTCAATCTTCGACTTCCTCGACGACTTCTTCTTTCGTCGGTTTAGGTGTCCTTGACTTGGACTTCGATCTCGGACCTTTGAGGGCTCGGACCTGTGCTTGTAAATCAGCATTGTTTGCAAGGGCTTCCTGCACCTTTTCTTCAGTCACTCGACTCTTCCGGAAGCCACTCCAGGCTTTCTCCGGGAACACGTAGTAACAGTTTGCAAGGGCGTGGGGCCGATCGCATGCCGCGCACATATCAGTCGAGCCTTCAGCTCTAGACCGGCTGCGCTTTTGGCCCGCGTTGCTTCCACGTGATTCTTTCAAGCCCTTTCTGCGTGGTTTCTTCTCATCAACAGATTGAGCGTCCTCATCACTGTCATGACCCTTCAGGCCATCATAGGTAGTTACCCATGCCCCTTTTGACGCTCTAGCAGTTTTGTTCTGCGAGCTTAAGGCTTGCAACTCCTTACGGATAAGGTTCCCAACGCTTCTGAAGGTAATGCTCCCATCTGCAATTTCCTGTTCTCGTGTCTGCCGAAATGTGGTTGCCCATATTGGCATAATGCCTTGTAAGGCTTGCAATAGGTCCGGGACCCATGCAATGGTTTGTTTCGTTTCCGCAACCCCTTGTTGGGTAGCTTTCGCCATTGCGGTTTCCCATTTGTCAACCCACATCAAGGCATCCCTCGGATTCCTCGGCGGTTTCAGGGAGTTCTTGTAGGCAGTTCTTGTCTCTAGCAATTCATCTGCCTTCGACTGTCCGCATCTCTTCTGCAGGTTGTTATGCCATTTCCATAGCGGTTCTCCTGCATTACAGCATGTTGACTTATATGGAGGTGCGACTGTCTGCATGATCCATTTTCGGAGTTTCTGTACAGCGCTTTGTTCTTCCTTGTAGTCCGGCTCGAGTTGCTTATACCCCTGGAGGTCGAGATTATAGGTCTTCAGGCCGGCATCGGTGAGATCGGATAGCAACCATTGGCCGTTCCTCTTCTCCTGGATGACCTCGGCTTCGTCGATTTCGTCGGCAGATCCTCCGATTGTCTGGGAGGTTGCGCCTCGTGCGGCTGCGACGGTCTTCGTATACTTCCGCAGTCGGATGTCGGGTTTCTGTGGTCTCGGTAGGAGGTTTTCTCGATGATTTATATGAGCACTGAGCCCGTAGGATTCGGCTTGGAGAAGGAATTCGTGGTCCCA
Source organism: Diaporthe sp. PMI_573 (assembly GCA_021399435.1). Classification (NCBI taxonomy): domain Eukaryota; kingdom Fungi; phylum Ascomycota; class Sordariomycetes; order Diaporthales; family Diaporthaceae; genus Diaporthe; species Diaporthe sp. PMI_573. Next base: position 53,809 of record JAJTUP010000048.1, read on the forward strand.
ATCATTCCATTCTTCGGGCTTCGATAGCAGTGCGCTAAGGTTCTTCGTGTTGATATTGTCGGCCATTTTGCTCTTAAATTGAGGCACTGAGACTCTTAATTGTCAGATTATCACCCTTTTAGGTATGTGGGACGTGTAATTATGGTCCAATTGATGGGGTGGTAACTGGGTGTATTGTGATGATGTCTTGTCTTGGTTCCTTGGTGGGACCCCACCCGTAAGGGGGCTGGTTTTGTCATGATTCAGCCATTGATGCCTCAGGCACCTAACCCAAAGCACCCGTCACATCTGACACGATGTACTAATCGATATAGCCCGAACGAAAAGACCTGCCGAGCCCCTCAGCGCCTCCCCGCTTTCCCATCACTGGAAGCCCGTGTCGTCTCGGCAAATCACTCACACTGTAGCTGCGGGACAAATATCATTGGTTAGGGGTACTATACTTTTGCAGACCCTAGAGTACCCACAAAAGTTAGACATCACCGGTACTTCTGCTTGTAAGTCGGCTTCCGTCTTAGACATTTCTGAAAGACTGGGACCTTGCTAAGTAGATCAATGTAACTCTAAGTCGTCTCCAAAGTCGGAAAAATGAGCTGTCGAGTTCTGGGAGGAAGGTACATATGCTTAAAACTGTAAATCGAGTGAGCGTAGAGGACTTATTACTCTGACGTTATTTGAGGCAATTTCGGCCACACCTCCAAAGCATTCTCTATGGCTGTCGTCCAAAGGGGTCACGGCTTCGCGACGTCCTCCAGTGATCCCTCAAGCCACAGAAGCCTCAGACCCACACCACCACTACTAAAACAGTTAACTAGAGATTTTAGCGACACCCATTTCGCCCTTTAATGTATGTTGCGAATTGGGGCTACGTCGAATATATGTCATATTTACATCACTTACTACAAGGAATTTAAGCAAAGGTACGAAAGTAAGTACAGAAAAGTACACCTAAAAATCTTTGTGAGGACAATCTAGGATCTTGGTACAGTCCACGCCGAAAAACTATAATACATAAAGCCCACATATGTAACTTACCTAGCCCAAAGACTCACTGTAATAAAGTGATTCTGTACTTCAAGAATGTTTATCATTTGAACAAGATGACAAAATAAAGACAGATCGGACTTTTCAAGTTCAGAAAGGATTTTTCAATTTAAAAAGTACCAATATAGAACTTGTATATAGTACTGTTACTTCTATCCACCACCGGGTCGCTGAAGGGGGTTAAGTAAATCCCATTCGATTGCCATCTATGTACTCGGTACGTTTTATAAGCTGCAAATATCTTTACTTATAAGCCTTTGAAAGTGATGATTTATATTCCAGTATATCGCCTCAGCCCCGAGGGAGTTCCCTTTCCTTTATTCACTATTTCTTAATTCCTCCCAACATTATTTAACGCCCTCACTTAGACGTCTCTAAACTTCATATACGCTATATAAGATCTCTCATTCCCTGATGTCTTTAGGATGGAAAGAAGGACTGCTGGGGTGTTGTAGCTGTTGGAAGTTTTGCAGGTTCCCCTCAACTGCAGGGATGACAGGGCTGTAAAACAGGGCGATGAGGCCACCAAAGGTGGCCATGCATTGGGCTAAATTGTAGGCGAACACAGGGCACAACACAAGGCTAAACGCAAGGCAGATTAGTGCGGCAGAGCCGCACAAAGACGTCCTGCACATAGCTATATGATGAAGCTGCTTTTCATCTAATTCTTGTAACGTAAAACGTGGCTGTTTTCCAAAGCGTTGCGATTGTCAACAGTGGACTGGATCTGGGCCGGCATATAGGACCGGCTGTTAATTACGCATCTCCCATAGCGCAGGGCAGCTGCCGGGATACGAAGACACAATTAGGGCCCGTTTACAAAAGCTGATTCTTAGCTCATATTCGGACGATAAGAAGCGATGTGTCGTCCATCTTCGACTTCACGTTTTAGAGATCTGTTGTCACCCCCGGAGCCAGCTCAAGTGCTAGGTGGGATTTGAGATATACTCATTGCGACACTGAAATCGAGAATGTGGAAGGTACAGGACGCGGGGAGGGCAAGCCCCAGCCTCACCTTCGGTGACTGGCGGGGAGACACCGATACCAACACCTTTGTCCTCGCTGCTCGATGCAGATTAGCGGCTGGAGCGCAGAGACAAATATCTGACTCCGTCCGTTGTCTGTCGACCTGAACCGAAGGAGCTGAAAATCACCCAAGGTTTGAATTTGATTGGCCAGGTCTCTATCAGCTTTACTGGCATGTTGTGAACACCAAGCTCAAAACGGGGCTGATCAGCGAGATTGTCATAAAATGGTCATCTCAAGCTGCTTCGTGAAAACCTGGCAACGTCCCGAACTGGTTGAGAAGCAGCTAGCGTTCCGGGTCTCTTGATGAATCCAACGAATCTAACGCTGATGCGCAGAAAGACATTTCGGCAGAGATCGAGAAGGATCCAAGGGGGAAACCGCAATTTGTTGCTAGGACAGTTCAGATATGAAAGGAACGACACGCTTGCGATGGATCTCTTGTCAGCACGCATCAGAGCCAAATTCTGGGATGTCAACGTCACCACCAACCATCCATCGATAAAGACGGTGCTCGAGTGTGGGCGTAATCGCAACGATGACTTTTCAGAAGACACAGAGCGAGCCCACCCGAACAGAGATTCAGGCATATGGGCCACAGCAAGAGGCTTAGTCGCTCGATTGGGATAGGTATTGCAATTATAAACTACATGTGACCTATACAGCAAAGATTGGATGTTGTAACTTAGATCACGCAAGCCCTTCTGTGCATACTTAGCCTTTCCAGCGATCAGCGGTTGAAGAATAAAATTTCCTGACTTTGACACTTAAAAAGTGAGGAGATTGCGATACTCCACGGGGCGAGATGGGTTGAGAGCAGTGGGTATCCTCTGTGCAAAATTCATTCTTTGCCGGGAGTTCACTTGGAAACTACTGTACACTAAGTAAAAAAAATGTATCATGTTATTCAATCCTCTACTTTAATGACTGCTCTGTAGGGCTTTTTCCCCAATATCACCGGGACGCGACCATCGACTGCGCAACTCAACCCCTCAGCGGCTGCGATAATCAGATTCTTTTGCGCCACCCTGGATTTCAGAGGGAACGATACTTGAATTCGTCTCGGCAGCCTTGGCCTTGTAAGCGGCTAGGGTGTCTGAAGAGTCAAAGTGTTGATTGATCACCCCGGCCATGCCACTCTGCCAATGGTTTCCGGTCGTCTGCGCACAGTAGTACCAAATCGGCCTCTTATCCTTGACGACGATCTGGAAAACATTGTCGGCCTCACCTTGGTCTACGGGAAAGAATCCACTGAAGAACGGCGGTGTGACGGACGACTGAGGGACACAGGGATTGGCGAAGGACGACTGGGCAACACTGTGATTCTTCGGCAGGAAATGCCACTCAACCACGTCGCCGATTTCAGCAACAACATTTTCTGGATCGAAGACGAGGGCACCTCCCAGGCCCGCCAGGACGGAATGAGTCACGCCTGTGGTTGTGGCTGTCTTTGATGGCGATGAAACGGCAGTGAGGGAGGGGCCAGCCGAGACGATGACTGTGGCGCCAAGAATCGCAAAGACCGCACGTCTGAACATATTGAAGACAACTGCGAGCAAGTACAGTATATGAGAGAATTGAATGATAATATTCAAGATGGAATGCAAAGATAGAGAAACTGTTCCTCATGTTTCCGCAGGGGATCTATGCGCTTAAATGACAGCTGATCAATAGCAGTGTCACTTGATTTGCAGCGGAACTGCTCATATGTGTGACAAGAACGAGGCTCAAGGACTGAACTTGGACATCTTTCTATTTTTACATCTATTTGAACTGCGAAGACGTGGCAGGTCCAGTTCCAGTGGCTTATTTTGGCGTCTCGGGCTGGATTCAGGGTCTGCGCTGTGTGTCAGGCAACGGACGCTCGCCACTCATGACGGCGATAATCTATAACAGCCACTCGGTGCTGAGGCTTTTCTTGGACAAGTACGGCGGCCGCATCAACGCTGTTGCTCATAATCGCCGAGTATGCTGACACGAAGACCAGTGAAGTAAATAGTGCAAAATACCGTATACGATATTTTTTCAACCCCACACTGCACTGGATTGTTTAGGAATTCGGTGCACTGCACGGCATACGGTATTACACTGTATTTAAGCAATACCGGTACCACCTCTACGCCTTTCTACCCCTACAAGTTACCTACTGAACCCTACAAAGGTTTGGTGTGATCATTACATACGGATGCGGATATTCGCCTCCTTAGGAGACTATTAGAAAATAATGAATTACACTTAGATGTAAGATTCGAGCCCTACGTGCAGCTGTTCTTTTGTTATTCTTTTTACCGTTCAAAACCTAAAGAATGGCCCTTGTGAGCTTCGAAGAAGCTATCCACACAATATACTAAGTAAATATTACATGTTCAATTCCCGAAAACCAGAGTATCATTGAAGAAATACAAGCCTTGATACCAAGATTTGACTCCTTCGCATCTTATCATGCCAAACGCAGGACGCTTTGGTTCAGAAATACATGGCGACTGGAGTGGTGACAAAACTATAAGCACTTCAAACCCTACAATCACTATGATCGGTTTGCCTGCTGGCAAGGACTCCTCCAGAACTGATTCAAGTAACGAAATCGGACCAGTTGGCTCCAAATCTCCCACCCAATCGTCCGTATACACACCAAGTCCAGAGCCTCCGTGGGACCCAACCGCTGGGGTTTCAAGAGCTCCTGATGCGACACAAAGGCAGGTCCGCAGTATGAGCTATGCCACCCCCGAAGGCTGGGAACGGCACCGAGACAAGATAATTGGGCTATATACAAACAAGACGCTCAAAGAGGTCCTTGAGATCATGGAACACGACCACAACTTCGTCGCCACCGAGAGGATGTATAAAGCACGATTCAAGGATTGGGGTGTCAATAAGAACGTGACAGCAGATTACATCGCCAGTCTGCCATCAGAGGAACAGCGGAAAGAAATAGGGCAACGACAACATGAAACGTGTTCTAGCGAATACCCACAAGATCCCACCACTACCAGTCATCCAGATGTCGAGCGGATCCGAAAGTATGTTAGCAGGGGTTCTTCCGGCCTCAACAAGTTAGAGACAAAAGAACGCAACCGCCTTTTAGCCGTGTTTGGATCGCCAGACCTCAAGCGCACTCGTAAGAATGCAAGGCGCAGGGGCTGCCAACCTCACGGCCGACCTGACCAGCAAGCCACTGATGTCGGACGCCAACCGTCAAGACAACTGCCGCGGGTTGCAGTTCCCAATCCTCAGCACATCATACACACACTTGAGTCTTTATTCTCGTCTCGGAACCCAACTTGTTCCCTTATGACTTCTGCGACAACCACGCCGTTCGACAATCCTCTGCTGTCTCTATATCCCGATCCAGACTATTTCAGTTCCTCAAATGGTTGGCCATCACGCGATCATGCATTGCCCATCCAGGAAGTACATATGCTAGACTTTGTAATAAAATTCCGGCTTGCACACGTCCTACTTGAGGGATGGGACCAACATGAAGAATCCCCTCTTCTGCAGGCTTGCCTGGATGGACTGTCCCATGCACTTCAGGCGACAAGCCCGGATAACGCGGGCGCTATCACATGTCTCATCTACATAATTCTGACTGCACTTGAGACCGCAAGAAGCTTTGATTCTTCGAGCATCCTCTTTTGGCTCTTTGATCAGCTCGCGGTTATTTGGGCGCAACACTACCCCCTTACCGCGAACGTTGCTATCCAAATATCTCACTACGACAGCCATGAAAGCCTCCTGGATCTGCTGAAAAAGGCAAGGCAGGTTATCCCCACAGATCCTGGGAGCAGTGTCGCTACAAGTATAGGATTACAGGTATATCTCGAAACAGTAGACGTTGCTGTCAATACAGGTTTGCCTACAGAGGTGTACAGCACATTGCAGGCAACGACGACTAGGCTGCTAGCAGGTACCTCTGACAGTTTGCGTCCACACCGTGGCAGTGAACCCCAGAGACTTGTGAGAAATGCGATTGAACTCGGGTTGACAAGAATTCTGTGAATACAATGTCTTACTGTACTATACTCTTCTGAAATAGAACTTTGGTTCTAAATTTACTCATACAGACTACAGATAAATTATGAGCATGGCCTTAAGAAAAAGTATAAAGTACGAATACACTCCCACCTTTCAGACTCTTAGTGCTTACAATTGATCTGGGCATCGCCAAGAGAAGAAGAAAAACACCAACAGAGCAGACCCTCCCTGCCCACTAATGGAAGAAGTTCCCTCATAGGCTCCTGCTTTGCCTCTATTGTGGTCGGCGCAACGACTTTCGCACTCTGCGCACCCGGGTTATACAGCTGGGAACGCAGGCGTACAGAATATGTTCGCGGCTCGTCCATCGAACCCGAGTTCAGACTATGGCCTGCGATCGTGACTGCTCCACTGCTTCCCATTTCCCTCTTTTGGCTTGGCTGGGGCAACTACCCTAGCATACCGATGTGGTGCAGTCTCGGCACTTGCTTCGTGTTCGGCATGGTTCTGATAGCTATCTATGTCAGCAGCTATGGATACATCATCGATAGCTGTCATGAACATTCGGCGATCGCGCTTGCGAGCATTGCAATGGTGCGCTACTTGGTTGCAGGCGGTATGGTGGTGGCCGCGCGTCCCATGTATGAAGGAATTGGTGTTTACTGTACCATGACAATCTTGGGGTGCATTGCGGTGTATTAACTCCAGCACCACTTCTTATCTGGCTATACGGGCGGAAGCTCAGGGCAAAGAGTTAGTACGCAAAGGGTCCGGATGATGGTAGATAGAATTAAGATAGCAAAGGATAAGCAAGGCTTTAAGAGGCTAACGATCGCGGCAGTTGACAAATCTCTCAATCCTTCCGGTTCATGGGCTGCCATCAATGAGGTCCGCTACGGTCAAGCCTTAAACGACCTTGCGTCTGTAGAGGACGTTTGACTCCATCGACTGCGACTCAACTCCGCCGCGGACCATTTAAAACCCTATTAACCACCAGACCCCCAATAGTCGATTCTGCTACCTTCACTGTACCATGTCTGCTTGGTTCATTGACTAGAAGCGTGTCGATCGCCGCGGCTCCCAGTGCCGCCCTCGCCACCCGTGCTCCCTTTCTGCCCGTCCACGAGCCTGACTCATTTCGCAACCTGAACGCCTCCACGGCACCAGCATCTATGGCCGCCTCCACCGCGTGCTCCCTCTTGCGACGCTCTTTCGAAGCATCATCGCGACTCCGACCGCCGAAACGGGTCGGCGAAGGGCTATACGGGACCCGCCTTCCCGGACCCCTCCTGCCGTAGCGGCCATGAGGAGACCCATACTCCCTGCGGTGAGAACACCGGCTCCGCCGGCCCACGAGGGAACATGAACCACTTGGGTTCAGTCCTATGGCATCCTCGAGCCGATCCACCAATTCGTGTCCTATTGAGTTGCGCCGCGAACGTGGGTTGTCGTTATGGTCGGACCTGAGGTCTTCATCCGAATAATCGGCAGATAGGCGCCTTCGAGATGTCCCTGACGTAGTCTCTGGCATTGTGCAAGAAAGCAGCTCTGAGGTAATAATAATTTGCTCCGAGAAGACGGCTCATGGTACAATGTAAGTGTTGGCGGCATCATTGACCCCACTGAATAGCTCGAAAAAATAAATATTTCGCCTCTTGCCGGTACGTCACTATTTCGTCAGAATACCGTCAAATAAATGTCGAGGACAGGGTTGTCTGAGATCGTGGTGATATCACATTGACGCACTCGTTCGTACCGGTGCCCCAATTGGACGGAATCGTGTTCCGCCAGTCCAGACGTCTCCCATCTATATCACAAAAGCCTCCTCACGCCAACCCCACAAGGAAGAATACCCTTTTTGGTAGGGCGTTGCCGTTTCCAGTGATGAAGAACAGGAGAAAAAGGGAGGCTGGGGCAGCCCATAATTGGGATAAGTTGATGTTGGAGTTCTGGTGCTACGGGGGCGAGAGCTCGCACGGAAGGAGGAAGGATAATAGAGGGCGGCGGTGCTTCGAGCACGACCGTGGGTGGCTCCGCACGGCGGATGCAATTTGAGCGATCAGGTGGCGTCGAAATCCCAGATTGCAATACGAGGTGGCGGTTGTCCACCATTCACCAGATGCGGCCGTGACTGGGAAGTTCGACTGGCTGAAGGCTACCACGCGAGCCTGCTGCTAGTCCCTGGTATATCCCCCGGACCAACCCAAAGTACTCAGATGACTAAGGAGTCGAGCCCTAAACCCGAATGGTAACGACTGGGGGTTTTGTAACAGTTTCCCCTATCGCCCGCCGGTGCTGTTTTTGTTCTTCAACGCAGACCTGGTGCAGCGGAGGGTTAAGGCGGCAGGCGGATCAATCGCATTCATTGACGACTACTCTGCTTGGGTGACCGGCCCAACCGCGGAGGCGAACCGGGCAGGCATTCAGTCAATCATTGATGAAGCACTCGATTGGGAGAAGCGCAGTGGCGCGACCTTTTGAGGCGGACAAGACGACGATCGTCCACTTCACGCGCACCAGCGCGCGAAGCAATGGTGTGGCGTTCTGGGTCAAGGGCAGGGAAGTCATACCCAAAGCCAGCGCAAAGATTCTGGGAGTGATCATGGACTCCGGTTTGCGGTACCAGGAACATATCGCCAGCGCAGCCGCGAAGGGCCTCAACGCTGCCATGGGCCTGAGGAGGCTGAAGCTGCTCTCAGCGAGGGTAGCGAGACAGTTGTTCATGGCGACGGTCGCCCCGGCAATGGACTACGCGTCGAACGTCTGGATGCATGCGCGTCGGGCGAAAGAAACGGGCTGGCTAAACAAAGCGCAGCGAATTGGTGCGCAGGCCATCACAGGAGCGTTCCGAACCGTGGCAACTGCTGTGGCCGAGGCCGAGGCCGGCATCCGCGCAATAGGGGAACGGCATAAGCGGGCTGCGACGAGGCTCTGCATCGACCTACGGAAGCTACCGCGGGCGCATCCGCTGGCAGCACTGAGGAACAAAGCAAGCAAGCGGTACCTCTCGCCAATGCAAGGCATTGCCGCGATGGTGGCTGAGATGTCCACGGAGCGAATGCAGAGACCCAAACAACTCAACCAACTCAACGGACGACCTATATTGAGTGAATTGGCTTAGTAATCGCCGACCTCTCGTTGAGTTGATCAACTGAACGCTTTCGTTGAATGGATTGACGTTGAGTTGGTGTGAGGGAACGATCATGTGACTTTCATACTTTATGAATAGTCTCACTTTATGAATATTGTGTAAATAGCTTAAGTCGGAGTTTTCCTTAAGCGTCTCTTTCTTTACTCGTAAACAATCATTTTACCCAAGTCACACTCGACCTCGTTCGTGCTCTTGTCCTGTCACAGTTGGCCTAATTGACGAGATATTCGCGACATGCTCCACCAGTTATTCCCACCCATTCTCCTCTTCTGCCAGCTCTCCCGCTCGGCCGAGAAATGACGCCATTGACTCTCTTGCGCCCGCCTCGCTTCTGGCGCTGCTCTCGACCTCGATTTGCGTGGGAACGAACAGAGGATCCAGGTCGTCGATTATCTTGGCTTGTAGCCACGAACGCAGCACTAGACACATCCCGATTATATCGACTTCGAGGCGGCTGCGCAGGGGAGTCACCAATCGACCTGCGGCAGAAAAGAGCCTCTCGCACTCGGCTGACATCGGCTGGATCGTGAGGAAATCAAGAGCCATTCGAGAGAGGCGGGGATATTGAGCTCGGTTATCCTGCCAATATGTGCTGGGGTCTCGAATATGGGTGTCTGTTGGAACCCAGCTTTGTTGCCACGCCTCGTACTCGTCCCTCGGGGATTCAGGAGTCGCAGAAGACCTCATCCTCGCTGGCGTGGTCGTAGGCGTCGATAACCGGCTTGATGGCTCGTATCGTGACTGTTCACAGTATTCCTCGAAGGCATTTTGGTACTTCCTTCGCCGTTTAGCAACGGGCTCATTTCCTGGGCTCAATACCACCTCGAGGTTGCGATATTCGGTCTCCCATATCTCCTGAACCATCTCTTTCGCAGTTGCGATCCAATTCGGATGTTTTCCCCAGTGTTCTTCGAACCAACCCCATCGATACGCAGGGTGGAGAGCCAACGCCACGTAATATATTGGTGTCTCGTCGAGAATTGTGTAGTATTTGTTGAGCTTCTGCCACCCTAGGTTGATGTTGATCCTGAAGTGTTCGGGATCAGGATAATCCGCCGCGACTGCCTTGTACTCCTCCAGTTTTGCCATTAGGAATTCGAGACACCCTCCGACATGAGTTGGCCGGCCCACATTCGGGCCACCCCCTGATTCGGGCCACCCAAAATCGCACACCCGCCACAACTACCCATCGACTTCCTCTTCGTCTTCTTCGTCAGAAGAACCAACCACGATGCAACTTCTTGGTGTTTCTGATTCAGAAGACCCTTCTTCATCTGCGGACTCAGCCTCAATTGCCCCGGCCGCGATTTGCGCCCGTCGGATTGCCCGAATGTTGACAAACCTCGAGTTGGGGCTCGTTTCAACCCTCTTCCTCTTGATAGGTACGATCGCTTCCAATCGTGCTTTGAGAAGTTCATTCTCACATCGATTACTAGTAATTTAATCAGGCTCGGTTTCGTTTTAACCTGTGGACTTTTAATTTTAACCTTCCGCTTTTCGACCGTTGAACACCTCTGCAGGTTACAAAAAAGGTCCATCGACAACGAGCTTGGAATGGCTGCGGATGTGTAAAGGCGCTGCCCAGGACGTTGACCCCAGAGCGGTCCACTGGTCTCTGAGCTCTGACCATGCCATCCTGCTGGGCTCATAACCGCAAGCGCGCGTACTGCGCGCTTGCTGGCACAAGTCAAGACATGAGCATCCTTGTCGTACGACTTGGCATTAGCCCCAATTTGGATCGCCCACAGACAGACTTCTCGGCAATGTCCATCCCGGCACCGCGAGGAATCCCCGCGGCCAAAAGCCACTAGGTTGCACCGATCGACATGTTAAGGTGCCGCCAGGATCTGAGCAGATGCCATAAAATCAATGTGCTCGCAAAGCTTGTGACAGTTTAACGTGCCCGGCCCGGATCTCGGCCCACCCCCGTTCTCGGCCGCCCTCCGTCACCCACGCCGCCTTCGCCGTGACGCCGACGCCACCGCCACCACGATAGTTGACCCCATTTCTGATGGTGTTTCTGACTCTTCTGACCCGTCGCTATCTTCTGGTACCACGCCGGCTTCTATTTGGGTCCTCCGAATAGCCTCAATGCCGGCGAAAAGCTCATTTGGGTCAAGTTGAACCTTCTTCCTTCGGACCGCCCTGCTGACTTCAATTTGGCGTTCCAGCTCCTGGGCTTTTTGTGAGGACATCGTCAGACTAACGTCTTTCTGGTCCCAGCTCTTGAGAATTTTCCTGAAGAGGAGTCGTTGTGTGGGGCTCAGTTGCTTCCGACGGGCATACCGGGCCACCATGCCACGTAGCTCTTGAGACCGCTTAGGGGTCGCAAAAAAGGTCCCTCGCGGCAGACAAAAGCACTTATCGGTGCAAAAATGGCTACTGAAGCTATCGCCAGCAGCCAATTCCAGCGTTTTTGCTTCCTTTACGCGGTTGTCTTCGATAAAGTGGCTTCCAAGTGCCCTATGCTTAGACAACGGCCAAAGACCCGTCGCCCGCCAGCCAGAACAGATATTTGACTCCGTAAGTGCCTCTATTCGGGCCTTGTGATAGCAATAAAGGAAACGTTTCTTTGCCACGACTGACGATGAATCGTGCCGTCCTTGTTGGCCGAGATGCTTCTTGAAGGCAGTCTTCAGAGGGCCGAAGACCGCCACATCTAGCGGTTGAAGCATATGTGAGGTATGGGCTGGCAAAAAAAACGATATACACCTTATTCGAGAAGCATTCCCACATGAAATCCACCGTTGTGTGTGTGTGGTGCCCATCGATCACGAGAAGGCGCCATTCAGAGGGGTCTTCCGGCGCCGTCAGCGGAAGGAAGACCCTCCGAAGCCAGTGGATGGCGATAGGTTCCTCCATCCACCCCTTTTTCGTCGCCGTGAACTGCCAGCCGTCGTGATCTTCAAGGGCGATAGGAAACCACTGCTGCTGAATGCTTAGTCCCTTGAAAATAATCAGAGGAATCAGGGACTTGCCCGTGGCAGAGATACACTCAAGGAAGGAGGTCCACGCTCTCGAATTAAAGTCCTTCTGAAGAAGCTCGCTGCCGTCAGAATAGCCGATAGTCAGGGCCTTCTCTGACTTGCCCTCCATAAGCCCACCCTCGTCGGCGTTCCATCGGTTGGCCGGCTTAATCGCCTTCACGATAGGTAGCCCCATGAAGTCAAACCACGACCCGACGTTCTGTTTGGTGGCTGCCCTAAGCCGCTTTGCTTCAACGCGCTGATACTTACGGCTTCGGAGGATAGGGTGACGAAGGAGGAAGGCCCTTAGCCACTTTTTTCCGAGAGGATCGACCTCCTTCCCCGAGGAGCCCAGACGGGCCGCCAGGGCCCTCGTTTCCCAGCGAGTCAGGGCATGGCCAAGGCTGCTTTGGTTGACCAAAAACATCGCCAATTGGTCCTCCTGATGGTCAGAAAGAACCCTCAGAGGGTTGGCGGCGACGTGATGGCTTTGGCAGCCGGCGAGACGACTTTGAAGTGTTGAGCGTGGAATATGCCAGGTCCTGGAAGCCTCCCTGACGGGCATGCCATCCCTGACCGCCACGATGGCGTCGTGCATCTCAATTTCACCATAGGGCTTCATGATAACAAGGATAATGCCTGGAAGAAGTTTGGTGACCAGAAAAAAAGTCCTCGTGAAGAAAACGTTGATTTTATAGGGGGTGGGTACAGACGCGTGCACGCGTGAACGCGGGTGTGGGCCGGCCGAGAACGGGGGTGGGCCGAGATCCGGGCCGGGCACGTTACTAGTAGACGAAAATGTTACTGTTTGATTAGATCAGCTGAACGCTTTGCTTCCTGCCAAAACGTCACAATGGAGTCATCCTCGTTACATCACGCAGCTGGGACGCCGTCGAGAAGCTGACGGGCAGCCACAAGACAGCGCTTGGGGACGGGAAAAGACTCGCCAATCAACGGTACCGACCTGATCCGTTAGATGGAGGGATCCTGCACAAGCCGGGGGGACGTCCTCTTAGCCTGGAACGCAAATTCAGAGCGTTGCGTGTCTCTTTGTGCCAGTACCACGCAGAACCAAGAGACATTTCCATGCGCTGCACTCTCCGCTACCCAAGAAATGGCGCCGTGAATTCCATGGGCGCCATGAGCACCTGGCCCGCTGTCCTGCCTGTCGCCCCCGGCGGTTCCGCAAGAAGGAAACGTGGAAGCGCTCCGCCTGGCCAGGTAATGTCCCAGTTTACGCAAGCCGAGGAAAGATGGCACACTCGAGAGTGTCCGAACCAGTAACCCAAGAGGGCATGGCGACTGCTTTCCCTGATAGAATAAGAATACCTGGAGACAGTCCGATCAACCGGGCAAGATGTTGTAAAGCAGACAGCATACGCCTGAGTGAGATCCATGACGAAATGGAACAATAGATCCTCGGTTTGCGTTCTCTGTACTGCAGACACTGGCGGCCAGGGCCCTTGTCTCTTGTTTAGGAGATTAGGCAGCATGACTGACCCTCCAGAGAAAAAGCCGGATGATTGGCGAAATGTCAGCGTCCTCCGCTCGCGTACCAGAGCATACAAACGCTGGCATTGTCAACTGGCCACGACCCAGATCCCGGTTTGTAGTAAGCGTGAGGGTGCGATCGGCAGATTTCGGCGGAGTTCCAAAGTGCGTTACTCGTCCCGCCAATAGGGTGAGTGCCGATGCAAGCCTTGTCCAAAAGGGCAGCTTTGGCTGCCAACAATCAATAGTTCCCTAAGCCTTATCCCTGCCGTTCGCCAACACGGGATATGATCGGCAGAGTTCAGCTCTGTTAGACAAACTCGCCCAAGATCGACGGCCCTGACTTTGCTTCTTACCTACGTCCACACCAATGACATCCTTGGGACTGACCATCCGCCAACAATTCGGCCTGCGCAATACCGGTATTGTTTGGCGCAGTTTGGGTGAAGGTGGCTCTGCAGAAGAAAGCAACTACGAGGTGATCAGCGTGACAATGCGGCGGCGAGCAGACCGCACATACACATTATGTGGGGCTTGCATTCTCCGTCCTGGTGTGAGCAATGTTTCTCTCCTGCTGCGATCAACGGTGGCCAAGAGCGATATGCAAAATATTCTCATCATGCCGTGAGCTGCTCCGTGGGGGAGCGTCCCGCTCCCGCCACCTGCAGCACCTCCATTTCCGTGCCACTCAGTATGGAATGTCAAGGAGGGGGTATGCTTCTGCCAATGGAAACTACCTCTCTGTGCCGTGATTGACTCTGATTACTGCACTTGGCTAAGGTGGGGTTGGGCGGGGGCTTACTGGGGCCAATACCTACAGGATTTAAACCAGAATTTCTCTCCTATCACCGTCACCACAACACAAGATGCTCGCCTTACATATCCGGTGCATGCTCTGCCCCCGCTCAGCCACGGTCTAGGGCGTCCAGGACTTGTTACCGCTGCCCGAAGCGCATGAGATCGTGGTGCCCGTTGATCGATTTCAGCAAAACTGTGCTTGTGTTACCCTCATTGACTATGTGAGCGCAGATTCTTGAGAATCCCCGTCAGGTTTGCGTACGATGTTAGCTGACGTATTCTGTTCTGCAACCTCTATAGGGACAGTACTAAAGAGCTTCCAATAGCAACGGCCGATAACGAGAAGGATCATGGTAAATATATTAGGGTAAGTACTACGATCTGGGACGGCTTCTGTTGCTAATGAGGACATTAATAGGAAGTAAGCCTTTCTGTGCCGACGAGACGGAGCGATATGTTTGCTGACCCCGGTTGTCTCTGGTGATATAGGTTGTAAGTCTTTCTGTGCCGACGAGACGGAGCGATATGTTTGCTGACCCTGGTTGTCTTTGGTGATATAGGTTGTAAGTCTTTCTGTGCCGACGAGACGGAGCGATATGTTTGCTGACCCCGGTTGTCTTTGGTGATATAGGTGGTAAGTCTTGGTGTGCCGACGAGACGGAGCGATATGTTTGCTGACCCTGGTTGTCTTTGGTGATATAGAAAGTAAGTCTTGGTGTGCCGACGAGACGGAGCGATATGTTTGCTGACCCATTTTTCAGGAAGTACGTGCTACTATGCTAACCCCGTGAAATGGCTGACCATATCTGTTTTATTCTGCCAGTTTGTGAGTTAGTCTGTACACTTGTGTATTATGCAATGCTGACATAGATGAACAACCCAGGATGCTCAGGACGAATATATCTACCGGCGTGATGATGCATTTTTAGCACGCCTTAAAGCAGAAATTCTGCCAAATTTGACCTTCAATACTGAAGCCTCTTCAGCATTATGCGATCGGTGTCTCAACATTAACCTAGAGATCACTCTCTCTTCGTTGCTTGACCATGACCCAAAGGACGGCTGTGGTCTCTGTCAAATCCTCTCGAAATGCCTCAACAAGGACGAGGTCAAGGACACCAAGATGCAACTTCTTGAAGCCCGGCATTACGTAAGGATCTGTGCTGTGTTGGGTGTGTGAAACTGCTCCGTTTGTTGAAGATACTGGAATAGAGAGCTGATACTTTAGAAGGGCCCCAGAACGACTCTCAAAAGTCGAAATTGATACAACCCGGACTTCCCGTATTCCTACAATCGGGTAGCCCGAGTCATTTCAGGCTAATCAATGAATGGCTTCGACTCTGTGCCGACGGCAAATGCTCGCGAGAGGGTGGATGCTGTCCCAACCCCAATGGTGCTCAAATGCCAACCCGGGTCATCGATGTGGGGATTGGCCGCGACAGATTGCGCCTCATCTCGACAGACAAACTGAGACAAGGAATACCCTACGTTGCTCTGTCCCATTGCTGGGGCAAGCCAACGAAGGAACAGAAAGACGAATGGTGTACTACGCGCAGCAACGAGAAGGAGAGGACTCGAGGATTCCCGGTTGCAGGCTTGCCGGCGACATTTAAAGATGCAATCAGAGTCACTCAAGAGATCGGCAAGCAATATCTCTGGATCGACTCGCTTTGTATCTTGCAAGGCGACGATAAGGACTGGGAAGCTGAAGCCAAGAATATGGAAACGGTCTTCAGGAACTCTTACTGTACGATTGCTGCCACCTCTGCCAAAGCTTCAACTGAGGGATTTCTCAACCGGCCGATGGAAGAGTCAAATTTGCAATACGTGACAGTGCCTAAGTCCTCACATGGCAAGGTCTATGTTTGCACATCTATCGACGATTTCCCTGGCGACGTGGAGGAAGGTGTCTTGAACAAGCGGGCATGGGTGTTACAGGAACGAGCCTTGTCACGCCGAACGATCCATTTTACGACAAGCCAAACGTACTTCGAGTGTGGGGGGGGGGGTGCGTTGCGAAACGCTTACTTACATGTACAAGTAAGTCCACGTGGAGCTCAGCTACACGCACCGCTTCTTGCCTTTACAATTCCATTGTTATCACCAAGTACTTACTAATAAGCTTGCTAATTTGTAATAAATTAGCGCGAATTTATCTTTTCGAAGTGACCCAGAATTTCCTCGCTCTATTACGCAACGCGCTCTGGCGGCTCAAATCCGGTTGTTTCAATCTCTGTTTGCTGGATACTCGAACTTAGGCCTCACGAAGGAGACAGACAGGCCCGTTGCGATCGACTCACTCGTCATGGCGTTGGCCGACGCTTTCCGAACAAATGTCAGATACGGTATCTTTGAACGCTATCTCCACAGAAGTCTCCTATGGCGACGGTTGCAGAAAATTACCAAGGAGCGGATATCTGACACAGCTGGCCAGAAGGTTCCGTCGTGGTCTTGGATGGCATATCCTGGGCAGGTCGAGTATCCGGAAATTGGAGACGTTGAGTGGGATGAGAGCGTTCAATTTGTGGATGGCAAGGCGACCAACGAGACCAGCAACCCGGAGAATGATGGCTATCTTTTGAAGGCTCGAGTGACACGTATTCAACATTGCGAGATCAAATCAGAGAGTTTGGAACATGTTATACGCAATGAGAAGGGCGATGAAGTCGTGCATCTGTGGTTCGATCAAGAAAGAGAGGCCTCGATAGAGGTACGGTGTGCTATAATGGGAAGAGGGACGAGACGAAAGGATGGCAAACGGACATATTACGTACTGGTTGTTACGGAAGGCCCGGAAAGCGGATCATGGGCGAGAGCCGGGATGGGTTCTATCGAACAGGGTTTCATATCGTTTGACGGTCAAGACAAGGCGGGACAGATCTCATACAAGATGTTCCTGTACAGCTTATGGGTGCACGGCCGCGCGCTTCAGGCGTTCATTAAAAAACTCCTGCAGGACTATAACGCAAAACTAGCACGGGGTAATATTACTGTCTATCGACATAGTTCGGAGAAGGGCGAGCACCGCTGGGTCCGGAACAAAAAGGACAAGATACGGCACCGTCCGGAAAAGAGTGTCTGCATAAGCCCCAAGGTCGCTGAGAGCTTCCTGGGAGACATGCAAAGGTACATTATGCAACGAGAGTTATTGAAGGCCAGAGGCGTGATCACTCGCCGTGGCTATCTATTACACGGTTAGTATCACAGCATCGTGAATCGTTATTGCCCTCAAGACTTAGTCTCTTGTTCACGGTTAACGTTGGCTCTACGTCACCTAGGTGAACCGGGCACGGGCAAGACGTCGCTCGTCCAGGTGGCGGCGACCGTATTTGGACTGAAAATGTACATTATTTCCATGTCCAGATTCTGGGGGACCGCCGCGGACCTGACCGAGCTGATCAACGCTATGGAGAAGCCCGGAATCCTGCTGCTGGAGGACCTCGACACCGCCAACGTGAAGAACCGCCAGATCATTTCCGCCGCCACCGAAGTCGCCAGCTCCGGCACCGACGCCAGCCCAGGCTCAGACAAATCGAAAGACGCGACCCTGGCTGCCCTCCTGGCAGAAAGCGAATCAGCAGGATCGTCCGGTGGTAACGGCTTGCTCGAGACCCTGCTGCAGGCCCTGGATGGCGTCGGCGCCGCGCAGGACCGCATCGCCATCATCACAACCAACCGCGTGGAGGCCCTCGACAAAGCTCTGATCCGGCCTGGACGGATCGACGTCAAGATCGAATGCGGCCTAGCCACTGACGAGATGGCCGAGCAGATGTTCCTCCGCTTCTTCGGCCCCCTGGATCACTCGGACAGTGATGAGGGAGAAAGTGGGGACGACGAGGAGAGGGTGGGGGGAGGGTGGGAAGAAGAAAAAGGAGAGGAAGGAGGAGAAGAAGAAACTAGGAGAGCTCCCGAGCCAGCTTAGCCCCGAGGAGGCCGAGCGGCTGGCCAAGCTGTTCGGGCAGCGTCTCGGAGGCGAAAAGCTCAGCGGCGCCGACCTCGAGAACTACTGCGTGACCATCTTCGGCGACCCGAAGAAGGGCGTCGACGGCGCAGTGGAGTGGAAGGAGAAGACGCTGGCTGAGAAGAAAGAGCTCGAGAAGAAGAGACAGGCGGCGGCCGCGGCCAAGGCCGGGAGGAAAGGCTAGCGAATATGAGCCTGGACCGTACCCTAAAGACTTGTTTCTTTTGTTGTAGCGACGGGCCTACCTATGAGGGACTTTACGAGAGCGCTACGCCAACGCGTCACAGATTGATAGACATTGCAAGATTGCAAGGCACACGCGGGGATGGCCATGGGGAGGACGGCGAGATGCCAGGAAAACGTTGCACGCGCGAGAAAGGGATCAAAAGGGGGAAATGGAAGGAAAGGAAGATCATGGTCAATAGCCTAGAATACTGTCGGTTGATCGCTCCAGGCTCTGTCTGGCCTGCTAGCTTCCGAGTCTGCCGCAATAGGGCATCGGTATTTGCCTGGAAGCGAGGAAGACACTCAGTGACAGAAAACCACGTTGGCTTATCCTGATCTTCTGTCCTGCGTCACTGAATTGAGTTTCGGGAGGACGCACAAGTTTCCTTTCAGAAAAGGGAGTGAGACTCAGATGAGGAGTAGCCCTGATAACTATAATAAGTCGAGACCTTAGCTCTTACTGAAAAACCGCATCAGTACCGACCCCAATATACGCCAAGCCCAACTCAACGCGATTACTGACCGGGGTATACAACAAGCCGACAGAAAGCAGATTAAATCTGAACTTTTTGGTCTCTGACCCATCTTGGACCTCAAATTTATCTACAATTATCTCTTCTCCGTTGGAGGCGGGTTGGTGAGTGAATTCGCCGATAACAGCGTCAACTTCTACACTTGATGCGCAATGGATTTCCATATACGTATCTTCGAGAGCCAACCGTCTTCTATCAAATCTTCCCAGCTAACCACCGTAGAATCAATCTCATTGCGATGATCAAAAGGTTGATTCTGAGACTATGTTATCCTCTCTAGTACCTGTTTGTTCATGTAAATGAACGCCAACTTGTCAGTGTTGGCTGGCGTGAGCCTGTTGCGTGCCTTGCTGTGGAGGAAGTTAACCGCCGAGAATGATCTCTCTGAGGGAACTGAATTGGCCATGGTTCCAAAGATTCGGACTGCAGGTGTAGCCAGCTTGCTGCCCTGGTTATCAAGAAGCATCTAAGCATCTAATGGCGTCTATTCTTTTGAATAGACTAAGCCCCCTGAAGAAATCAGATCGACGCATTTACGACCCACTGATGGCGGGAAAATAACTTCAACCTCCGAGAATATCCAGATACATAGGAATTAGAAAGGAAAGAACAGAAGTCTCCGGGTCAGGTGAAGCTTGACGTGCGAGATTTTGGTGCAATGCATGCGGAGGCTGGATTTGCAGTACAAGAGCGAGGCCGTGCTCCGTTTCGATGATCGGCAACGCTTGGCTTGCCGTGCGGTTGTTGGTCCTCTCGATCCAGGTACGGGCTGTTCTGCGAGTGGGCATACGTCGTCGGAAGTCTTTTAGCTGCTGGAAATGAGGGAAGAATTCTAGGATGTTTCCGAGTCGTAAGACTCTCGGAAGGTGAAAGCAATGGCGACTGGCTTACGAAACTTGCGAGGCATCTCGTTTGGAACATAAGCCAGGCGGGGTATGTCCTCACATTTGCTGCTTAACTATAATGGAGAAACATACCGTCCGCCGCTGGGCCGTAGACACTCACGTCCTGCATTGCTGGAGTTGGAGTCCGTTTCTACGTTCAATCCGGAATCAGCAACCAAATTTCGGGCCCATTTTGTCCGGCAATTTATGCTCGTCCGACGTTGCTGAGCCGGTGGAGAATACCCTGCCATGCGACGAGACATCGTGGACACTCAACTTCCCTTAAAAATAGTCCCTCGAGGCCGACAAAAACACTGATCTGTGCAGAATTGGAAGCTGATTCCATTGTCGTCAGCAGAATTATACGATTGGTTTTTCTTCTGGCGGTTATTATAAATAAATCGACTGCCGAAGTCTAGCATGTACCATTCCCGGTTCGGTAGAAGCACTTCATACTCAATGTGGCCGGAGGTTTCTCTCGCCATTTAGAACAAAGGAAACGACGGACGCACAAGTCCTGCGCTCGGATGTCGCGTGGACGAAAGGTAAAAGACAATATTTTCAAATATCCAGAGCTTTGGGAGGATCAAGGCAATGGCTCTTCTACTTGTTCTATTTTGTCGCCTTTACATATGCGTCCAATTTCCATACTGCATTAATTCTCTGCATCCCCTTGATCGTGCGAGAGGGTCACGGCACAGAACAGCTCAGTCACACGATGTTAATCACGTCCAGTTTGTTTTTCAGATAGACCAGACGAGCCCAAACTCGCCAATGCAGGATACCCAGGTGGGCCAGCCGCACGGCCAATTTCTCAAAGAGCTGCTGCTGAGCTCCCTCTTTCCTCGATACTCGTCCGGCCCCGGTGGCTTCTGAAGTATTGTCGCAAACACCGTCTTCCCTTCGTGCGGATGTTAAAGCTCCCATCTGCTCGCTAGCGGCGACAAAGAAGAGTGCAATACTGCTCAAGCTTTGGAAGTCTTTGACCCGCCTGCCGAGTACCATCATGACCCTGCGATGAAAGTCAGCCTGTATAGCATGATACAGATCGCTGTTTATCTTGCAAACATGCTGGGCGACTTTGAAGATGGTTCACTTGTTTTCCTGGCTTAGGAGGTGGAGGGAGGTTGATAACAAAGCCTATAATATAGACGTAGAAACGCGATATTCACCATATGTTGGACTTCAGGCTCTACATATATTGAACTAATTATGGAAGTCCCATACAGTACTCGGATATTCAAACTGATGCCGAGGACCCTGACTTACGCGCCATCTTCGAATACCTGAATCCATCTGTTGCATTGCGGAAAGCCCATGTAACCGGAGATTCCATTCGAAACAAGATCATTGCAGAGTACTTCAAACACCGAGATACCATTACCAGTATTCTGCGTCGCTGCCCTGGTTTGGTGCACATCTCTTTTGATGGCTGGACTGCTCGAAATCGAAAGAGCCTGTGTGGGATGGCATGCTTCTTCAGAGACGAGCAGAATCGTCCCTTGAAAATTGTCCTCGGTCTACCCGAGATATCGAAACGGCATACCGGCGAGAACATTGCGGCCGAGGTATTCACAATCATCGATCTATTTGGCATTGGAGACAAAGTAGGGTACGCAACCCTCGACAACGCTCCCAATAACGATACAGCAATGAACTCGCTTGGTGAACTCATTGGGTTTGAGGGTAAGCGCCGACGCGTGCGCTGCTTTGGCCATACCCTCAATCTTGCAGCGAAAGCCCTTCTTTTCGGCAAGTGTGCGGATGCTCTCGAGCTGGACGACCCATTCAGTGGTGCCAGTGTCGTATCTGATGTCGAATGGGAAAGGTGGTTGAAGAAAGGGCCTGTTGGTGTGTCAACTACCCTGAATCTTGGGTTCCTTCGCTAAGATGTTTTAGGCAAGCTGCATATGTCAGATTATCACCCTTTTAGGTATGTGGGACGTGTAATTATGGTCCAATTGATGGGGTAGTAACTGTGTGTATTGTGATGATGTCTTGTCCAGGTTCTCTAGTGCGACCCCGCCCGTTCAGGGGGCTGGTTTTGTCGTGATGGGCATAATGATGCCTCAGGCACACATTTGTCAAATGCCCGTCACATCTGACAGCATAATGGAGTCAGGCCCTCTGGGGTGTGTCCCCCCGGGCGAAATAAAATCCATCCATAATGGAGTCGGATTGGGAAGTTTCAGGGGATACAGCAACAGGCTGTTGGAGGCTGTGGAGAAAGGAGGCCGGAACAGGGATTATATTGATCCGACGCACTAAGCCTGTTTTGGAATGGGCTAAACCTAATAGGGAAGGGAATATAAAGCATATAAAACGCGCGTGTTTTAAATATTTAATGCAAAAAGCGCATTTTATTTAATGATGGATGGATGGATTTTATTTCGCCCGGGGGGACACACCCCAGAGGGCCTTTGCGCTAAGCTATTTTCGTTTCGTACGGTTCTTCCATAATCACCCGAAGCCCCACAATTTCACTCTACTGACTGGTCCAATCTGATGTATATGCAGTGACAGGCCTGCTTGAAGGCCAATTTCTCCAAGTGTTCAGCATCCTATCCTCAGCAGCTGAAGCACGGTCTGCCAAAATGAGACTGTATGATGTTAGTAGGATTCAATCTGAATAGTTAGTGTGCCTGAGGCTTCTGGTCCATGTCAAGCCTCCCCGTTGCAATGGCAAATTTGGTCGTCGCCCGTACTGCCCGCATGTCTGGTGTCCATTTGTCACCGTCAGACGCCGCCTTTCCCCCCAGGAAGTATGATAGGTTTCCCATCTTTGCCTGTGAGCATCGCAACATGCCTTCCCGTTGCGCGGTCCATTTTGCACAGCGGAATAGGAAGTGTTCCACTGTCTCTGATGCTAGCCCGCATTCGCAAGTGTCCGATTCCACCGTTCCTATCTTGCATAGAAAGCTGTTAAGTCTCACCATTCCGGTGCGGAGCTGTGATAGTACGTCTGCTTCCTTCCTCTTCAGCGGGTCATATAGAGTACGGGTATGCTTGCCTGGCAGTGCCGTATCTATCTGCTTCGAGCATTTCCCGACTCTTTCTGGTAGTGTTCTTGTTTGCCGCTGCTTGGTTATCGCTAGTCTTATCCTTGTGGATCTTGCTAGATGTGGTGGCACATCTGGTCTGCATTCTCCTTCTGTGGCCTTCCGCGCTGCTGCTTTGGCTTTTGGTCCCAGCGCAAAATCCTCTTCTCCTGCTGGAACCCACAACATCCGGAGAGAGTGGCCCTCGTCTTCGAGACGCTTCATATGGTCGTATATTTGCCGTATGATCTGTTGGCCGGATTGTTGTCGTGGCCGCCGTATGGCTTCTAGTGCGGAGCGGCTGCTCGTCATGACAGTCACATCCCGCCAGCAGAGTCCAGACGGCATACATCTCAATACCATCTCTATAGCTCCCAACTCGGCGATGTATAGGTTCAGCTCCTCCGTCAACCCGAGAGTGATGGAGTAGCTGGCCACTACCTCGTCATCTTTGTTGATCGCCGTATCTCGTACGACACCTCCCATGCCTACCATGCCCCTTCTCTGCGAGGAGCAGGTGGCAATAACTATGCCATTCACCCTCTTTGCTTCGTCCACCGCTCTCTCCCGGTCAGGGTCGCACGACACCGGAATACGGTTCCTCCATGGCGGTAACGCGTACTCCCGAATGATCTCCATTCGTTCAGTGGCTGTTTCCCCTTGTACTTGAGCAATCCTCTGCATCGGCGATACGAATCGGCGACACACTTTCACTTTCAGTGTCGCCAACGGGTGTGTCCTGGGAAGGGTCCGGAGGTTGATCCAAAACCTTGTTGCCGCTTGCGCATGCCGTTCTTGCACCGGTTGGATGCTAGCTTCGGCCTCTGCCACCGCCGTTGCGACGGTCCGGAAAGCCCCCGTGATCGCCTGTGCTCCGACCATCTGTGCCTTGTCCAGCCAAGCAGCTTCTCTAATGCCACATGAGTGCGCCCACACGCTGGACGCATAGTCCATGGTGGGAGCTACTGTTGCTACGAACAGTTGTCTCGCAGTCCGCGGTGACAGCATCTTCAGTCTTCTCAGACACATAGCAGCCGAGAGCCCCTTTGCGGCGGCTCTAGCTATGTGTTCCTTGTACCGCAGTTTCGCGTCCATGACCACTCCCAGGATCTTGGCGCTCGCCTTGGGCTTGACTACTTTTCCTTTGATCATGAACGCTTTGTCGCTGGTACGCGCGGCGTTTCGCGTGAAATGCACGATGGTCGTCTTGTCTCCGTTGAACGTCGCGCCGCTCCGTCTTTCCCAGCCCAGTGCTTCGTCTATAATTGATTGGATGCCGGCTCGATTCTCCTCCGCTGTTGGTCCCACCACCCAGGCTGAGTAGTCGTCCACGAATGCCATCGAACCACCTCTTGCGTTGATTCTTCTCTGCACCAAATCTGCATTGAAGAACAGGAACAACACCGGCGACAGTGGTGATCCTTGCGGGAGACCTGCCTGTGGCAACTCCCGTAGCTGTGACTTGTACCCATTTACCACCACGGTGGCCATGCGTCCAGAGCAGAAGGCGTCAATCCATCTCACCAGTCCACCAGGTATGCCTCTCGCCTTCAGCCTCTCCAGTAGTCGTTCTTTGAACACTCCGTTGTAAGCACCCTTGACGTCGAAACTGATCAGACTGAGCACCCTGCCGGCCCTCCATGCCTTGTAGATCTGCTCCTGCAGCAGTATCAGTGCTTGTTCGGCTGACCTTCGCTTCCTTGCCCCGAAATGGTTTGCAGGCAGCAGTCCATAGCTTTCCACTACATAGGATACCCGCTCTGCAACGGCTGCCTCGAGTATCTTGCCCAGTGTTGACAGCAGGGATATCGGTCTCCATGGCCTTGGCCACTGTGTAGTCTCCCTTGTCTGCTTTCTTTAGCGGGATGATCTTCGCACTCCTCCACTGGTGGGGTACCACACCGTCCCTGAGGGAAGTGTCGAAAAGGTGCAAGACACGGTATCTAACCACTGGCCAAAGCTGTTTCCACACCATTGCTGGCAGACCATCCTCTCCAGGTGCTTTCCAAGGTTTCGCTGCTAGCACTTTTTCTTCAACTTCCTCCATGGTGAGGTCTGGCATGTGCACTTCCGTCCGTTGCGGTCGCTCGCCTTCATCGTCAATCTTAGCCGGCAACGGGGGGAAGAACGTGCTGAGCAGCTCCTCTGCCTGCTCCACCGTATCTTCCGTGGTGGAACCGTCTTCCCTCTTCAAAGGGGGCACCCTGTCGTCCATAACACCTGTTTCTGGTTTTAAGTACTTGGCCGCCTTCCATATGTTGACATCTTCTGCCAGGAAGTCGTCCCAGTGCAGTTTTTTCTGTTTCCGGATGGCATCATGGTACTCCTTGGATGCTTCCTTGGCCCGTCTTTCCAGGTCGGGCCTCACTTGGCCTGCTCGCCGCTGTGCCCTGGCCTGATTTCGCCAGAATGTGTACACCCGCCGAAGTCCTGTCAAATCCTTCGTCCACCAGCGCTTCGCGTACGGTACTGGTTGTGCTCGGGGTGTCAGATCGTGGATCGCCTCGAGGACGACCCTCATTAACTGGTCTGTCTGCTCCTGCACACCGACAGTCCAGGGAAGCTCTCGGAGATTTTTCTTCACCCTGGTTCTGATTGTTGTCCATGGTGCGTTCTTGAACGACAGTCTTTCCGTGACAATCCGATCAGGCATCGCGAGATCGAACGTCGTTTGGATCGCCCGGTGGTCCGATCCGTGTTCTGTCGGGTGTATGGAGCACGTCACCATTTCGTCTGCCAGTTTTGCCGTCGCCAGCATCAGGTCGATTGTGCTTTCCTTGTCGGGGCCTTGCCATGTCTTTGTGCCTCTCGGGAGGAGGCTGCATAGGCCGTGCTCGTTCATGACGTCGATAATCGGTTCGGCCTCGCCTTGCCTTGCCAAGGCCACGTCGTCTCCTCCCCATAGCCGGTCGTGCTGATTAAAATCTCCGGCCAGAATGACGTCCACCGCCATCCCTGACCTGCTCCTGAGGTCGAGGATCACCTGGTGCAGGGTATGGCATGTATTTCGAAGAGCCTGGGGCTTGCGTCCCGGCACATACACTGACACAACCAACATTATTCGGTCCGGAAGTCGTATGGCTGCTGCTGTCAAGTCCGAGGACTGTATTGGTACTTGGTCGGCCCCCAAGTCCCTATTCACCCACAACATGCTCCGGATCGGCCATCTGCCATCTCTCCAAATCGTAGGGACCATTTTAATCCATCTGGGATGCCCCATAGGGACTGTTAATAGTTTGCCGTCACCTTTCCATGCCTGTGGTTCTTGGACTGCCACAACTGCAAAATCCTGGAGTCGCGTATCGTTCATTAGGCTCTCGTGTACCGTGTCCTGTTTTCTTACATTCAATTGGATGACCTGGAATATTCTACTCATGCCGAGTAGGGTAGAGTTTCGGGCAGCTGCGACTGAACGACTCGTGCGGTCCACCACAGGGTACGCACTTGGGTACCTGCGTCTGGCACTCACTATGATGGTGGTCTTCGGCAGCGCACCTCGCACATACCCGATTCTTGCTGCACGAGAAAGCCTTGTGGCCGAGCTCCTGGCAGTTGTAGCATTGTATCGGTCCGGCTCTCCGCTCGAACACGCTAGTGTACGCCGATTCACCCGCTGCAAGGAAGTAGCGTTCTTGTAGGAGTCTCCTGGCATCGCTGTTCTTGGTGAGGTATACCACCATGGATCCATATGCTTTCGCGTTGTCCTTTCGACTCAACCAGGCCATCTTGGCAATTTGAACTTCATTCTCTTGGCCCAAAGCGTCCATCGCTCCAGGAAGGACCTTGCCTTCCTGGTCGAGAACGGCAGCACGGTTGATATTGTCAACTTTGACTGGGTACAGTTGGTCTCGGAGCACTCTTGCACCTGGAGCCTTCTTGGCCTCGATGATCGCCTTGATCCTCTTCAGTTCTTCCTCGTTCCTACCAATCACCCTCAGGCGGTTGGTATTCCGTCCATCTTTGGTGACTGCAACACATCGCCAACTCGGCTGGTCGCTGGACATTCGCATTTCCTGTTCAACGGTTTTGCGAATCATTGCCGGTGTAGCGTCTCCAATGTGATCCTCGGGCACCCTGGATGTGTCCACTGTGCAGAACACCGGCTTTGGAGTCGCCGATCGGGCCGTAGATGGAGATTGGATGGGAGTACTAACGGGTGTCATTCTGGCCGCGTCTGCATATGTCCGGCCCGGCGATCGTGGTGCCTGAGCCTTACTCAGTGTATCCAGCTGTAGTCGGGTCTGCTCCAGCTTGTCGCAAACCTGGGTAAGCTGCTGTCGGACTTGCGATAATTCTTGTGCCATCTGGGCCGTAGTCCTAGTAACTTCCTCAGCCATGCGGTCCCTAAGCTTAGCAAACTCGAGCTGAAATTCCGCCTTCATCGATTCCATTCTCTTATTGAAATCTTGTTCCAGGAGTCGTTTTAGGCTCTGGGCAACCTCGCTCATGCTACCAGCTGCCTTAGGCGCGGCCCGTTTCTTAGCTCGGGTATGACTCGGAGTTCCCTCACTGCTCTCCTCTTCCTGCCATTCCATAGCACCTTTTTGCTGCTTGGATTCCAACGCCCTCGTCGTTCTGGTCCTTTTACGCAGGGGACGATGACAACCCCCGCCCGGAACATCCTGTTCGCCTTCCATGACGACAATGACGTCTGATGCGGGGTTCGCAACACCAGACATCCACCAGTGGCCAGAATCTCCGCCAAGCGGCCACCAGGTATTTCAAAGGTTGTAAAGAAGATAAAATATTTCGTCTGAGGGGGTGTGTCAGATGTGACGGGCATTTGACAAATGTGTGCCTGAGGCATCATTATGCCCATCACGACAAAACCAGCCCCCTGAACGGGCGGGGTCGCACTAGAGAACCTAGACAAGACATCATCATCAATACACACAGTGACCACCCCATCAATTGGACCATAATTACACGTCCCATATACCTAAAAGGGTGATAATCTGACAGATGCTAATGTCTAAGCTAATGCATTTTAAAAAAAATCTATTGCTAAAAAGCATCTCTAATTAATAGTGGGCACGAGTAGACATGCTCTGGAAGAAATGCTTTTGTGTAGCAGACATAATTCATTCTCTTATATAACCTTAGAGATATTATTTACATAGTGTTTTGGAGACTCGCTGATTGCGAGGTTGGTGGTGCTCTGATGTAGATGCTGCCTCCTTTGATCCGACAATAGTATCAATAACGGGGAGGATAGTAGGCGAATCTGAGCTTGGAGTGCTTTCTTGACCGGGAGTAGAGACTGTCGAAAATGACGCAGTAAGGGGTGGCTGGTCATGGCGATCACAATCCCAATGCTCACTTTGACCATCATGTGCATGCTGAAATTCGACGGGGAGAAGGCGGGCTCTCTTCACGGGGCCCTGCGCCCTCGGCCTTCCACGGCGCTCTGCAGATCCTGCCCTGACGGCCTCTTCATACTCGTCATCATCGACGTGGTCTAACCAGTGCCACTGCGTATCAGGAGTATCGTAAGGGCCGTCGGGGTCCTCGCCGCAGGAGCTGCTGAGATCGTCGAAAGGCCCATCCACATCCAGCCAAGAGCCACTAGTAAGGTCGTCGTCGTCTCCCCTGCGCCGCTTCCTCGATGCCGAATAAGTATCCGTGCCCTGCTGCTCAGTCGCGCGGCTTCTCTTTCTAGGACTCGCGCTCCGCGACCCTCCGCCGCCATACCGATTATCCAGCTCGTCAGGCGTTAGATTCTTGACTTCATACCTGGCCGGTCCATCTTTGTTGCGCTCGTCGAAAACAAGGACATAAACTACCCTTGAGACAGAGCAGAGAAGAAAGGGCTTGATCAGGTATAAAACAGACCATGCAAAGTGGGCGAGGATGCATTCCCGCGGGACGTGGCGGCAATTTTGGAGCGTGATGTTGTGATATAGGTCGCGCAGCTCAGAGCTACATGGGGCACTGCCGATTACATGTACGGCGTACTCAAACGTGGAGCTTTGCCCTGTCGAGGCTGAGGCTGCGAGGGCTGGCTTCGGTACAATAGTCCATTGTCGATTATCAAACTCCTTGTGCAAGTCCGCCTTTAGTGTGAGAAGGTTGCCGGGGTCGTCTATATTTGTGATCCAAGCCATGCCGTTCCGCCGGAGCCATCTGTCCTCGAGCCTTGGTATGAGATGTGCTTTTGTAGGTCCTAGCGAAGAGGCCGTGACAGCGCAACGTGATGGGAGGGGATCGACCGGAGAGGGCTTAGGCCAGATATCGGTATCATCGCTGTCGGGAAAGTTGTCGTGGGGGAATTGCCAGTCATCCCAGGACGGAACAACTGGGTATGGGTTCGCTTGATCTGCCAATCCTCTAACCATTAGCACCAAGTACCGACACAGCAGATTGTACTGAGGTCATCAGGCCAAGTACCATAGCCAGCGACTACGAGGTAGTACTCGCGATGTGTGAGTATGCCATCCCTGGAGAGAAGCTCGTCAACGCGCTGCGTGCCTTGACGGTCGAGGGAGAGGTAGCTCGTAGAGAAGGCGTTGCTGGCAATGATCTGTGCGGCGAGTAGGGCTGTACGGTGGTGGACTCCAAGCAGGCCGCCCGCGTCTTGTGGCGAGGGATCAACGCGAGGCAAGCTGAAGAGTGTGTGATACGGAGAAGGGTACCCGGGATGTAGGAACCAGATGCGACTTTCGAAAGAAGGCTCGCGTGGTTCTATCGCGGGCCGGCGCAGCATCGTGGCGTGCAAGTTATTGTCGGACGGGGTATCGCTCGTCATTCGACTTCGGCTGGGGCAATGTGATCTCAAGGCGCCAGCTGATCTGCCGATTAGCCGCCTTAGTCATCAAGGCGCGCCCCACTCTTGCAGCTCAGCAAGAGCTCGGCGGCTGACTGCTGCCCCGCCCAAGTGCCGGCATCATTCATCTTATCGTCTCAATCCATTGTTCCGCCACCTCCAGGCAAGCAAAGAGGCAGCAACGAACCTGCCAGGGACCTTGAAACCAGCGGAGAGTGCAGAGGTCAGAGTCGAGATTGCAGGTCAGAGTAAAAAACGAGGTTCCACATCCCTTAGAAAGGCTGGAAAGGTCCCTGAGTAAGGATTCAACTGCCGACTTGGCCGTTGCCTTTTTTTGCCTTTGCCTTGCGCATCCTGCTCTCCTCGACCGCGCCAAACGCGCCAACCACAAGACAGTCACAGGCAGAGGCAGACCACTGAGATGGATGATAGAGAGGTCGACGCCGCTGTTAATCAGCTGGCCGCCTACCGCAAGGATGACACCCTGAACGATATCCTAGCCCGCTATGAGACCCTCCTGAGCGACTACAAACGCCTCAAGAGCGATTACGAGGAGGAGAGAGAGGCTCGAGAAAAATGGAAGCAGGAAGCCAAAGGCCACCAGCGCAATCCCTTTGTGCTGGTTCTTGTCGACGCCGATGGCTACGTGTTTAATGATGACTGTAAACCTCAACTCACCCACGCTGCGCACCTCGAAGACAGCCGAATTCGCTAACCTCCGTTCGTTAGTAGTTGCTGCCGGTCAAGAAGGCGGCACTCGAGCTGCGAAGTTACTCAACGACACAATCAAGGCCAGCCAGAGAAAGAAAGGCCTGGAGAATTGTGAGACTATGGTCCGCGTCTACGCCAACGTCGCCGGCTTGTCGAAAGCCCTCGCCAAGGCTAACCTCCTGGGCGCTGACAAACGTTCGCTGGCCCCCTTTATCGCCAATTTCAACAGGTCCTACGGCCTGACCGATTTCGTCGACGCCGGAGAGTTTAAGGAGAACGCTGACTTCAAGCTTCGCGAGATGCTCAGGCTCTACGCTGAGAACGCGCAGTGTAAACACATCTATTTTGCCGCCTGCCACGACGCCGGCTACGTCTCGCAGCTTACCGCCTACCGAGGGCACAGCGACCGCTTCACGCTTATCAGAACGTCCGGCCTCCATTTCCATGAGGAGTTTACAAAGCTTGGCCTGGGTATTGAGGAGTTGCCTGGGGTCTTCCGCGCTACCGGTTCTGCTATGGATGTGTTATACCCTAAGCCAATACTGGGGAAGCCCAACACAGCCCCGCTTCCCTCCAGGAGCCGGCCCACAGAGTCGAGAGATATCTGCGCCTTCCACTCGGTGGGTAGGTGCAAATATGGAGAAACCTGCAAGAACCTGCACGTTGGTCCTTCGCCATCGCCTCTTGCGCTCAGGCCTTCCAAGCTGAGTCGGTCTTCCTGGCGGAATGGAAGTGAACCTTACGACACGTCCGATTATTCCTTGCCAGCTAAAAATCATGCCGCTTCCAACCGAAGCTACCTACAGCAGCCCGACCTCTTCGCTAAACTGCCGAAGAGAGACGAAATTCCAGACGGCCACATGGCCGTCAATGCTTCACAGCAGCGCCTCGACGCTTACATCCCCGTTCCGACCTCAGAGTCCGAGAACCGCCTCAAACTCAGGTCCTCGATGCAGCGGCTCTGCAATTCGAAACATCTAACCGGGTCTTGTCCCAATCCACATTGCGAATACGACCACAACCCGCTCGAAGAAGACCTCATTCCCACTCTCGAGTGGCTCGCCAGGTCGTTGCCCTGCCCCCGACGCGACAAGTGCCGTAACGCGTCTTGCACGTCCGGCCACCTCTGCCAGAAGCATGACTGCAAGCACCGCGGCGGAAAGGGCTTCTGCAGATTCCCCTGGAGCCTGCACTACGATGACCTTGGTGTTGATCGTTATGTGTACGCTATATCGAACAGACAGTCCAACTCACAGCACGAGCGGTCTACCACGCCTTCACCGTCTGACCACGCGAACGAAAACGGAAATAGATATGATGACGCTGAACAAGAGGAGGAGGAGGACATTCCCAGCCCTAACGGCGGAATTGCAGTAGGCGCGTTGTGAGACCCTCGCATCAAACGCGCGCGGCAAGAACACAGTGGAATATGTCCAAACAAGTCAGGCTCAGCCTGCATGCCGGATAATCTTTTTATGGGTTATCGCTTGATCAAGATTCGACCATCCGAACCGACAAACATCCTGAAGAACACCTCTATGAAAATCAAGGTATCCTGAAAGGATATCTAAGTGCTTGTAATCCTAAAAAGGGTGCTAGTTTGGCAGTTCACAGAAAGGAAAACAACGGTGGGATATTGTACAATGGGAGAAGCATGGACCAGTCTCTTGCAATGGTGCAAATTGCTCAATGATGAGAAGAGATGACATATTGGAGGTATAATGGCTGATGATGGTTTTGAATCAGCCTCTGCATGAAAAAGTCTAGGGTTCGACACAACAAACGTGTCGAAATACTCAAACCAGATGGCAGGAAACTGTCCATCATCACATTAAAAGGAAAAGAAAGAGGCACGTGTTGTGGGATTTCCTTGGGGGGTTTCGTTTTCGTTTAAAAAGCTTAGTGTGTATCCAGTGATACTCTTCGCCAGATGGTTTGAGGTTGTTGGTCTATAACACTTGGGCTGGATGATGAGGCAGCACAAGAGGCCTTGATCGTGGTCGAAGTTGAAAGCAGTTCTAAGACTGAATCATAACTGCTATCAACTCATGATAATGCATAAAAGCACCGATCATGGATATCTCCTCGAGATTCACCCAGGGAAGCTTTGCAAGTAGCAGAATTGATTTTCCATCATCGTTTCCTCGGAGGGTATTCATTTGTGGGAGGAATACGTCCCTCGGCGATATCGTTGCTGGTCCAAGTACCTACCAACTGAGTGTTATCGCAACAGTGACACTATATCCTCCACAGGCAATTGCGAATGGCTTCATCAAGAACTTCGACAAGAAGTAGTCCCAACGACTTCTAATGGAATGGATCGTGGAGGCCAACCTCTCGTTCGAAACGGCAGAACACGACAAGCTCAGGAAGATTTTCGCATATCTGAACCCTTGCGTGAAGCTCTGTGACGCCAATCTTTCCGCAACATCTATTCGCAGGAAAATCGTGGCATCATACGAACAGCACAAGACGAAGGTTATGGAGGTCCTCCAGAGCTCTCCCGGCCTAATTCACGTCTCTTTTGATGGCTGGAGGTCCGGAAATCGGCACGCGTTATATGGGATTATGTGCTTCTTCCAAGGCGAGAAAAACAAGCCCCGCAGAATCGTCCTTGGAGTACCCGAGGTCTCTACTCGCCATTCTGGCACAAATATTGCAGCAGAAGTCCTCAAGATTATCGATTCATATGGTATAAAGAATAAGATCGGGTATTTCACGCTTGATAACGCCGAAAACAACGACTCAGCAATGGCTGTGATCGGAGGAGAGTTGGGCTTCGACCTCCGCGGCCTCAAAAGAGTCAAGCATATCGCAGTCGACGAAAGACAGGCCCGGTACTTCGGTTATGAGGCATGGTTCGATAGAACTGTTCCCGACGAGATACCTCGCGATCTTCGTAGGTTGGGTCTGGAGTATCCAATTTTCACCAACAGAGTTTCCTGTCCCTCAGTCTTTGCTCCACTAAGCTTTGTTTATCATCTCTTTCTAATTTGTCTCAAGAAAGGGTCTAAGGGGAAAGGTGTAATTTATAAGCTTCCTGTATTGCTTTGTGGAATGTTCCAGAACTGTTGTACGACGGGGTCTTAAAGTTTACTTAGCCAATAATCACAGTATAAAATCCTTGCAGTGCTAAACAGTAGCCGGAGATTCATAGAGAACCGAACAAATGGAGAAGAGCGGTATGGCCACTGCCACAAGGATAGATGTCATCGATATCAGCACAATACCACAGCATAAGTCGTGGAAGCAAGCATTACTATATACAGTATCATCAATTAATGACATAGATAAAATATGAGAACTATAGAATCAAGCATGGGGAGCAAAGACAGGAGCCAAAAAGTTTTTTGAGGACTGGGTCCCTAACTGATTGTCAGTAGGCTACAGGGTAGGGAATCAATCCATCCACGTCAATATCCGACTTTGTGGATTGAATTGACGGCTTACTCAGCAGAGTGCTCGTGGATTGATGTCCACAGGGCTGTCCGTGGATTGATGTCCATAATATTGAACCCGTGGAAGACCCCTGTCGCACTAAATCGGGTTTCCTATTCGGGCAATTTTTGAAGCTACCGCCGAACCTGTAGATTGCCTCACTCCTCACATTCATCCGAACAAGCCCGTTCAACAGACTCCTCCAGCGCTGTATCGTCAAGCAGCATGTTATCGACACCTTCGATAATGCCTGCACACATGGCATACAGATCCATCGTCGGGATGTTTTGGATTGAATCTCGACCCCGTAATTCCATACACATGATAGGGTATCTTTGCTGCGCTCGGCCAGCGTGAATCCTTCCAGACGCGGAAGATCCTCCGCTCCTCATCACTTGTTGGTGCCCAAGTAGAAGGCTGGCGGACTTCGGGGTCCGGATCCAGACTAGGCAGAGGGACCTCGGCATGCCCGTCGTTGTTGGTCGGTAGTTTAGGGTCAAAAGGAAAGTCCGCCATCTCGAGATTGAAGGTTCACCGACCGTATGAATCAAGTAAATGAGGAGACATTTTAGGCTCAGTCGTTATAACGCGTCACGACGTGTCAGAACGCGTCCGAGGTATTGCCTGATTAGATGTGTTAGTGTTTGCGCAGAGATATATAGCAAATATTAACGAAATATATCAGGGCACCCATACCCCTGACTAGCGTCCACGTCAATCCACATCTCAATCCACGAGCCCCCACCGGTGGATGGATTGATTACATAACAACAGGTCTCGTGGATTGAAGTCAATATATTGATCAATACCGTGGAAGTCGTGGATTGATTCCCTACCCTGGTAGGCTAGTTCTGTCTCTGTTAGCGGTTTCTTCACGAGTACCCCGTCACTACAAGCGCAGTCTGCCAAGCCACGCAAGCCACAGACCCACACCACCACTACTAAAAAACGTCGTGTCCTAGTATCACATACCAACCAAAGCTACCCCCTTTGCTCACTCTCCCACACACGCACGCAAGCATTCGCACGCGCTTTACTCTCAACCTTCTCCCCCTCTCTCTTCTACTACCTTCGACCTTTCCCGTCCGCATCATCACAGATCACGCGTCAGAACTTAGAACAAGCTTCACACCACCCGCTCTGTAGCTTTTAAACGCACACACACCCACACGCATACTGTACGCCCTCATGACAGTACTAAAAAACCACCAGGAATTCCAAATCACTCTGAATCTATCTTCTTTTCATCTTCTGGACATATGGCGGAGAATTTAGGCTTGTGGCAGATGTCTGGTGCGGCGCGCGGCGCTTCAGACGTCATCGACGTCATGGGAGGCGATTCCGAAACTCCGGGAGCGGGGCATCGCCGCCCCCAGCGCAAGAGGGTGAAAACGGCGAAGGCGATGGAGGCGATGCGACAGGAAGACGATATGGATTGGGAAGAGGAAAACGGCAGTGATAGGGTGCTGAGAAACGACGAAAACCTCACAATTCGGGCTGCAGCCGCCGACGACGCGAGCGAGGCGAGCCGCGGCCCAGAACAACCCGTATGACGCCGATGTATAACTCGGGATGGGCTAAAATGGACAAGTACTATCGCCTTACTGATGAATCGGCTGCCTACGTTGCGGCGATTGTGCTCCACCCTTCGCATAAATGGCACTACATACACGAGAACTGGAAGAAGGAATGGGTTGAGCCGTCGAAGAAGTTGATAGAGGCACTGTGGGATGAGTACAAACCTGTGGAGCCGCATCTTCCTCTATCTGAGGTCCCGTCAACGACTACGAACGAGTTCTTAAATTGGAGAAACAAGCATCTACAACCAGCGCTTATCACAGACGAGTATGAGCGCTATTGTAAGTCTGAGCGGGTTTATGGGTTTACGAGCGCCCTTGCATGGTGGCTGGAGGAGACACAGCAAAAGAACTACCCCAACCTGAGCAAAATGGCTGTGGATATACTGTCAATTCCTGCAATGTCTGCTGAGCCTGAACGACTCTTCTCTGGGGCAAAGATAACCATTACAGATCGTCGAAATCGACTTGGGAGTGATATGGTTGAAGCATTAGAATTCTTGAAGTCATGGTTTAGGATACGGGATTTTCAAGGCGACGATATTCTCGCCGCGGCAGTTGAATGATGAAGGTCACGTGGAATATATTGGATATATTGTCACACTGCCAATATATTGGGTTCTTGGCAATACAATACAATATGGACCAATGCCATATTGCGTAATACAATACGCACCACCTGACAATACAATAATATTGCGAGGGTTCCATATTGCCAATATACGTATTGTTTATATTATTAGCAACACTGAGCCGCATAGTACGCCGGTGGAAGGTCAGTATCTTCAGGGAATCGATTCTGCCAATTCAGCTGCTGGTTGTTGTAGTACTCGGCGCATTTTGACCACGCGGCATCTGCGCAGCTTTGAAGGTACTTCCATGTAAAGTTATTATCGTCCTCAGAGTGGATGTCGTGGTGGTGATCCTCAGTGATGTTATTGGATTGGAGGCAATTTGGATTGGACTGGATTTGTCGGAAAATGGCTGGACTGGATTTGGGTTTCTCGAAGATTTGGACTGGATTGGATTGATTGGCAACCAGCTCCTGGAGCTCCAATGGTCTAACCTGATAAGGCAAGAGCTAAGCCTAATTGAGTGGTCATGAGGAGTCTCCCGTCGCAGCTGCCGTCGCAGACCACGACACGACGCGCGAACTATCGTTCCGCTATTGGGTTAACATCCAACGCGTGCAGATTGCTACGCTATTAAAAGCATGGAGGCAAACGCGTCGCTCGCGACTTCAGCAGTCCTTCTACTGTGGCAGACGTGTCTGAACAGTCCACTCACCAGCTACACCATGGCCACTATCTCCAGCTATTTCGGTGCTGCCAGCGGTCGCCGTCCTGATTCTGACAGAGTTATTCTTGCTCCAACATATATTAGTCCTCGCCCAAACGACCCCGACGGAACCCTGATCGAACCCGACGAATTCAAGCTGAATGGGAAGCAATATGTACGCTACTCTGTTGTGGCAAAGTCCCAAAAGCACCCCAAGAAAAGGACATCAGTCGTCTGGCAGTATGGTGAAGACATACAACTCAAGCAGGACCCGACGAAGACGTTCTGGTACTGTTATCTGTGCGAACAGCAGCAGCGCCAACAGGGACTTCCTATTTCCGGCAAGGGCAATTGTACTACCTTAAACCACCTGGAATCGAAACACCAAATCATCGCTCACGGCTCCGGATGGACGTCATTGAAGCCAGCGAGTGCTTACGAGCTTGGTATGGTCGCCCGGAGCAGAAGGCATTTGATGACTCTGCCATCGGTTTGATGGAGGGTGAGGCAGGGAGTACAGTTGGGGCGGATGGGCTGGGTGAGGGAGAGGAAGGCGGCGAAGATGATGGAAGCGAGAAGAACATACTGGAGACGCAAGTTGCTAGAGAACATGAGCTCCGTAGTTAGGTGGTGTCATAACCCAAGGACAAGAACAGTTCTACTCCAAGTCTGCTTATTCAGCGGCTCATTGATTGTCCCAAAAGGGTAAAAATATGAACTGGATCGGTTCTGGATATCCTGGAGGCTGCCTGTCCCCACGTCTGGACTGGATTGGATCGAGGCTCGGATCCAGCTCCAATCCAATCCAATAACATCACTGGTGATCCTTCGTCTCGCTTATCTCTCGAAGAAGGCAGTCCAAAGTTGAAAACCAGTCAGCAAGTGACGTCTTCTTACCTTCAGAGAGCAAAGTTGCAGCGTAGAAGTCTTTTAGAGCGAGTTCAACCTTTTCAAGCTCGAACCAGTGCTGTCCATCAAGTTTAAAGTTCGCAATCCCTTGAGAGCCTTTCCCAGGTACATGGCGAGCTGAGAAGATCTCTAAACGTTCCCGAACATTCAATGCCCGTGTAATTGAATGAAACCATGAATTCCAGCCGGTCGAGT
Source organism: Diaporthe sp. PMI_573 (assembly GCA_021399435.1). Classification (NCBI taxonomy): domain Eukaryota; kingdom Fungi; phylum Ascomycota; class Sordariomycetes; order Diaporthales; family Diaporthaceae; genus Diaporthe; species Diaporthe sp. PMI_573. The sequence continues at coordinate 91,772 of JAJTUP010000048.1, forward strand.
TGTTCTGGATAAGCTCGAGCCCGTCGAATTCAGAGAGATCTCCGCCGATAATGATTGCAGCAAACTCCTCACGGCGTTGTGGAGTAAGCCTAATGTATCGTACGAGGTTGTGAAGCCGACCTAAACATCCAAATTTTTTCCAGAGCTCTTCCACCTTCGCATAGTCTCCGCGTTGATAGTGCTTTTCAAGCTTTGCTAGATACTTCTCACAGTTCCGACCCATGAGAAACGCCTGGCAGCAGAGGTTGACAATGTGGCCCAAGCAGCGAAGTCGGCGGTGGCGACGTTGTTTCGAGTCCATCCATGGGCAGAGCTCCTTGAGTATGAATTCAACAGCGGTGTCATTTGACGAGGCGTTGTCCAGCATGAAGTATCCAATCTGATCTCCGCCAATATCATATTCTTTTAGCAATTCAAGAACAACTGATCCAAGATCCTCGCCAGTGTGTTCGCCGTACACACGTCGTATACCCAAAACGGTAGTTCGTCGCTTGCCGGTAGTGTCAATCCACATGGCGATGACACCTAGAATAGCGTAAGGGTTTGGCGAAGTCCAGAGATCAAAGGAGATGGAGATTCTACTCCGCGAGCGCTGGAGGTCCTCTCTGAGCCGTTGCTTCTTCGACAGAAAGGCGTCCATAACCCAGTTTCGAATAGTTTTCGCTGCCTTGGGGAGGTGATTGAGAAGTGCCGGATTCAAAAGAAGAGTAGTTCTCGGAATACTGATTTTCTAATTGAAAGAAAGCAATATAGCAGTACACAATCCAACGAATCAGAAGCTCTTTGAACTTCTCAATTGAGTCTTTCCAGAAGAAGGCATTCGTAGCAGCCGCGCTCTTCTGCTGCTCCAGTACAGACTTCCGTACAGAACCATTCCTCTTGATACCACTCTGGGGATCAATCTGGTACTTCTGTTCTAGGTGATTTCTGACCCTAGAAGTGCCATTGATAACAAACAATTCTTGCTTGTTCTTTCCAACAGTGCACTCGTGGCAGTAATACACCTCTTTCTGATCGCTACCCTCGAATGTATTGGAGGCCATACTTCCAGATATGTGATGAACCTGGACGAAATCCCTTCTTTGCAATTGTCGCGCGTTTCACGTACGTGATACGGTCCTGTACGAACTCATCCGGAGGTTCGTGATATCGAAGAACAGGGACAGGTGACAGAGTAGGGGTGGGTGACGGTGTAGGGACAGGAGATGGTGTAAGAGACGTTGAAGACTCCATAACAATAGTATACAAGCAGGTTGTTATGGACTTGATTGTTTTATGTGAGTGGAAAACAGCCGTTCTCAGGGGTTCATTCCTAATCCTTATCCTTATCCTTATCCTTATCCTTATCCTTATCCTTATCCATCCGTGAATGTTCTAACTGCATTAGGCTAAGATTCAGCCACCCCGATCTATTTATAGCAGTTAATGGTCGGACCGGTCGGACCGGTCGGACCATGGTCTCGAGAAATCGCCAGACCAGACCGAGTCTTGGTGGTCTAGACCAGACCGAGACCAAGACAGACCAGACCATTCCGATCACTGGCGCTGTGTGAGCGTCTTTGAGATGTCAACAATTGACTTCCTAGATATTGCCCCAAACCTAACGGAAGTGGTATCCGAGGAAACCTCGGATAGTAATAGTCTAGAAATTAAAACTCTTGACAATAGCTATTAAGTTGGTTGTAAACAGTCGTCGCTTGTTAGCCCACGCCAATTGCAGCTTATTTTCCCGGAGAGAGGTAAGGGTGAGTTGACCAACCGGAACAGGTGGAATAAGAGGCTCGCCGCTGCGGGCCTTCTTGGCCTCAACCGCGTCTTTAAGCTGCTGGATGATCTTTCTCACTTCTGGATCATCTTCGCCTTCGGTAAAGTCTGGGGACTGACCAAACGTGGTACTTTGGCAAGGTGATTCTGTTGCCGTTGGACGTGCTTGGCCATGGTTTTAGAACAGTATTTGCACCGAACGCGGAATTGGGGCTGCTGCAAAGTGTTCATGAACACCACGGGTCTTAGGGCGACCCCCTTTGTTACTCATCGTGATAGTTGCATGTCCTTTACTTTTCAACACTGAAGAAGGGAATTTGGCGATGTTTTGTGCGCACACGGATGCACTAAACCTATTCCATGTATTCACTAATCCTAATACGGCTAGATACTAACCCTAAATGGGAGAGTTTTTGACGTAAATTACTGCCAAAAACCCCCGTTAGGAATTTGACTGTCAAATACCGTTTTTGACGGTCAAAAACGGAACCCTAGCACAGATACGTCACTTCTTGAGACGAAATGTACGTCATAGATAGAAGCCAGACCACAAGTGGAGGCGAGGGGACAGCGGCCACACCAAAGGTGTGGTGAAGTGGGGCCTGCTGATTCGTTCGGCAAAGCGTCGGCTGTTCGCTAAACCTCTGCATCCGGGCACAGCTGTGGAGAAATCGCGGCTCAAACCGGTGTAGGAATCAATCAATCAATTACGATTAGAATCAATCTCGAATCAATCTAAAGAGAAAAAGATCAATCCGAAGAGGAATCAAAGAATTGAGTGGTGGACCGAGTCGTGGATGGAATCGGACGTAAACAGCGCGTCTCAGACGCGTCGGTCGGACCGAGCTCGGACCAAAACACCGAAAGCGGCTCAGCTGTCGGGAGAAGGTGTGGTTGTGCGGCAGAGGCGGTGAAGATGGCAAGGCTAACTCTAGCCACATGCGCGGAAAACCTCCATGACTAAGCCAACTCGGGTGTTCGATCCGCCACCATTGCGAGCGTCTGCCATCACTGTATTACTATCTCTCCACTTCCATTTGAATCATTCGCCTGTCGCTGATGGCTGTCATTTCGCGAGATGATCGCGACCACATCGCACGCCATCCCTTGGACAACTGTCTTCACCACCTACACACGCCACTTCGCGATGCGGAGCAATCCTATACCTCGACCTCCAGTCTACATGACAAAGCTACCGACGATTCTCAGGATGGCCGCCGAAAGACAATATCGCGACTCCTAACGGCTTTGATGGGAGCAGAAGTTGCTCTTGACCTCTACTCTCGCGCGAGCAATCGAAATGTCGCCTCTGAACTTGCAACTCTTTTAGGGCGTGTCCGAAAAGGCGACTTTAGCTATGCTCACTACCGTCCACTAGTCAGTCTCGTCATCGAAAATAAATCCGACTTTGAGATCTGGAGCGCCGTTCTTGATCTCATTACGCCTCTCTCCAGAGTGACTCCTCCTGCGAGCGTACCGACCGCATTCGATGACACACCTATCACTCATTCCTCCGCTTCACAGCAAGGCGGCGAACAAACTCGGGAGTTGGTGAAGAAAAGACTGTTCGAGGAGATCCGATCTTGCACATATCGGAGTGTGGGTGGATTCGTCCAAAAATACTTTGAGGGGAAGGACTGGACTCCTCGTACGTTGGATATCTACCAGGCGATGAAGAGCCGACACAAGGACGGCAGATGGACGGATTTCCCCAACCCGCCCGTGCAAGCCGAGGTTCTGGACTGGTGGTTTCAATTCCAGGAGGAGTTTCTCTCGGATGAACGGGGCTATTACTACACGACAACGAGCCCGAAAGACCTTGTCGGTGCTGAAGCTAAGCGTCAGATTGATCTCTTTGTGAAGCGAAACGATGGGCAGACATCAGACTCCGCCCATGACTGGAAAGATGTTAGAGTGATCGGCGAGCTCAAGGAATCCAACCGAGACAAAAAAGGGACGCTTCTCCAGATCAGTCGATATGTACGGGATGTTTTCTCATGCCAGCCGACGCGTCGGTACGTCCACGCATTTACAATCTGTGGGCGTGAGATGGAAGTATGGATATTCGATCGCTCTGGTCTTTACAGCCCAGGTCCCTTCGACATCCACGATGAGCCGGAACGATTTATTCAGGTGATTACGGGGTATACTATGATGAATGAGGAAGAACTGGGACTTGACACGTTCACAGAGCGGGACGTCGACGGTCGCTTCGTAACTCTTGAGCAGGACAGTACCACGAACCCGACAAAACTGCGACTGGAGCCACAGCCCATCACCCACCAACGAGCAATCGTCTGCCGCGGGACGTCTTGTTATCTTACAAAGACTCCAGGCTCCAAGGACCACGATTGCGTCACAAAGTTTTCATGGACATCCGACCGGCGACGGCCTGAGGTAGATCTTCTCAGAGTGGCCCATGAAAGAGGAGTGGAGGGCATAGCGAACTTGGTCGGCTATCGCCGCATAACTAGCGTCGCGGAAATGCGCTCAGGATTGACATTTGGCGAGCCTTATTCTTTCCGAGGTCTACCGAGTGCGGCATCATCCTTTTCGCAGTCTTTTTCGCAGTCTCAGCCCAGTTTCCTTTCCGGTTCATTCAGCGAGCTCCATGGCTTGAGTATCGCCGAGAGTCCATCGAGAAAGCGAAAGTCGGTCGATGTTGGACGGAAACCCTCTAAACGATCAAGGTCCAACAGTCAGAGGTCGAGCCAACATCAAAACGAAGTTACGTATGATGTGGAGGAAGCACAGGGGACTAGTCTGCTCGCTCCTAACAGTGGCCCATATGATAATCGCGTTTTTCGCTGTCTCGTTATCTCCCCCGCTGGCCGGGCGATCCACAATTATGAGTCGCCATTGGAACTGCTGGGAGCGCTCCGCGACGCCATCAAGGCTCACGATTCTCTCTATCGCAAAGGAAATATTCTGCACCGAGACATTTCAGAGAACAACATTATCATCGCCAACCCCAAGACGGATGGTTTTAGGGGAATGTTGATTGACTTGGACCTTGCCAAGGAGCTCGGCAGTGGGCGTAGCGGTGCACGCTGTCGCACCGGCACGATGGAGTTCATGGCTATTGAAGTGCTGCTTGGGATCTCCCACACCTATCGCCATGATCTCGAATCGTTCTTCTATGTTCTTATCTGGCAATGCGTCCGTCGTGGCTGGGAATTTTTGAATAAGCCAGTGGACCATTCTAACAGCAAGCTACGCGCTTGGTATACTGGCAACTACGAGGACATCGCGAATGCTAAGCTTGGTCATATGATCAAAGCGGAAAACAAGGGGTTTGGATTCATTTTAAGGGAGTTCCCGCCAGAGTTTGACTGCGTCAAGCCGCTTTGCAGGGAGTTGCGGGGGATCTTGTTTCCTATGCACAATGGTGATCTCTTCACTGGGACACCGAAAGACTCGGAGATTCTCTATGGGTCAATCATCAAAGCGTTTGACAAGGCTATTGATGATATCAATCGTTAATGTAAAGTTTGATTGCATCAGCCGAAGTTGCAACATCTATTTACGAGATAATATGCTTCCTCACCCTCTTCATCCGAGAGCCGTCCTCCTCGTCAACACTTCTACTGGCCTTCCTCTTTAGCTTTTTAAGGCTATCAACGTCCTTCCTGAGAGTGCCTCCAAGAGCCTTTATTGAACGACCTGTTTCAGCCAGGTCGGCAATGGTGTTCTTTTGACAACGGATATGCAAGGGTCGGAACCACTACATCCACTCCACTTTTGGACCAAGTAGAGTGGATGTACGATTTTTTAGCAATTACGTAGTGGATGTAGCACATATTCGACCGGAGTGGAATGGATGTACACACGTGGATTTATAAGTGGATTTATAAGTGGATTTTTGAGGCTATTCACAACCTCGTCGACGCCTATTCAGCCTCACTTTCAGAGGTTGACACTAACTCTTCAGCCTGCTGCTGCTGTGATGAATCGTCAACCTCGCTGGCGCTATCCTCGCCCTCCAATAGCCATTTTGACTCAGCAAGCGCCAGCTCGTCGTCGCCTAGAGTCCCACAACCGCCATCCAGCTTACTTTCAAGGTGCGACTTAAGCAATGGATCCAGGTCCTTGATAATGCCAGCACGGTACCAAGAGCGTAAAACCTGACAAATGGTGATAATCTCAGCATCTAGGTTTGTACGCAACCCCGAGACCATCTTGCCAGCAGCTGAAAATAACCTCTCACACTCGGCTGACATCGGCTGGATTGTCAGGAAGTCCAAGGCCATCCTGGATAATCGAGGATATCTGCTTTGCTTAGTGATCCAGTAACCAATTGGATCACGAACGTTGCCGTCGCTGACGTCACGATCCGTCTGCCACGCTTGGTACTCGTCACCAACAATAGCTGCTGCGGAGGCTGGTGTTGAGCTTGGCAGACGGCTGTTCTTCTCGAAGGGGTTGAAAAACCGAGCTCTTTTTGCTGGAGGCTCGTCGCCGCCTCTGCTGCTGCTGGTTCTAACCTCGAGATGAGCGTAATCGGACAGCCAGACGTCGGCGACCATCTCTTTTGCCTTTTCAACCCAACTAGGCTTATGAGCCCACGTTTCATCAAACCAGTCCCAACGATAGGCTGGATGGAGCGCCATAGCCGTATAGTAGATGGGCGTCTCGTCCAGCCGCCGATAATATTCATCCAGCTTATCCCAAGCAAGGTTGATTCCGATGCGGAAGTGCTCTGGATCAGGAAAGTCAGCAGCAAGCTGCTTATATTCTTCCAGTGTGTTAAGCAGCAACTCATAGCCAAGCACCACGTCCCAGATATTGCCATAGGAGCCAGTCCAGCCTTGCTTACGCCTGCGGGTGTGTCCATCACCCTCAAGCGTCTTCACCACGGTCTCAAAAACAGTCAGAATAGCCTCCAAATGGTAAAGAACCTCCCAGCCTCTGTCCGTTAGCTGATTCTCGTCTCGGAGGATGCGTGGTTTTCTCGCCAACTTGGCTTGTGTCACTTGGCCAGTCTTTTTAGACCGTTTTTCGTCCTCCCATTGCGCCTTATACTTGATCAGTAGGAGTTCGATAGAGGTTTTCAACCGTAGAGCCCTGCGGATTATGTAGAGTTGTGACAGCCAACGCGTGTCGTTATCGATAATTAGCTTGACTGGTTTCTTGGATCGGAGTTTAAGGGTGGTGGCGCGATTAATTTCGTCCTGTTAGATATATGGAAATTAGTATGAGACGAATAGGATTTAGTAAAACCGCTTACCCTCTGGACCTCCTTGAATAAGTAAATCAGCCGATGGCTAATACGCACATCAACTACGATATTGTGTAACTTGCCAACTGGTCCTCTTTTGCGCCATCGAGCGTATTCAGCATCAGATAACGCTTCTGCGCCTGATAATTGCTGCTCGAACGCGTCGGCGTTTTTGCCAAATAAGAGCGCCTTGGCTGACAAGTTAATTGTGTGGCCAATACAGCGTCCTCGGCGTAGTCGGCCATCGAACCCAAGTTCAGCACCTATGACCTCCATTGCAGTATCGTTGTTTTCAGCTTTGTCGAGCGTGAAATAGCCAATCTTCTCTGGACTCACGCCAAAGGTGTGTAGGACGTCGAGAACCTCCCCACCGATCGTTGAGCCGAAGTGACGATGAGCCTCTGGAACCCCAATCATGATTTTGCATGGCCGATTCTTCTCATCTCTGAAAAAACAAGCAATACCGTAGAGGGCAAGCTTATTTCGAGACGTCCAGCCATCAAATGAGATATGAAGCGCTCCAGGGGAGTTCCTCAGCACCTTGATAACCGTCTGCTTGTGGCGGTTATACTCTTGAATGATCTTATATCGGACAGCCCTGGCACTCAAGTTGGCGCGTTGGATCGAAAGGGAGGGACTCAAATAGTCGAAGATTTCTCGGAGGATGGGGTTCTCGGCGAAGGAAAATGACTGGTTGCTACTGACGATTAGCTCGACTAGCATACGCTGAAAGTGTTGCTTATCAAAGCGTGAGATGAAGCTATTCGCGATGTTCTGTTCCGTAGGCTTGTTGACGTCCAGTTTCAAAACAGATGCAATAGTCGGCTGGTTCGATTTCAGTGCGCCTTCGGATTTGAGCTGTGCTGTGCTCCTTTTCTCTCCCTCTGGTGCTGGTGTTTTGTGCTCACGCCATAGATGATTTGCCGCGTTCTGGAGACCTGAAGAGGTAAAACTCGCGATAATGGGACGATTTCCGAGGATACAGTACTTGCAAGCCCATTTGCGTAAGCCATGACGTTGAATATCATAGCCAAAGTCCCACAGCCAAGAGCTAGTATCACGAGCGCGTTCTGACCAATTCCAGCCTCTGAAATGGCGAAAAAGACGGTCTTCGAGCTGCTGCTGCTGGCCTGGTTGGCCTGGCTGGCTGGCTGACATCGTCAAAAAAAAAAGGTTTTTGGCAAAAACAAAGCAGGAAATCTGTAGAAAACGCGCTCAATAGGGGTAGTTTCTCGTATAATGTTATAAGATTAGCTGTAGGGGTGATCGACCTCGGCTAACTTGGGTCCAGGTACCTCGATTTAATAGGCAACTATATACAAAAATAAGTACTATGAACCGTACAGGGTCAGGGAATATCCCCCTGTACCTAAATCCACCTAAATCCACTCCATTACATCCACTTTCAGGTGCAAGTGTAGTGGATTATTACGTAATCTGAGGGCCGACAGGTGGATGTAATAGAGATGGGCCACTTATTTGTGGTCCACGTGGATTTGCAGTGTAGTGGGTCCGAGCCTTGAGAACACGGCTTTAGGTCTAGAAGACAGAGCAACCTACGATGTGATCATGGATAACGCAACCCGCTGGAACTCATCCGAGGCGATGATGGAGCGAGGCTATCAACCTCGGAATCCTCTTGACTCCCTAGTCCAGGCGGAGGTCACGGAATGGGACCAGTATGTTGCCATGAGGACGGGGAAGGGGACAAGGCCGATGCCGAAGAGGAGCCGAAAGAAGCCTGCAATTGTGGACGATAAGATGTCTAGTGAGGACTGGGCAGTGATTGCAGAGTACCTGGCCATACTGAAGCCGCTAAAGATAGCCACGAAGCGTCTAGAAGGCAGACCTGAAGAGGGTATGGAAAGCCTGGTTTTAGCATTGATTCCTACTGACAGGACTATAGGGAAATACGGTGCAATTTGGGAAGTTCTACTAACTATGGAGTGGCTTCTCAAGCTTTTGGAGGAGTCAAAGATGCAACACGAACACGACGAAGAGCCCTATCTACGGATTGGTTGCAACCTCGGCTGGATGAAGCTGGATAAGTACTACACACTCACTGAAGATAGCCCAGTTTATCTCGCGGCCCTTGTCCTCCATCCTGCTTTTCGTTGGCCCACTGTCGAGTCTCAATGGGCCGATCACCCCGATTGGTTAGAGAGGGGAAAGGCAGCCGTACGAGAGCTGTGGGAAGAGTATCGAAAATCCCCCGTCGAGCAGGATACGATACCGGAACAACCGACTGCTGCGAGAAAAACAACAGACCTGGACGATTTTATGGCGTCAGTTAGGAAGCTCAGCACTCAGTGTGCGCCTTCAGCTCCACCTACACGAGATGAGTACGCCGAGTGGTTGTCCACTTCTGACCCTGGCGATTGCCTGGTGGATAATCCGATCCAGTATTGGCTTCTTCGACGACGACAGTATCCGCGCTTGTCACGAATGGCAACTGACCTGTTTTCAATTCCCGCGATGTCTTCTGAGCCAGAACGGATATTCAGCCTTGCAGGGCAGATGGTCACGCCTCTCAGAAGACGGCTGCAAGCAGATATCGTTGGAGCAGCGCGATGCATCTCATCCTGGGAAAAAAGCGGGGCTATTCAGATATCCAAATAAGTCCAAATGTGCCCAAATCAACTCAAATCAAATTCAGATCGAGTCTTTCTGAATCCAAATCAAATCCAACAAGCTAAATTCGATTTGAATTTATTTGTTGACAAGTCTGACCGCAGTAAGTCACCCAGACAAAGCCTTCATTTGCCGAACTCTGAATAACTTATATATACCGAGCAAACTCAGATGGGGAACCGCTGTCTACCCGCCCCCACCACCCGTTTCAGTATGTCTACCAGATTAGCTATTCATTTGCTGCCCTTTAAAAATTGATTTTGGTATACGTACTGTAAAAGACGTCGTCGTATATGTTGTTGTATAGACTGTGGTAACAGCAGGTGTACAATCGGCAATTTTATCGCATTTTCTCGGGTTTGCAATCCCGGCCTGGGAACATACCTGACAATTGGCCGTGTCTGTCCAAACAGCCGTTGAGGTAGAAATGGTATTCCATGTGCTTGGGATTGATTCATAATTGCACGTTACAAGCCTCGAGTCATTAGAAGTAATTACTTGCATTGGTAGGGTAACCGTTGTAGGCTCCGCCGTACACACGCATGCATTCCGATTCCTCCCCAGTCCTGGCGCTGCACCCAGCGTTGTACAAAGCAAAGATGCTGTCGAAGTCTCAAATGAGGAAAAGCTTGTGATTGTAGAATACTCGGTGGAATCTGTTGGGTCGAGGGACTTGAATGTCTCTCGAAGTGAATCGAGTTTGCGCTGCACATTCTAAAGCAGAGGTATTACTCTCGCAGGCATCACCATTACTGTGGATCATTAGCTGGCCATTCCTCTAGTTCTCTGCTCTGCTGATTACCTAGCTGTGAGGGTATTCCCTTTGGTCAATGCTATAGCAGGCCCTGTGACACAAGTAGCGGCAGCTGCGGTATAGAACAAGACAGACAAGAATGAGGCCGACATTGTCATTTAGGATATTGGCGAAAATCCTTTCCCCAGAAGCCAGGAGACTACGAGCTGATTATATATGGAGTCCGTGCGCATATTCTTATTTTGAAATCCTAATCCATGGTATAAGGGATCCTGAGATGCGGGAAGCCGCGTCTCACATCACACCTCTCCTTTATTTTAAAAGGTGTATTAAGGTGAACCCAAAACTTAAAATTAGAAATCATATAATGTCGAGAGGTCAGGGGAAGATTGATGGGCATAAGGATTGCTTGAGGGCAGATCAGGATCTGAGCATTCTGTGCTATGTTGCGATGCCTAACTACATTGTGATTCCAGTGCGTCTAGCCACCCATCTTATAACCTGACCTGCCAATCCCTCATGGATCTCGATGCACGCTGGCCTGAGCGAGGCTCAGCCCTGACTTGGGCGCCGTATGGGCCTGAGCGGTGCCGCGGTGCCTTTCGCCGATACTACGGTGCCCCTCACCGGGCCTCCGACGGGCCCGAAGTGCTGCCTTCCAACATATAACTATCGGTAACATCTTTGCTAGAACCTTGAAGCTAATCTTAAATGTCGCAGACCCGAAGCGCCACCAAGCCTGCAATATAAGAAATTTCGAATCAAAGAAAAATCAATTGAAATCTGTGATTGGTAATGATTAAAGGTAAGGATCAATCACACCTTGCTAATATCCTATAACTGTAAATCTAACTTGAGAAAACTAGTTTAGCGAATTAGGATCTTTTGTGAGACAGAATACTCGGTCTCTTCCTCTTGTGCCTCAAATAGACTGTCCATGGAAAGGCGCGCTTGAGATGTAAGCTGAGCGATTGCGTGGAACTCCTCTTTCCAATCTGGGTCGTCGACTTGACTGCAGTGCCATATGCCCCACACCGACATCGTCTTCAACAGCAACACGTGGGTTGTGCACCACCAGCACGACGTCCGACTCGACTCCCCCTGCCGTTTGTCCTCTTCGTGAGGATGTTAGTGATCTCCTCGATGAAGCACATCACGGTGGTGGCGGGTCGGTGGCGATCAGGATGTACACCATAGGCTATTGTTCCTCCCCGTGGTCGTACGCACTACCATATCGAAGTGCATCCCCGTGCTATCGACGGCGAACAGCTGATCGATCTCGTGAGCTGGTTGAAAGGATTCAGTGTTAGAATTGCTTATATCATAAACAATTATTCGGACTAGTTGAGAGGGCAACCTATTGATCTTAATCATTCGGTCAAGGCTATCCAGTGGCGTTGCCACTGTTAAGACTTTATTTAATATTAATGGTCCGAGGAGTAATTCTCTCGGTCACCGAATAAGAGAAATTCCGACACTACACAGGAAGCATGCACGCAATGACAGCCTGGTGTAGCAGACCCGCCCGGGCGCCCCTGACTGTGTTTCCAAGTGACCGCAGCCCATTTGCCATTTGCAGGGCTTTGGCCGAGAGGAGTCTGACGTCGGTCTTGAAGGAGAGTCGCCAGTCACAATGAACTCCTAGCGACCGCAGCGATTTGTTCTTTCCCACTGGTTGTACAGTAAAAGCTCTTCCGTCTAGTTTGGTGACGGCAACTGACGGAATCTTGGGTGGAGAGAGTGCGGGGCTGGTCACCCTGTTTGCACACGTGACCTCGCTTCGCTAGTTTGTCTTGGATACCGTCCCTAGTTTTACCAACTTACCACATCGTTCCTACTATCCCTACCTGTTGGAAGACGGTACTATTACATCAAGGTATCGATCACGGAGCCCATACCACAAAAATTTGTGATACTCACCGGACCATTGTGCTACGGTACTTTTGCGCTTTGAACTGATTTCTGACATGCTTGCGCCACAGGCTTCACACCTTGCCAACCCCTCCCTATCTTTCGATGGACCCGACCACTGAGTCTCTGCCCAACAACGCACCTGCCGCATACCGAACCCATTTCATCCAAAGCCAGCAAGATTTGCGCTTTGAGCGATTGGAAAAAGAGCACACAGCGAAGCAGGCGCGCTTGAAAGAAGAGTATGACGCCCAAAGGGCGCAGATCGAGTCCCAGCTGCGTGACGAGGTGGAGAATTCTAAATCGCGCTTTAAACAAAACATTCAGAAGATACAATGCGCTCTTGCAGATATCGAAGACTCCGTCGAGTCATCCATCACCAAACGGGTAGGCATCCACTTGGAAAAAGACTTGCTGTGTCGCGAGTACGAAATTATCATGAAAAAGACGGCTGCGGATCTGCGTGACAAGGTTCATGATATGATTATCAATTCAACCTTTGAGTCAAGTGGAACCCAGGCCCCTTCTTTGGAGACAGTATCGACGTCGCCTTGCACGGCGGTAAGCAAACCTTCGAAGAGCGTGGATACCTATGATATGAATGTTGATGAGTAAAAACAGGACGCTAGTGACAACAACCATCACTTCGTTGGATTGCAAGCCGAAATGCATCCGGTGCCTTCACATGGCTACGATACGTCACTTTCTAACCAGAGCCTCCCTCTCGGTACGAACCTTCGCGCATCCACACTTCAGCCTTCTTCGTCTGGCCCTACAAGACAAGCCACGATACAACAGACTTCCCGTTCCCAAACTTCAATACTCCGGAACGCTCCCGTCAAAATACCATTACCTATTACAAACATACATTCGAAGAATTACAAATCCATCGCGCCAGCTCCAACCCAGCCTACATTGCAGGCGAGACCATCAAATCGAAATCCTGGGCCTTCGTTCTCTGCTCGACTCCCTCGTGCACAGTCACTTTCTCACGAGCCCACGGGAGGCGTACCACAACACACGCCTGGCTTACCTTCCGCTCTGAATGTTCCATACCGCCAAGAGGCGAAGAGGAAGGCTGCGGAGTCATCAAGCGCCATTGATGCAAGGAAGCGCCAATGCGCAAATAACTTAGCTGCAGTAGCGCTGCACGCCTCTGCGGCGCAACCTACAGTAGAAGAGGGCGATCATGCGTCACAGCGCGTCATTTCATTCGAGGAGGTCTACCAAGACGGCAAGGCCGAATACAAACACAAGATCTTTAAGCACAAGGAAGATTCCGATGATTGGTATATCGTCAAGTGTGATGAACACAACATGCATTTCGGCTTCGACAATCCCGTGCACGGCGCTGCCAAACACATAAACAGCCCTCAGCATGGCAAGATGCCGAAGAAGCATGATCTTGCCGTTGAGGTGTGCGGCTTTCTCGTCAAAGATTGTACGGACGAACGCGCAGAGAAGAATAACGGTACCTTCGCAAAAGCGCTGAGACAAGGCTATCAGGTGTTGAGGCCGAATAATGTTTCCCGAAAGAAACAAGCAGAGCCCCGCGAGGTGAAGCCTGCTGACAATGCCGTCCTGCCCGCAGCGGACCGCGAGCTTAACGATGAGGGACCCGAGTATCTGACCACAGGTGTTGAATCTACTCGGCAACCATCTGACTGCATAATCATTCCTGATGCAGGATCCTCAGAACCGGAATCGGCTACGAATGTGGACGATGTTTGCGAAGACGAGAGAGATGATGGGGATGTAGATGCTTCTTTTACGCCCTCTGTCGCTGATAACAGTCCATCGACGTCGAATTCCGAGCAAACTAGCACAGAAAAGCAACGTGCAGATCGCGTGGCTAGCGTTGTTGCGATGGTAGATCATCAGTGTTCGGAGGCCGATCGTGTTCTTGGCGGTGTCGGGGAGACACCGGGGGATCTCAGCGGAGGTGTACCTGATCGGGAACGGGTCGGTCATGATAAGGAGGACGCCGTGAACAATTACAGGATCTTTGATGCGCTCCAAGCACAGATCAGAAGCGAAGCCGGGAGTCGCTGACGATCATTTTTCCTAAAGCCCGGCGCTGCATGGGAATGTCTCGACTTCAACCAATAGTACGCGATGCCGTTGGAGGACATTGACAGTGTGTCCAATAGTCAGTTAACCATTTGGATAATGGACCAGTTAACGGCTTACGTAATACCAACCGTTAGGGACGTTATAAGTTCCTCATTTCAACCGTTAGGGACGTTATAAGCTTGTCAGTTAACTAGTTAACGGTAGGCTGGCTGGCTGGCCGGGCATCCGAGATCCATTCTGAGGAGCAGTCTCTGTTATCAATTCCAAGATGTACTGCTCCCAGTTGCCCGGAATCCATTGCCAACGGTTATCCAGTATGCTTCGTTCACATTTGCGGGAGGGAGACAGCAAATTTATCTACCGATAGCTGAAATCGCCAAAATGAAGTGGAACTTCAGGCTCCCGAGCTTCGTTTATTGTCTGGTCTCCCTGCCACTGCCCTGTACATAGTGGCTGAATCTCTCTGCTACAATATGAATGTTCTGGTCTTGTTGGCTTTCGTTCGATAAATGCGGTACAGACACCTAGAAGAGTGTCAGAAGGGAGATTAAGGAAGTGTGGCCCTGCAGCTCATATAAACATATAGTCATACAGTACAGTACGGTTCCTTAAGTCGACTGGTTAACACTGTACAAAGTGTGAAGTCCTTTTGTTGATTGTGGAAATTGAAAACACAAGACGAGTCTTTTTCTCAGTAATAAAATCTCTTGTAAGACGAAACACAAACATAAAGTAAGGATTCTAAATTTAAAATTTAAAAAGAAAATAATAAATAAAGTACTTTAACTAACTTATATAAATATATTAGAGCCGCCTACAGGAAAGGCCCTTCGTGCGCCCCTTCGCAATACCCCTCTGGAAAGCCATGCGCACGGTTAAAGGTTGGCGGACACCGATTTCGGTCCCTACTGTAGATAAAAGACGTTATTGGAAACGGTTTTTGTAAATTAAAAGACCGCATATGTATTTGCTACTAATAGATGTACTTGAAAGGTTCTGCTAATCCTGATTTTCAGCAAAAGTACAGGAAATTCATTGCCTCAAAGTCTGACTAAAGTACCAAACAAAAAAAAACCTCACATAAGTATAATAGTTAATGCGGCCTGTTCCACAGCACACGAGTATTGCTACCGATTATAGCGGAGAAGCATGCCCTTGAACAATATCTCGGCCGAGTGATGAGACTTTAAACTCTTTATACTTGGCTTATTTTGCGAAATTACGTCCTAACATCAAAGAAATCTACGGCAAGCGGATAAGGCTGTCTCTGTCTTATCGGAACTGCAGACCCGACCGCTACGGCAACATCTCTTGGAGGAGGAGCCGTAGAAGAAAGCGGGTTTCCAAGCGTTACAACCGGCATTTCTTCGTTGGATTGACTGCAATTAGACGAGGTAGATAGGAGAGTCGGGATGAATGCCTCCTCGTCACCCGGCACCATTCCACAGTGATGCGACACACTGGTAGCCCGATCAGCAACCGTGTCGAAGTGATCCGGTCCAAATCGCTGCCGGGCCCGAATGGCGTTGAGCATAGGCGAAAAATGGTCGTCTGATTGGTAAATATAGATGTCGCCGTTATATTCGCACAATACGGCCATATGTGCACCGGTCAGCTTGGAAAGCATGTTTGCCTTTTTCATAACACCTTTACGACGATTTTGAAAGCCCTTGACGGGGTTAGTGAATCCTCTTGACTTCTTCATATTAAATGAGACCGTGAATAATAACATGGACAACGAACAGGTTGGACTGGACCTCGTGGAACAGAAATCGAACTCTTATATCTTGGTTATACGTCCTCGAATGTTGCAATACACGACGCAGACCACCTTTTCCCACCACCCCAAGTTGGGCCGGACCTTCTCCAGGCCTGTTTCATCATCTCTGTTATAAAGGCTCTTCTGCTTGTGACCATATGCACTAGTATGTGATACACCGGACCTTAATGTTTAGAGCTTAAACCTAGAATTAGTAAAGCCGTGTTCTATTCCTTGATGCTTAATTCTTAATATTCGTGAACATTCAAATGAAGTCGCCTTATCCTCGAATACTTAGTTTTCCTTTCAACACAAACACCATAATTTCACAAAGCTTAAACAATCTATTTTACCTCCGATTCTGTTATCTTAGAATATGCTGTAGGCGATAGCAAGTATATGAGGACATGAGAATTGCACTTAAAACCCGCGACTGTGGATTCCCCTCTCCCCATTTTTGTAATGTTACAGTACACGATATAATTGGAAATACAGTCGCAAATGTATCATTATTCCAAAGTACAGTACATATGTATTGCTGATTTACAAGACTCATACTGTACAGCGTTTCTTTATACTGGACATATTAACAGCAGCATCTCTTTGGGTTTGTATGCCCTCGTCGACCACATGGGTCATGGATCGTTCAACGGCCAAGTCTGGACAACTCACGAGACGCCAACGGGACACGAAGCGCCGGGACACGAAGCGGCGAGACACACGCTTCCAAAATCCTCCCCACACATCGCACACGGCTGACCCGCTAGCTACTCGCCACATTGGAACCAGTCCCTCATGGCCTGGTAGAATGTAGTCTCGATCCATTCCTTCAAGCTTGAGAGAGAGGCTAACAACACATACGCGTCCAGAAGCGTCGCCGAAGAGCCCATCCTCAATGGACCATACATTTCGATGGAGTTGTCCCGATCACAGGCGAAGTAGACCTGCCAATCGTGTCCCGTCGTCACAATCAATGGCAACGAGACCACCTTCGCCCTCATCGGTGCGGCTTCCTGCGGGCTGGAAGAGGGTTGCTGATCTATATTGCTGGCGTTTTGAAACTGCTCATCCAGGAGGGCCAGACCACGGGCGGTATAGAGGCTCATCATGCGCCTGTGCCAGGCAGCAACCCAGATGCCAAGCTGGAGGACAGGATCGCGCGACGA
Organism: Diaporthe sp. PMI_573; assembly: GCA_021399435.1. Classification (NCBI taxonomy): domain Eukaryota; kingdom Fungi; phylum Ascomycota; class Sordariomycetes; order Diaporthales; family Diaporthaceae; genus Diaporthe; species Diaporthe sp. PMI_573. The sequence continues at coordinate 109,048 of JAJTUP010000048.1, forward strand.
GTAGTCCTGCTTGGTCTCAATCGACACCGCGATCGGGCTGTCTCGGATGGGGTAGTAGGTTGTCTGGTTCACATGGGGCGGTGGTCTGTCCCCACTGGGAAGTCCGTCCTCGTCTAGAGCTGCGCTCTGGGTGAGATCAGAGATAACCGTCTTGAGTGGTGTCCCGTCCGCGATATCCAACACGAGCACGTAATCGACCTTCTTAGAGTCCGTACGGGTATGCATCAAGTCCTTCGGCACTGACACGTGGCTGGCAGGCTCGGAGCCCTCGCTCGCCGAGCTGAGTACACTGCCGGCTGATACCGAGCATGCCAGATCGCTCAGGTTTGTCTGCTGTTTGATCTTCTGCGAGACCGCCCCGCGGTCCAGCCGTGGAACCCATTGGTAGGAAATCGTAGCTGACATGACCGGCTCGAACCGAGCAGACACAGTCTACCGCTGCTCTTGTTTCCTCCTCTCCAGAGGATGTGACCCAAAGACGAGGTCCAGAAGCGGTGTGTGCACTAGGCTGTTCCATGCATCCTCATATCGACGAAGTTTCCGGGATGCCTCGGCGGTCTCGACAATGCGGCATAGCCCGGCAAATGTGGCTAATGTCTGGGGACTCGGGCCTCCAGGTGCTGGCTTGCGGAAGCAGTATGGTGGCAACAGCTGGTCCTCGACCGTCTTAATTTCAGTCTGGAGTTCGCCTGGGAAGACTTCGATTCTGAAGTTACTGATGTACTGAATGCGGTCGTGCAGGGGCTTAATATCTTCAGGAAGGCTTCCATCACGGGAGTCCTTAATAAAAAGAACGCGGATATTCGCACTACCTAAATCGGATGCCACACACCACCTTTTCTGACTAAGCATTCGGCTACGTGACCCAACGCTTTTTTTTACTATGGGCGCGCCATACAAAAAATTAATGTGACTACACTGACTGCTATGCTACATCACACACACGATTCTGAAGCCAACGTCGGCACCAAATAAACGCTATATCGCTTTTCTGATGGTGTTTTCGTACCCAACTAAGCCACGTCGTCGGCCCAGACATCGTCGTCGCCCCACGTAGGCGTGGGCGCCACGGCGACGATTTCGTCTTGCGTTTCTTTACGAACGCCACCGCCGTCACTATCGTCAGCCGTTAGGTCTATGGTGGGCAGCTGGTTGACGGTCTTCCGCTGCTTTTTAGCCGTCGGCCCCGTGTTTGAGGGTATCGCCGCCGGCGCCGACGAAGCCGGCGCTTCTCTTCGCTTCCTTTGCTTCGTGAGCCCTGCCGCCAGCTGCTGGTCTCGCCGGACGGTCACTCGCTGGGCAACGCTGCTACGGATGTCCTCTTCATCCAGAGACTGGAGGGTCGTATCATTGTGCTCGAATGCTGAGTTTATCCTCTGCACTGAAGCCGTCGTCGCCCTCGTTTTGGAGGGATGGTAGGGAATGTTATTGAGGCTGCAAAACGCGCTGTGTTGGGTGGTGAAGTGTGGTTGAATGGTGGCCTCTTTGTTTCTTTAGATCTTTTCCATCCATTCAACTAGCTTTCCTACCGTTGAAAAAACATCTTCAGACACTCAGACAAGACTACAACTCAAACTCGGGTGCCGAAATGGGGTGTGATTCGGAGGATAGTTCGCTCTACGAGTACGAAGAACCAAGCGAAGACGAAGCTAACTTCCGACAAACTCTCCTCGAGCGCATCGGCGAAATTCAAGCGACAGGATCCTTTGCAACTGGCAATGTTCTTGATTCCTGCCCGATCCCAGGCATCTGCGTGGATCAGCAAGGTCGGCTCCTTTCTTAAGCAGCAGCTTGACCACCTCGATGTGGCCATTGCTTGAGGCAGCATTCAGTGGTGTCCATCCATTATTGTCTGGGACAGCAAAGTCGACCCCTTTCTTAAGCAGCAGCCTGACCACCTCGATGTGGCCATTGCTTGAGGCAGCATTCAATGGTGTTATGCCTAATTTAAAACCGTGGGCTCTCAAAGCGCTTGCAATAATGTTACTAAGTCTTTCCATCGAATTTACAGTATCTCTCAACTTCTATAACAAAGTTTTGTTACCCCGATTATCACAATGGAGTTCTAATTTTATACAAGTTCTCTCAGGAACTCAAAACGAATCCTTGTGCCTTCTCAAGCTGGCCACAGCGAATGTGTTTAGACAAATGGTGGTTGATTGGTTCCCATGTGTTTTCGTTTGCGTCGTAGTTCTTCCACTTGACAAGGTACTCCATTGTTCCTTGATGTTGTCGTGAATCGATGATGTCTTCCACTTCGTATTCTTTGTTGTATTCGTCGATGGTCTCAATTTGTGTCTCGAGTCTTGCGTTCTGTGGTGCTGGTTCCAAGAGTGAAATATGAAAGACTGGGTGTTGCCTCATTCCTTGAGGTAATGAAAGTTCGTAGTTGGTGTCCGAAAGTTTCCGTGAAATCTTGAAAGGTCCGATTTTCTTGTGGTCGAGCTTGTCGCTGGGTCGTTTGGTTTTGATGTTTCGTCGGAGAAGGTAGACTTTATCTCCCTCCTTGAAGATTGGTCCCTCAATTCTTTTCTAGTTTGCGTATTTTGTCATTCGTTCTTGTACAAAAGAAAGTTCTTCCTGAATATCCTTCTGGATTTGTCTGATTCGTGTTGCTTTTTGTTCCGCTGATTCTGCCACTGTGTTGTCCGGCAGGGCTTCGTAGGTGTGGATGAAGCATAAGTGATTAATGGATACGCGTGCCACAGACAGTGCAGTTGAACCCCACTCTCCATCTCTTCTCGCCTCGATCGTCGGGTTGTGAATATATGATCTCGAACACATCGTCTTCCGACTTAAGCTCTGCCCGAAGTAGGCCTTCGTACGGTTTTCGAAAGCTTCGAACCACTCTCTTTCTTCTCCTCCTGCTAGCTACACAGATTGGCATTGTCAATGGTTGGCCGTTTTGCGACCTCACTAAGCCGTCGCCGGCTGGAGGAAGGGAAACCACGTTAGGTTCAACTCCTTCGCCACGCTCGACTAACTCATCAGCTCCATCTGTTTCGGCCCTAGTTAGAACTTCCGCAGCGATAGCGATAGTGCCGGGTTGATTCATGCCGAGATCGCGGTTGTCCGTTTCCTTTCCCGTCGACCTCAACTCGGTGTTGAGTACTGGATATGTCATAGTCCGTTTGCAGATGATCGTACGTGTTCAGCAGGATTTGATGTCGCAAACATTCCTCGTGGAGCCACCGGTTGCACTTCTTGTTGGGGCACTGAATCATGACTTTATCGGGGTTTTGAGGTTGGTTGCAATGACAAAACCTTTTGATGACCTAATATGCCCGTCAATATTGACCTTACTCCATTGTTCCTGATGCCGTTGCTTACAGAAAGCCTTTTGGTGAAAACGTCTAATGTTTGTCTCCAATAAAGCGCAGCTTGAACTTCTTCCTCGTTTTCTGCTCTTATCCGAGTCACAGTTGCTTCCCTGATGACGGATACAACATTAATGATCCCCACTGCAGCAATAAGTTAGTGCCAACGTGTTGGATGGTCCCGGCATGCCAATACTTGCTGTGATTAGACTCAATTAATTCGTTGTGCCCATGGTAGGGCTGACGGCCTTGAATATGCTTTTTCCCGTCCTTGGTGCCTCTGGGCACCTCATCTGGCCAGTACATCCAGCAAACGCTGATGTAGACGTGGAACTCGTCTCTGGCACGAATTTCAACAATTCGAGCAACCCAGCTGTTGCTATGGTTCAAATTGGGGCAGGGCAGCTTATCACTCCCGCGGGAACAATGGCTCTTGAGTGTCTCCTCGTTTGCGATGAAGATGTAGTCACCAGGGCGGTACGTAGATTCGTTCACTGATGAAAGCAGAGATCAGCAAGGTGTTACATTGTGTAATCCCGATGTAAGCCACAAACAAATGAATTTCTTATATCTGGTCATCTGAGACCATCCTTTTGACGGCACAAACACATACCGGCCGTCCGTGGATCGGTGCCTTTCATTTGTCACAGACTTCCTCGCCTTCTTCAAAGTGAGGGCTTGTACTGAGAAAGGGCAGTTCGCTATGCTATCTTCATTCATATGAACCTTTCGCTTGCGAAAGTCTGCCATTGTGTTGTCGTTAGGGGAGGCCATTGAGAATGCCGTACGTCAGTCCTCCCGTTAGTGATAGCCGTATCTGAGAGGCGAGAGCCTGCTGCGGTTTGTAAGAACGTTGAGAGATATGGGGGAGGAAGAAGTGGCTGAGAGGCGGGGCTCAGGAATGGTTTTTGTATGCGGGGTCGAGGTGTCACAAGGAGCTTGGTATCCAGCCAACATCCACTTCTTGCGTCCGCCTACCCAGCTCTTCGACGCTGAGAGGTAAGAGATTCAATTGGATCGCAATACTCTACTAATTTGATTTTCCGAGTCCACCTTAGTGGCTGCTGCACAGCAGATCTTCTTGTATTTAAACGTGGCTAGTGGTCGATACTCAAAAGCGAACAGGTCTGACTTCGGCAAATTACACAGTTCAAGGCATAAATTTGTAAAATGGTCTTTCATTGAGAAGCAACATTGCCCTAACCTCCTTTGGCTGCCGTCGCATCCAAATCGCTCAATCCTGGAGAGCGCCTTGTAGCTAAGGCTAAGGGAACCAAACCGCCGGGTCCCGGAGGTCGAAAAACGGTGTGCACGGGCGGATGCTCCACTCGCTGGAATCATTCTAAGCGGGGAACCGGGTACGTTTAAAAACGATTCAAGGGTCCAGTTGAGTTAACCCTGGTTTCTGGGGCCCTATCGTCGACGCGAGCAGGCCGGGTGATAGGGCACCAGTATTCGAGAGAAAAGAGCAGGTGTCACGGCGTTAAGTTGGCCGGTCAGTAAGAGGCGATAAACTAGGCATCTACGATATTTGCTAGAGCATTGCTTTTCCGCCGCCCTTCCAGCATGGAGCAAACACTCTCCAACGTTAACTGGAAGCTGCATGTGCTTTGGAAAGCGAAGCTCTTTCCACACTGGCTATTGTGGCTTTGGGCCCTACGTAGCCACCGCGGATCGCATTTTTGCATCCCCGAGTGCACTAGTTCGAAAATGAGGAAGCAATATCACCCCACATTTATACTGTGTGCACACGATCTTTTTAGGCCGTGCTTGAGGCCTTGTACAAGTGAAGGGTTGAAAATTGTGCTCCATCGAAAGGGTTGAGATAACTGGCTGTCGACACTCTCAGTATTGATTCACGAGCCAAGACGGTCTACCTTGAGCGCATCGAAACCTATGGCCGCGGAGTCAAGAGTTGCAATGAAACTCGAGTTATAGCGCTTCCTAAATTCGTGGATTTGGAACAGATGAATTTCGACTGCATGTTTGGCCGACAGCGCAAGGACGTTTACGCAAACAAGCCATAAGCTTTCGTAGGGCGTGCAGGAGATATGTCTTGCGGGCGAACGATGCCAGGAAACCAGTACTAAGGCTGACCTTGTCATTCGGCAAACCTCCCCACCAATTGGAACTTCTACGGCAAACGCCGCCCGGATTCCCCGGGTGTTAGGAATGCAACGCGTCTCAATCACACTAACCCTAAAGCTACACAGAAGTAGCAAACGCCGTGTCCTAACATTACAGCTGCAAGACACCGTGTGATCATACTGCACCAGTAAGGGCCATGGGCGCGTTCGACACCAAACGCCACCAAGAGGCCCGTTCGGGGGCTGAATGCCACACCAAAGCAAATAGTTCAACAGCATCATTCCGTGCATTAACCTACTCTGTCGCTGGGCGGCCGGGAGACTGGTCGAAGGATACGGTCAATGTTAGTCAGCAGAGGGCTTCTCCGGGGACTCAACGCCACCAAGCAAGTGATTCACCTATTGTCATTCCGTGGATTAGACTGCCAACGTTATCGCTAGGCCCTGTCCGTAGCTGAACGCGACACAAAAGTGAGCGGTTTCACCAGTGTCGTTCCTGTGCAAAGTCTATGGTGAAGAGAGAATCCGACGACGCCACGCTGCCCCAGCTACGCAGGCACAACTCCACCGGCAACGGCCCCGAGCAGACTCTCCCGCCTCCCCCTCCGGATGTTGGCCCTCATCCTCCGGGCCATATGGAGGAGAGGAAGCACATGAGTTACGACAACGGTCCGGGGCAGATGTACCGGCATCTAGGGATGGATTTAATGCTGCATCATTAAATAAAATGCGCTTTTTGCATTAAATATTTAAAGCAGGCGCGTTTTATATGCATTATTTCCCTTCTCTATTAGGTTTAGCGCCTTCCAAAACAGGCTTAGTGTGTCGGATCAATATAATCCCTGTTCCGACCTCCTTTCTCCTCCGCCTTCAACAGCCTGTCGTGGTATTTCATATTGTTCCAGAATTTAACCACTTCCGAGCACAATCGGGCGGCCAGTTTGCTGCAGGGGGCTTAGTCTATTCAAAAGAATGGACGCCATTAGATGCTTGGATGCTTCTTGATAACCAGGGCAGCAAGCTGGCTACACTTGCAGTTCGAATCTTTGGAACCATAGCCAATTCAGTTCCCTCAGAGAGATCATTCTCGGCGGTTAACTTCCTCCACAGCAAGGCACGCAACAGGCTCACACCAGCCAACGCCGACAAGTTGGCGTTCATCTACATGAACGAAGGGGTGCTAGAGAGGATAACGCAGTCTCAGAATCAACCTCTTGATCATCGCAATAAGGTTGATTCTACGGTGGTTAGCTGGGAAGATTTGACAGAAGACGGTTGGCTTACTCTCGAAGATACGTATATGGAAATCCATTGCGCATCAAGTCTGGAAGTTGACGCTGTTATCGGCGAGTTCACTCACCAACCCGCCTCTGACGGAGAAGAGACAATTGTGGACAAATTTGAGGTCCAAGATGGGTCAGAGAGCGAAGGAACGGGGAAAGAATTGACCTAATTTGGCTTGGTTATTTGTATTATATGACCCTTGGGCAGCTTCATATATGGGTAGTTATATTGCAATAAAAAGCGCGCTTTTTATTCGGAATAAAAAGCTGCTTCATTATAATAAAAAGCAGTTTAATACACATGTGTATTAAACACGTGCCCATCCCTAGGCATCAAAGCTATCCTCATCCTCAGCCACCACCTCCCCCGTATGACCAGAGTCCAATGTACCCCCTGCCGATGGGGCCAGACGGCCCCTCTCCCATCACTACGCACACTACCGCGAGCAAACGGAAATCTCATAGGGCATCGCAGGTACGTCTTCGAAAACTGCCACACTAGTCGAGTTGAACGGCCCGCTTACAGAAACGTAGGCATGTGAGAGCTGTCGACAGCTTAAGGCAAAATGCGACGAGAACAGGCCCTGCAAAACCTGTACTGACAAAAACATAAATTGTCAATATCGCGATGCAGCCCCCAAGCAGTGAGTGCAGTCTACTTCTAAGCGATGATGCCTCGTTTTATCTAACCCACGCGCGTATAGGCAAGACAAGGCAACGCAAGACATACTGGATGCCATGAAGAGCATGTTGCAGTCGTATGACGAGAAGTTTACTGTTGGTCTGGGCGAAGTGAGATCTGCAATCCGGGTGCTCAAGGGTGCGATCCAAACCGGACCTTCTCATAGCATGCAGGGGTCACCAGAGCTGGACGCGGATGTTAAAGCAGAGCCGAGAGCAGTGACTCCACAATCGAATGCGGAGGTGGAAGAGACACTTTGTTCCTCGCCAGGAGACGCTATCGGGAACGGCGCGCTGGACCCACATTCTGCGGCGAGACGCATGCGAGCGTTGGAGAACGAAGAGGAGTACGAGGAACCACCCGGAATCCCAGTTCAGCCGCTGCCGGCACCATTCCCTCACAACCACACAACTCCGTCGGCACAACTTCTCAAGTGGCCTGCTGTCAGAAAGCTTGTGAAGCCGCTGCTGGATCGCGAGCACATCAAATACATCGAGTCCTACCCACAGCGATACGAAGAAGACCGCGGCGAATTACCTCTTTTCGGGCGCGGTGAAGGGACGAACTCGCGTGCAGCAGACCGCGATTCTACGTACGAGCATATGGACATACCAGACGATGCGTCGGTTGGCGATCACCCATCCCCGCCGGCGGATACAAAATGGGGTGCAATCGGGGATCTTGCTTCACCAGGTGTCTACCCGGCCGACTTGGGAGCCAAAAGTCGTTCCGAGGGCGAATTGGACTTTGATCAAGCGAAGGTCCAGGCTTACGTTAACGCCTACAAGAAACACATACAGAATATGCACCCCTTGATTCCTCCATCTGACCTCAACGCCATGATTTATACATTCCTGGACGAAACCTCGAGCAACCAAGATGGTACCGGAAAACACAAGCAGGTTGCCGCAATCACCAACCACCAGCAAAGGCCGGCTCAGTCGTCGTTTGAACACGACAAGAAACGCAAACGTTCCCCTATGCCTAACAATGTAGAACCTGGACCAGCACCAAAAAGGCCAAAACCTCGACGCTCTGTCCGACATGCATTGGTCCTGCTTGTTCTCGCGCTTGGCAAGATCTGCATGTGGAGGGACCGAAAGCTGCCAGACCCGCCAGAGAAAGAGGTACCGAATTCGGGGTCAACGCTTGTCCGAAATGGCAATATCACCTCACCAAACCATGGCTCTCCCCCGTCCCGTGCTCTCTCAGAGCCTCCTGGCCAGGCTGAATTGCCTTCGCCAAAGGACCAGGAACGCCCGGGTGCCAGTCGACGCTCTTCGGCGCAGGCTTCTGGAATGCAAGCACCAACAAGTGTCGCCTCTTCTGTGCCACCGAAGAAGAACTATGAAATCATCCCCGGTCTAGAGTACTTCGCCTATGCGACTGATATTTTAGGCAACCATTTCGGCAGTTACAAGCTGAACTACATCCAGGCCCACATCCTTGCCTGTCTCTATTACGGCCAGCTCGGACGCGTGATCTCGAGCTTTCGTCACATCAGGTTTGCATGCTCGGCAATCATTGACAAGCTTCAACCGTAAGTGGATGAAAGGTTTCCTGCCGCGGAGAATGCCTGCTGACAACCACAGATCCATGGACCGATTGAGCAAGAAGGCGGCAAGGGTAGCCGAGGCGCTGAAGAAAAACCCCGGGCCATGCGTAAATCCTGAGTCAGAGAAGACTGCTGTTATAGACACTAAGCTTCTCGTCGCCTTCTGGTCCTGCTGTCAATTAGAGAGGTAAGTAATCTGATTTCTGGTTTGCTGGGCCATTCATCTGACTGCCGCAGTGACATTCTCGCTGAGTTGAACCTCGTTCCTTCTGGAATTCTCCAATACGAGGACATTCTGCCGTACCCGGATCTCATTGTGTTGCGAGAAAGGCTGGGCTTCTCAGATGCAGTTGTGTACAGCTACGCTGCGCAGCTCTACCTGCGGAAACGGCTTAATAAAATCACTGGTTCTCTCTATGATCCCAACAACAAGCCTAGCGCTGAAACGCAGAAGGAAGTCCTGGCCGAGATCGAAGAGGACTTGGGGGAAAACAGACTTTGTGGCTAGGAGAGTATAATTTTGACAGGAACGGCCCGCCAGCAAAAGATATGTTGGCCGCACGCATCAGTTAATGGACCAAGCGAACGGCGAATCCCCCGAAGAGCTGCTCCAGCAGAACTTACAGAGATGTGACCTGGAGATGAGCGTCTAGGTGAGAGCCGTGCAGACAGTGGGATGTGTAGATTATCCTAGTCTGAGTAGGGAGCGATCTCGCCAAAGTTTTAGGAGCACCTCGCCAGACCGGAAAGGCCAGCTTGCCCACTTGGCAAACGATCAGGGGGCCGAAATTGGCCCCTTTCCAAAGAGATTTGGAGACAGTCAAGATCGTACGGCTTGGCGCAATGTTGGAGCTGCACACTACATCCTCCCGGCTAGCCGGACGAGTGATTTCTGCAGTACTAGTCGAAACTTTCCCTCGGTTGCACCACCGGCTTCAATCACAGCCTGAATTTTATCGTTGGATCCGTCGGACAGGTAGGAGATGGCCCAGCAGGCATTGATCAGGACCTCATCGTCCAGAGAGTAGACCAGCTTTTGACAGCACGGGAAGCGCAGGGGCAATCTGTGGCGATTTGTTAGCTGGGGCCTTGGTCTGGAGCGGGGCCCAGAATGGTAGATGCAGTACAGTAGCGTCTAGCGATGTCTCTTTAGATCTATAGAATTCTTTAAAAGAGTTGAGAAGTCGTTTCCTTTCAGGAGTTGGCGACAATGTGCTATAAAACCAAACTCCTAAAGGAATTTATAGAAATGGAATAGAAAGATAAATCGCAGAGCGTTTCTACAGGTATTACTGCACCTTCTCTCCTCCCGCCCTTACGCCTCTACCCACATTATCATCTCCTCAATTGGGGAAAATGCTCGGCTTGATGCAGCCAACGTCCGCCCACCCCCATTTTGCGTCCGCCCACCTCCCTGTTTCCGTACGCCCACTCGGTACAAAACTCTGGCTGTACATGCCACCAGGAAAAAGGTACCTTGCCAAGACTAAAAAACTCTAGATACTTTAAGCTACTTCTAGCCTTTTCTGGCCCATTAGCCCTCTAGCCTTTTGGCCCTTTGGCTCTTTGGCGGGCTTTCCACCCACCCCTCTGGCCTTCTGGCCCTCTAGGGCACTGGGCGTTCAGCTAGAACAATCACAAGCTTGTCAAATAGCCACCCGCAACTGCCGCAGCGCGCCATCGCTGATCTGTGGGCCCTCGTAATGTAGATGCAGTCAGGACGTCTACCCGCATGATGCAGATCGATAAATCGGTCTGAAGGTGGACCCATTTTGATATATTGGCGCTACTGCGGCCTTGATGCGGGATGTGCTGGCGGTAAATTCAAAACGTGATGCCGCCTTCGAAAAGCAATGTAGCATGTTGATGGGTGTCCAAGAACTGCACCTCCCCTAGTCAAAAAAAACTCTGCCTACTTTTTCGCTGTCGTCCCCCCGTACTTGCCGAGTCTCTCTTTCCCCCTTGTGCAGCGCTCTCGCACTCGCTTCTTCGATCGAGATCGACTCTGTTACCCTCCTGGGATAATGAAGCTTTCTCCTCGTCTGCCCTTGAATTACAACCCGCAACCACTTGACGCTTCATCCTTCTACCACACCTTATTACTGTTGTGATCATGGCCAAAGGCACTATAATGATGAAGCGGTCCTCTACCAACCCACCTCCACAACCCACCACGGCGTCCAATCCACTTAAAACAATGTCCAACAGTCAACCCCCTCCAAATACTACGAGACCTTCCTATAACGAGACACCATACTACGATGATCCACCTCCACCGTACTGTGAGAAAGACAATGGGAGAACAGACAGGTGTTAGTGGAGGATGATACGGAATGGATGGGACGGATTGGGGATGTGTCAGGGAACAATATCGCAGCCTTGCAGTATTGTAGAGCCGAGCTGCGCCAACGCTGATCGCGAGCGGATAACAAGGATATCGGAAAAGAGCTCGGAAAAGAATACGGATAAATACAAGCAATAGCGCAGCTTGGGAGCAATGGAAGAGTATATTAGGAAAGGGAGATAATTACAGAAGAAGGAGAGGGAGGGGAATAAGTTCGGTAGTCTCTTGAAGCAATTAATGGCGCTGCTCAGACACCGCTCCCTCGCCGCGTATACCCATTCACTCTGCTCGCACCCAAAATCCTGCCAGTGCGCGAATATCCGTACTCATCACTAAGGGCATTATAGTGGCTGGGTCCGTATAGCTTAGAGTTCTTGGCAAACGCATCGCGAGATCTTAGAATTGCAGTATCCGTTAGAGTTTCTTTACTTACAATGTGAACACAATTTCACACCTGAAGACTTCCCTTTGCAAATCCAAGACAACACTAGGATGCTGTTCGGGCGCTTCCTCGAATGGTGCATGGGCCCAATAATTACGAGGGAGCCATGAGATGTTAGCAATACAGGAGGCCTCAGAGTATTAGGCTTCCGCCAAATTTGGGTGACTGTGAGTACTTAAAGAGACTGGTCTGGAGTCGTCGCGATGAGTATAGTTTCTCCCTCTGCTTGACAGATTGCCTCGACTGCTCCCGTTAATCATCGCCAACACGAAGCTGAGTCCAGTCCCTCTCTCCTCTCAGCGGCGGGATCTGCAATGTTCTCGAAGCATATGGTCCGACTCCGCTTCGGGATCATCTTGCTCGCCTTGCTCTCGCTAGCCTCTGCCAGTCTCGACCTCTTTGCAATCATTTTCCGAGATCGTTCCTGGGGCAACGATACCACAGTCCCTGATAGAAACCAGGCCAAAGATTTCCTGGCGCTTCAGAGATCTATAGTTTACATCGCATTTAACTCGACCATCCTTTGAGTCTGCCCTCCTCATCGCTGTATAAAAATTGTGATCTATGAACGTCCTGGCCCTGCTCGTTATTATAGCTGGCTTCATGTGGTAAGGGGAGGCAGCAAGATTGTATTTGGAAGCCTGTTCCTAGCAGTCTCAGTATAATACAAGACTGCTGCGTGGAGTCAAGGCCAACAATGGCCTTCAGTCTGCCGGCATCTCGCCCCTCTCCCCCATACCCACTAACAACCAGATAGGGATCGGACACGGCGCGCCAGCGACACAGGCCAGTCCCGCCCAGTCGATCCCGGCCAGCTCACCTCGCGACTGCTCGACATGTCCTCCGACGCCTCGCCGCGACCTCCACCCCCGCCATTCGACCGCGAGAGCTCTGCTGAAACTCTGGCGCCTATCCCCAGGGAAGTGCGGGAGAGAGGGTTTTACAATAACCTTATCGAGGAGGGCGGCCGGCCCCTATATTCTATTGACCTTATCGACGAGGTTGCCAAAGATCCGTTCTCACACTGGGATATGCTGCGGCCCTGGGTGGACCATCCTCCAGACTTCGAACCCGATCCCGATCCCGATGCGGACCTTTATGTGAATTGGAGTGTTTTTGGGCCGCAGTTGGGGAGTTGGCGAATGTTCCGCGACTGGCAAAAAATTAATAGAGGAGACTTCGCCAAATGGGGCGACTCCCATGAGGTGAGAGCGGCGTATCACTACTTTGTCCCCGCATTCCGACGCGGATCTCCGACCTATACGGAGGCGGTGAAGAAACTGCTTGCGGAGTATGGCTTCACCCGGCCGTTCCAGTTCCACGAAGACCCGACACAGCAAGACAAGCTGACGACCTGGATCGAGTACCTCGGCTACGAGTGCTGGGTGCACTACCGATACGCCAGCCGTGTCAAGCGTATGCAGCCAGAGTACGACGCAGCCTGGAAGACGCTTGTGGACTCAAGCGGGATTAGGGGGTGTGATTTCATTTTCGAGAGACAGTATGCTGCTTCGGCTCGCCGACTGCCCAGTCTATCTTGCTGATCTCAACCAGGGGAACAAACGCTAATGGGTTATAAGGGCAGTCTGCAGAGAATACCCGCCCCTTGTGGCAGAAACCCCAGAGGTACCCAGTGACGTAGGCCTTCTTCCCATGTTTGCGGAACGGGGTGGTCTCGGCACGGTAGTCGCTGCACTTCTGCTTCATGTGTGGCTTGCAGTTGGGCAGCATAGCGTATATATAATTCGCATACCATCCGGTCTTGGGCGTAGCAGCCGCACCTGTGACTGCGAATCTCGACCAGACCTTAAAGACAGCTGATGAATTGCGCGTGATCTCGTGTAGCCCGATGCCTGAGTTGTCGGCAAGGGGGAACTTGCCGGTGTCGACGAAGCCGTTGAAGGTCACAAAGGGCGGTGTAACAGGGAATCGGGAAGGCAGGTTGGCACAGAGCCGCTCAGATATACTATGAATAGGTGAGTTATTAGCGCAGTAATACAATAGAAGGACTAGGCGGGCTTACGGAGTCAAGGCATCGTCCTGTATCCAGGCCAGACGCCTATACGCAACTTCATCGCTACTGGATAGAGCACAGGGGATATAGCTGAAGTGTGGCTCGCAGATAATGCTGAACCACTGCTCCTCCCACTCATCCGGTGATAGGCCGCCCCCTCTGTGAAAGCGAGAGATATCCCATGGCCAGGGCGCCGGCGTGGAGGGTGTCAAGCATGCCAGGAAAGTTGTCAGATAGCCACTCGGGGGTTATCGATAGGAATTTGGATCTGGTCAGTCCAGTTCTGATATCGGAAAACTTGATCATCCATATCCAGAGTCTCCGCTGCAACTATCTTGCCAATAGCAACCAATGTAAGCGGGAGACCCCATGGCGACGGCGGGCTTGGCTCGGACTGTGGCCAGTAGGTAGATAGCTCCTGCTTCTGGGTCATGTCTGTGGCAGCCATGGCAATAGGAAAGGATTGATGGTAAGGCTTATAGTAGGAGTTAGGAAAGAGAACGAGAGGGAAAGCACTGGGTGAGAAGGGTCGGGGGAGGAATGAAGACCCTGAAGCAGGTTGGTCTAAGAACAACACAGGATACGAGGGGGGGGGGATGGGAGAAGGCATGGGTAGTCCCGGACATGAATTTTAAAAGCCAATAGTAGTCTATAACACAGGGCGTTTGGTGGGTCCATTTTCTATGGTGATACGGGCCAGGGGAAGGCGCATATAAGGTTACATCTTCTTGAGGGGCCCGGGAGTCTCGATGCCCTACAAGTACAGGGTTACTAAAGCTTATTCGGCGAGTAGAGTTCCCAGTAAAGAATATCTGGGTCAATTATTGTCCAAGATACCTGCGGTAGTGTTTGATACGGTTGGGAAAACCTGAGATTTTGCAAACACCAAATATATTCACACGTATAATAGCAACCTCCCAACATAAAGAACAAGACAATCCTGTTGCTAAACCGACCAACATCATGTTGAGCCCAAGGAAAGGACGTGGAGGGAATAGAAGAAACGAGAACACCGTGCTCCCAACCACGATCACAACTATCAGACCATCCCAGGGCATAGAACTGAAACGAGTTGCCAGCGTCCCTGCTGCCAGTCTTCCCAGCCTCATACAAGGCTCCAGAGGGAGCAAAGGTAATCAAGCCCTGGTGGACCCTGGTTTTAGTGGCTCGCCTTATATGGTATGCTGCATCGTCAAGAGACCATTCCTCCACAAAAAGGCTTAGGACGAGGAGCAGGCCAGATGTGCCATCGCATCTCACAATGTCAAAGTAGTCCCGCAGCGGCAGTGCGGTAATGGTATTCCTCTGAATGTCTTTGAGAAACGCGCACGTCTTGGTCAAATCGGAGCTTGGGCCCAAGTCTAGGATCCTAGGTCCGGCCGTGGGTGGCTGTAATGAGAACAGTCGGCTGTTGACCTTGCCACACCAGGGACACGTTGATAACGAGCATATATGGTTTTGAAATGCTGCGCCGCTGGCGATAATACAGCAGGAGCAGAGCTGATGTTGGCAGTCGAGAGTGAAGATCGGTCGCCTCAGTAGGCAGAAAACGCATGTCCCGGTTAGCTCTATGTCCGCAGCTGCCGACCCAACCAGCCTCAGACAATGGGCGTGAGATGTGGCAGCCTTCAGCTTATGTTTTCGATTCTTGAGTACGAGAGTGGTGAAGGTGCTCTCTACTTGGGATAGGAAGGTTTCTGTGGCCAACGCAATGCGCAGTTGTCCGATGATAGGCTTATAAATAGCGTGGAAAACGTGTTTTGGGCGAAAATCTGTTTTGAAGGTTAGAATAGGAGATATTTAACACAAGGGGTCTGATTTACGGTGCATGCCAGGGGGGAATGCATCTAGCGCTAATGCCGATGCTATAAGTCGAGTAACCTGAGGAATGCGAGAATCGAATGCCCTGAGAGCTTTTTGGAGGTGGAACTCTGGCGATCGTGGGACAGGATTGTTGAGTCGCGACGCCGTCACAAAATCCGGAAGGAGTAGATTATCGCAGAAATATTGAAGTGATGTTTGAATAAGGAAAGACCTGTGTTGGTGGGCGAAATTCAATCCAAGCTCCGTGCGGGCTTCATTTGATTCTTCTGCTAAGCTTGAAATGGCTGATGAGAGTTCTGATCGGCGGATCAGTTTTGAGACTGTCAATCTTCCTTTTGCATTTTCTGTGAACGTGTCTAAAATCTCTGCGAATCGCGGGTCCTCGTTGTCTTCCGTGACGATAACGATATGGGGCCTGAAACGAGACGCCGCAAATGGTGACCGAGCCCAGCGTCGTAGTATATGTGCTGTTCTCAATGGACCAAGCCATGCGACAAACATCACAATCACATCGCTGAACGGGGCAAGGACCTCCCAGTAAAGATCAAAGCAGAAATCGGAAACTTCTTCCTCGTTAGGTCGCTGGGGCAGCCTGTGCGCTAAGGTAAGCTCACGATATGGCGATGCCGGGTCTCCGTAATCAGCAGCCGGCGATGGCGCGGTGTGAAGTTGGCAATTTACGATTTGATAAATATTACCTTTCGTTACTGTAATTGTGCGAGCGGGTAAGGCAACCGGGGCGCTGGCCGCGGGCAGAGCGTCGCCGATGCTCATGACGAAGCGAGCCGGCAGTTCTACACCTGGGTTTCGGTAAAAGGCAGGTGACTCTGCATCACGTAGGGTCAACCACACATTATTCATGTCAGTCTCTCCTAACTAGCGGCATTTTTCCCAAGCAATTTTTGTGCTTTAGCAATTGGTTTATATAGACTGATGCCAATTTACACAAACCTGTAATACTTATTTCGTATCTTTATTTCAGAAAACGCAGCTTGCATGTGGGTGCTAAAGGAAATAAGGAATTAAAATGATCTTGGCAACACGAACCTATGACTAACAACCGAAAAAAGGTACGCCCTTTAGTAATTGTAATTTCGTATAAAATAATCGAACATACACTATAGTCTTACACAGCGGGATTCCGAAGGATTTATGGTCGGATCGACTCTATAGACAATACTAAGATCCTCAGGGTCGATTCTACTTCCGCGCCCTCTTGCGTTCTAGCCCTCTAGCTTCGGCTTAATCGGCACACAGTCACCCTAACTAACTTATTTAATACAGTCAAGAGCATAAGTAGCTTCCGCTTTTGCAACATTTGTCGGATTTCTAAAAGTGTCCCACCTAGTGCCATTTTGCTTGATTTACACACTGTACACACCAACAACCATGGTTGAGTGACTTAGAGTTGTATTTTATGATCAACGATTAGCATTGCATCGAAGAGGTTATCACAAAGTACGATCATAGAACATGGTAGGAAAGCGTTTAAATCCAACGGAAGCATAAATACACATCACGATCTTCCTTTCACAGAGCTCTAAGAAGATTCTGACACTTCTCTTCTTGTGTCTACCCCCAGAATGTCTACAACCATGGCGACGACCTTTTACTGCCCATTCCAACTACTTACACCTAGTTATAACTTCTCTCATTCTCAGTACTCAAGTTGGTCGGTGAGCATTCCAGAGCTTGTATCTTTGAGCCAGGTTCCAAGCATCAATAGCGCGCATAGCAGCTTAGCGCGGCCCAATGAGGATTGGACTAAGGTCAGAGACAAGGCTGAACGCCGGCGCATACAGAATCGCATTGCCCAGCGATTATACCGTAAGCGATCATCTGCATCGCCCGGCCGTGTTGCATACGTGACTAACTATGCTGTAGGAAACAAGCTCAAAGAGCGCATGGCAAATCGGTAGAAGGACGACAAGGCTCACATAGGAAGAAATCGAAATTCAAACAATACATCTTTGCATTCGTTTAAGCCGAGTCACCAGTCGTTGAGCTGCACAGAACGTAAAGCAACTTTGCCCTCGACATCCTGGCAATTCCTGCTATGTCTGTCGACCCTGAGCGGACGTTTAGTGTCACAAAGTTGACAGTAAGCTCGCAAAGGCACAGCTTAAGCCCCGAGATAATAGAGGAAATACAGTGCCTACGGAATTGGCTAGGCCATCAAGCGATCACTGTGGGCGAGGTCGTCAGCTTTGGTGGAGACCTGATGGGTTGGGATGGAGTGGAGGCGTGAGAGTACCAATAGCTTCATCCTGGCCTCAGGTCAGCGCTTTCAATTCAAGTATATCAATTCAAATCAAGTTAAGTAAGTTCACGGACGATTTTATTTCAAGTAATCAAGTTACACCCCCGAACTTGACTTACTTGAATTGAAGTCAGCGCTGAAGTGACCTTGTCAGTGCTAAGTGGACTAAGCCGATTCCGAAGCTTACAATGAAGGTAGTTCGTAGCACTGAAGGAACGCTCTGAAGGAACAGAGTTCGCCAAGGATCCTAGAACTCTCCTTGCCAATGTAGCCAACTTGACTCCCATAGACCCAATGTATCCCCACGCGCTTAGGACGTAATAGTGAGAAGGCGTATGAGGAGTCTTCGGCTGTTCTCGATAGATCCGCGAGGTTGGGCCAAAGAGAGCACCTTCGCGAGCACGGAATCGACAAAACTCCCCAAAGAGCTGTTGGTACTCTTCGATACTAGTGTTTTCTTCTAGGAAGCGATGTGCTCTCTCCATAGTGTCAAGCCCAAGACCCTCCCCTATTGTTGTCCGTGGGTCCAGGGCAAATGCGAAGTGGTGAATGTCTGTCGTTTGGCCTTTCATCCTTTGGACTCGCCATTGCCTCAGCTCCGAGTAGTTGATAAGAGGATCTTGGTTAGCCTCTTCAAGGGCATCCCATTTGCTCTGGATAGTCGACCAACGGGGAATAACCTCTCCAACGCACGAGTGATCTCGGTCCGAGCAACGTTGTGCGTTTTCGATAGGCCGAAGGATCTTAGCCAACATCTCTACCTCATGCCAAAACTCAAAGTTGTTGATGGACGAGAGTATTGCCCTTAGGACTTGTCGATCTTCCTCTTCCTCCTCTTCCCCTTTGATAGCCTTAGCTTTTAGGGAATTGAGGACCATAGCATCACGTGCATATGCTCGAAGAGCATCTTTATTCGCCAGTGAAGACATAACAGCTCCGAGTTGTGTTCCCGAACGAGTGATGGCTGGTGTAATGAAAGCCTTCTGTTTACCGTAACACTCAAGCTGATAAGCACGAAGTCGTGCGAGTTGGAGCTTGGCCTTTTTAAAGAACGTGATGATTCTCGTAACTTTCTTAAGGACTGAAGCCCATCTCTCCGATTCCACGATGTCTTTCACTAGAAGTTGAAGACCATGGGAATCACACAAAATGAAGAAACAATGCCTGAACTCAGGCATATTCTTCATCTCAGCGTGGAGTTTCCGCATTGTCGAGCATGTATCTGTGCAGGTAGCGTTCATGCGAGAGAAATCCTGGAAGTCCTCTCCTTCCTTCGTGAATACCTCTTCCAAGAGTGGCTGGATTAGGCGAATGGTATTCAAGGCCGTATGTTCCTCGTTCCGTATATTAACAGTCTTGAAATAGAATATAACCGGGTTAGGAATTGAGATCGAAATGTTGACAATACGGTTGTTGCTTATGTCGTCAGAAGCGTCAAAGATGACATTGAGATGATCGGCATCGTCGAGGATCTCCTTAACTTGGACCCGGTAATATTGGTAAACTTCAGGAAGTATTGATGCAATTCGATCACCACTAGGGGGCTTGTACGCTGGATTGAGCATTTGGATGAACTCAACCATGCCAGCGTCTTCGAAGGTGGTGTATGGCTTGCCAGACTTAAAGATGGCGAGGGCTGCGGCTCGATCGAGTTGATCTTTAGAGTTTTGATCCATTATGGACAAATCCGTAGTGATTCGAGGCTGGCGATCAACATGGCCTGCAGCTTGCTGGAAACCAAGACACTCTTTGGTAAGGTGATTCTGTTGCCGTTGGACGTGCTTGGCCATGGTTTTAGAACAGTATTTGCACCGAACGCGAAGTTTAGTGAATTTACTCCCTCCTGGAGGAATTGGGGCTGCTGCAAAGTGTTCATGAACACCATGGGTCTTAGGGCGACCCCCTTTGTTACTCATCGTGATAGTTGCATGTCCTTTACTTTTCAACACTGAAGAAGGGAATTTGGTGATGTTTTGTGCGCCGGTGACATGGATGGACTGAACCTATTTTATGCATGCACTAATCCTAATACGGCTAGATACTAACCCTAAATGGGAGAGTTTTTGACGTAAATTACTGCCAAAAACCCCCGTTAGGAATTTGACCGTCAAATACCGTTTTTGACGGTCAAAAACGGAACCCTAGTAAGGACGAAGCGTTTATAAGCAATTCCGGCGTAAAACAATTTGGAACAATGAACGCATGCCGAAGCGCTGGAAATATTAAATCTTGAGGAGATATATTTTGCAAACTATTTCGCGGTATACAGATCGTCAATGAGCTGTGACAGTAACAGAATTAACCATAGGCTATTATACTAAACCACTGCTACTAGTCGGGTCCCTGCGTGCACTATCTTGGATCTCAACGGCGTGCATAGAGCCCTGGCATACCATCTTTATTACCACTATAGAGACCTTATATTGCCCCAAAGACAGATACTAGCGGATCTTGGCCAAATTGTCCACCACAGAAATTCTCTCCTAACGTAGGCTCTGTAAACTGACATGGAATGTTGCAGTGGAAATCCTTACCCAGAGACTGATAATTATAAGCGAAAAGATCATTGCCGCACGTACAAATGGACCGCCCTTGAGAGTTTGTGCCGAGTGTAAAGTAGATTGTTGCCCCACCAGGCTGAGTGTCGCAGAGAAAAGCGCAGTCATCAACCGAGGTAGTGAGGGTCTCTTGGGCCACAGCCGGTGCCATCCCAAAATTTCCGTCTGGATTCGTCACATAACAGCCCAAATAACTGTATTCTAAGAGGTTTATACCGGGTGTTCTATCATTTCCTGTTGCCTGCGATGCCTGTTCCAAGCTTGTCGTCGACGGTGTAACTTGAGAGCTGAAAATACTCCGGGATGAGCCTAAGATGCTGGTCGTAGAGGACATGAGTGTTGTGTTTTCCGGGGCATTAGGCATTCCGCTGCTTATTATCGGTGCCGAGGATGATGTTGTAAATACTGGTGTTAAAGTGGCCGGTATCGAGATTTCAGATAACGAAGACACAATCGTAGACGAGCCCGAGAAAACAGTTGAAGATGCGGATAGAGGTCGACACTGAGCGACTGATGTTACTCGTTAGCGGAAGTGCTCTTAGCAACGCTGTTTAAATTCCTATACTAACGTGGATAGGCCATCAGTTGAATAGCCTCACAGTTATCAGCACCACCGGGACCACCGGCCGCTGTAAATGTAGCGTATATCTCGTCGTCCAGCTGGCAAAACCCAGCAAAGCCATTAAAGAAAGACGAGTTAACCCAGTCCAAGAGACTATGAGTTATCTCAAAGTCCGTTGAAATACTGCCCGGGGCAGGTGATAACAGGATATGGGGAACTCCTGGGTCGGCTGCTATTGGCTCTCCATTATGGATACCAATCAGCTGGCCCCGAGACTGCTGAAATACTATTGCGTTGGAGCAAGAATCAGTAATGCTGCCCCCAGCGCCAACAAACCTAATCACGTCCTGTAATTCTCTCATTAGAGTGGCAGGTATAATGGCGAAGAAGAATTCGTCAGTAATAGCTGACGTAGAGGCAGAAGCTAAGGACAAGACCGCAGTTGATGAGGTAGGCGTTGTTGTTGTTGATGTGGAACTCCCCGTGCCGAATGAGACCGCTGCGCTGCTAGGTGATAGTATTGCAGACTCGGACCTGGTACTCGTACTAGAAACTCCTGGTTGCGTGTTAAACGATGCAGTTGACGAGTTAGGTGCTACAGTTGACGTGGAACTCTCCGTACTGAATGAGACCACTGCGCTGTTGAGTGATGCCGTTGCAGACCCAGGACTGGTACCTGTCCCAGAAGCTGTTTGTTGTGTGCTAAACGACAAAGCCGTTGAAATAGGCGTTGTAGTTAACACGGAATCCCCAGCACCGGATGAGGCTACTGAGTTGGTATGTGACAGCGTCGCTGACTGAGAAGTAAACTGCGAGATGGGAGATTCTAATCTATTCAGCTGTGTCTGGACTTGCATCGAATTGGAGTATGCAATCCTCTCGTACCTGAGCAGGAACTTGTCGCATACTTGTGAGAGGCTGTTGTATTATACCCAGTATACATAACACCTGGGGTCAAGTAGGTTGTAACGTATGTAAAGCACAAGGAATCCGGGAAAGGGGACTTGATATTCCACTCATTCTGGGCATTTCGTGGCTTCTGGTAGGCAGGACTCAAACCGTAGCTCAAAGCACAAAACGAAAGAACGACGGGAGACATCATTATGGCTGACAAGGCTAGGTCATACACGCAAAGCACCGCGGGAGATGTCAGACATATCGCTTGCTTTCCATGATTCCTAGGTCTGTCGGGAGAACGTCCTTAATATCCATTTATTTTTACGAACATCCATGGAAGACTGATGTAGGAACATCGAAGCCCAATATCCGAATATCGAGATATAGCAATGTTATAGAAATTTTGATCGTCATCTATTCGGATTGTTCGAGTTTATTGTTGAAATGCAGAGGAAGACGGATGTACCTGCTCCTCCATGCAGTTTGGCCCTCATGTACTGGCTTCCTGGATTCCAACACTCCCCCTAGCTCGCCACTCTAGGTACCAAGTATCGAGCTGAACGGCAGAAGCAGTTAGGAAGGCAACTCGCTCCCCCTTAAGTTTTGCTCTGGATCTTCCCCTGAAAGTGGCTTTTTTCTGTGGTCAACACTACCCAGGACTGAACTGTAGGATATCATAGGTGCTAACGGCTATATATTGTCGAGAGGTCAGGGGAAGATTGATGGGCATAAGGATTGCTTGAGGGCAGATCAGGATCTGAACATTCTGTGCTATGTTGCGATGCCTAACTCTATTGTGATTCCAGTGCGTCTGCCTGCCCATTTTATAACTAGACGAGCCCATCCTTCATGGATCTCGATGCTTTCGGCTCGGTGAATCTCTCAGCCCGCCATAGGGGCCTGAACGTCATCAAGGTGCCCTCCGGCCGGGCCCGAAGTGCTGCCTTCCAACAGATATATATACTTAGAGAATGAACTCTGGGCTTATAACCTATTGAACTATAGAGGAAAATAGATGTACCTGCTCCTCTGTGTGGTCTGGCCCCTATATCCTGGCCTCGTGGATTCCAACATTATGTATATATACATATAGTGTTTCAGTATAAATATGTAAAAAAGAGCTGACCGTTTGTTTCGTGTGGACTGTGTCGATTGTCGCATTCCTCCTGTACTCGGAGATAGGAATGAAAAACCATTAGTGACTAACATGTCTCTCGTATTACTTTATATCTGGCAACCTTAGACTTTCTGCATTCCTCAGAGAGCTTCATTCCCTGCATGCCCGGAGCATGAATTCCTAGACGTTGAGTGGTGTCGTTCATGTAAGACAGATGTCGGAACTGGCCGCTTCCATACCTACCAGGTCTAGACCCTCCTGACCCTGGCAACCAACCACGCTGCATAGTGGCATTCCTCTCTGGATATTATTACCAGCGGTTTTATATGCAACGGTTGGTGTTTATCAGTTGATCGACACCTTAGTTCGCCTTGGGGAACCTATAGGTGTATTCGGATCAAGTTACCGGTCTTAGACTAAGTTTGGCAATGTCCGAGATGTGGCATTCCACAGCTGAGTGCTTCAGAAGATGGTAACAAAATACACTGGGCGACTTGGCGATGTGCAACTCAAGGTGTCGACGAGATATATAAACTCGTTTGGAAACCAAACCAAAGTGTCCCTTCTGAATGTCAAACAAACACAAGGCTAGAGCCAGCACCTGCCACCACAGTCTCTGATAATTCCATACCTTCCAACCATCCTCCAAGATGACGCTCTTCCAGACTTTCGCCTTCCTTACAACTGGCGCTCTCTTGGCACTTTCGCCTACCGTTAGCGCATTCACAACACCCTGCGTGTACGGGGGGTACAGGTGTGGCTATAACATGGTCGATGATTACGGTATGTATGCTCCATTGTTTTTTAACTTGCTCCTGGACCGTCTCTGACGACTTTTGATGAAGGCTACACCAACGACGAATTAACAGCGGCTGTCAACGCTACCGGCGGACCGATTCCTCCGCTTACCACCGTGCAGCTCTTGCAGGTTCTCTTCCGCTGCAGTAACACCGTGGGGGGCACTGTCGGCAACTCATACTGCATCGCTGGCTGCGTCAACATGGGCGGAACAACCTCGAACGACCAGTGCGCCATGTAGGCCTGACGACCACCGTCACATCTGGTGTAGAATCGAGGTCAAGGACAAATGACCCTCGGGCAACCCTCCTGGGTACGAGGATAAAAGATCACTATAGTTTTTTTTCAGCTGAATTTCTTCAACTGTGGCTACTCTGCTACCATGTGTTCAGAAGTCATTGTACTAGTCTCTAGTTGTCTGGGTAGACCCTCTTACGGAGCCTCTCTAGTCTCCACTCATCAGTCTTTATAATCATCTTAGGATTCAACATCCTCGATTAGAGATCCATAAAATATATGCTGATCGTTTTCGATATTGATGGCTTCTATCAAGCAGCACCCTAGGCACAATACCCTCTACAACTTCTACAAAGGCCGTGACACCATGATTATCGATAACCTCGCTTGCTATACAAGATCGAAAGTGAAATCCACAGCTCTAACTGGCGGCAGACCTAACAATGCCCGCGACGGCGCAACTTCTCCTCTTTACACAGAATCGCGACCACCCCAACCGTCCCTCTTCACACAACAGCCTCCCAACAAGCAGTAGCGGGTGACTGTAGATATAAGCACTACAATATCACCCAATATTAGTAGTATCTATACTAAACTACTCACCCAGCAGAAGGCATAGATAGATATACTCTTCTCGTTATAATAAGCTTAGATAGCGAAGGTGCTAGCTCGTATGGGTGCCCAAGTAGAGAGGATACTAGATTAGGTTATCACGTAGGTCGATAAGCGTATTACGGTGAAGATGGTTAAAATCTGGGACGAGGCTATTGTGGCGGTTGTCACCACTAGACGGGCTGACACCACCACAAGGTGCTGGCAGGGGGGGCTGGCCCCTGCGACAAGCACGGACCACGGTTATTAAACTTCTCCAACGCGTCGCACATCGCGAGTTTCTTTTCTTTCTTCTCCCCTCCTCAAGCTTAGAATCTTCGTACGTAGTGCCAATACAACAGCTTCCATGCTGGACATTGCTGGCCGTTACAGCTATACAAGAGGGGAACCAGTGACCGAGACATTATTCAACAAGAAGTAGAGGACGCTTTAGAGAGAAGCCTACCACACAAGATAAAGGAGTTTTAAAAAAAAAATACTTAAGGAAGAATGTCTTAATAATTTGAAGAATGACTTAGAAGAAGGCATAGTAAGAATTATACTCCCTATATAACCAGACTAGATAGTGACAATGTCTTTGTATTCTACAGTACACGTCGTCTTGCCGGTAACATATTGTTCTGCATCCATAACACTGGTCCTGGCCAGACGACGTATCAGCTGGATAGGGCACCTTAACATACATTTACCAACTAACCAAGGGCTTGATCCCCTGGAATGTAAACGTCCGCCTCCACGTGTCACGTCCCACCGTGCTGTACGTGTTGTCCATGACGGGCGTCGCAGCACGACCCCGCAACTTAAATGCTGCACACTGCCCTATTTCCCATTACCGCCCTGGCCGGATGGCCGCTACAGGATTAAGCCCAAGGCTGAGATATACCTTACTCAGAGGCAATATATTCTCATATCCAGAATAGCGTATATCCTCATAAGAGATCTATAGAGAGTAAAGCCTAAGACAAAGTAATAAGTGTGACGGCAGCCACGGTAGGCAAGCCCTCTGGCCGTCACAAGGACCCTAACCCTTAGCCCCACAGTCGCGTCAAGACTTCGCGAGCCAGGGACCGCCAGAGCTTCGCTCTCCCCTTTCTTTTCCTCTCCTCAGCTTAGAATATTCGTTGATAGCGCCAATAGACCCAGCTCCCATGCTGCATCTCGTGCCGGCCGTGACATTGGCCTAACGACAAAAACACTAATGTGGCATATTTAGCTGCAACGTGCCGTAGTGGGGCTTATCTTAGCTACAGGCGGATGCCTCAGGCGGCTAGACCCATATCCTTCTGGCCAATAGTCTTACATGTTAAAGCCCTATCTATTTAGGCGAGAACCTTTTTGGCTATGGCGCAATCTCGCGACTACACAGTACCGCATCAATGGCTGCCCACCTTGCCGGCACAAACGTCGCTCCTTGCTGACGAAGCACGGCACGCCTGTTTCTTAGATATCTGTACAGCAGCTTTAGGGTAATGGAGACTCCAAGTATAGATGAGTACAGGTAACGCAAATTGTCCAGTTGCATTATTTGCGAAAGCTCCGGGCCTCTTCCTTGCCCGGCCAAGACGTGTGGGTAAGTGTGTTTGCAACCTCAAGTTCACGGTGGCCTTCCTAATTGCAGTCCCACCACACTTTGGTTCAGATCAGATCAGCACAGACGGTATGGCCACCTGTCGCCGTATGTGTGGCGTTAATGCCACTTTTAAGTTTGGCACTCTTGCCTGATTGCTGGCTAAGTCCATGGTGAACAAGCCAGCAATATGAATTTGTGAGGGGTGGGCATCTGCGTTGCAATGTCACCGAGAAAAGAAATCAACATAAAATTACTACTACATGGACTCATGTATCTAAGGGTACTCAATTTAAATTTCTACTATCGTTGAGGTAATACAGGTCCCAAACGCCGCAGCCATGCAGAATGGACGAAAATTTGGACAAATCTCAAAATTATTCGAAAGTGAAGGCCCATACTCAGCCCCCCCCCCCACGTCCAATCTAGCCTCCAGACAAATAAACAGACCCTCGCTGCCTATTCAAGGCTTAGCCACTTGCTCCTTCCGGAAGAATTTAAAATACCCAAACGGAATGATTAGCTGCATGCCCAAAGCAACCCAGAACCACGCCTTACTAATCCCGGGCATGATGCCCTCCGAGAAATCAGGAAATACATCTCCTGGGCCAATCTTATCGGGCGCCGTTGCTCTCGCCAAGATGGTAGCGATACTCCCAAGAATCTGAGCACCGACAAGTGTAGCAGCAACGTGCTGCCTGGTCAGCGTCAGCAGCAGCACCATGCCCACACCGACGCCCTGTATGGTATCTAGGACACCAAGCCAGAGCCATAAGATCCTCGAGACGACCGCCGAGGCCACCGCGCTGCCGAGCCAGGGGAGGTAGAGCCCTACGCCTGAAGTCCCCCAGAGCATCTGCGCCCATCTTGGCGCGCCGAGGCCAACCGAGAACACGGGTACGATCCACGGGTGGCTCAGGCTGAACTTGGAGAAGATCCATAGCAGCAGCGCCCACACGATCACGAAGAATCCGATGGCAAGAAGCACGGCCGACCAGCCTGGTATGTACTTTGAGGAGAAGAGGAACTGCCAGTTCCGGCCACTAAGTATGACGTTAGTCTTGCTACGGATTCCACAGTGTTGCATTCTAGAACATTCCAAAACATGAAAGACGGGGATCCGTGACAGGAGAAGAGTGATGCTTACTATGGCGCGCTCAACCAGTAGTTCTGGTCAAACACCGCGAGGAAGAACCACGGCACAACGTGCCGCCGCATCAGGGACTTGTAGAAGCTGGGGATATAGTCTGGGGACTGGCGGTAGTAGTCCGGCAGCCCCACGTACAGGATGATCCCAACGAGCCACATAAGGATTGCGACAGGCACTGCGATGACAAGGAGAATAGGGACAGCGCTACTGGCAATGGTGCCGCTGGTGGGCCCGTCACCGTTCTGCCCGTTGAGCACAGAGGCCCAGTACCATAGCGCGACGACGTAGAGCTGCTGAATGCCCTGGATGACGCAAGCGCGGAAGATCCACGTGCTGATCGGGGAGCCGCCCTCGTCGCCAAAGTTAACCGCGAAGAAGATGCTGCCGGTCGAAGCGCCCGCAGCATAGAGACACGTGGCCAGCGACTGGACGACATCGCGGCCGCTGTCAGCGGCGACGAACGGTGAGATGCCGACAAGGAGGAAGGCGAGTCCGTATAAGAACCAGGGTAGGGATAGGGTGTACAGTGACTGGAACCGACGGTAGACTAACCACCAGAGGATGGAGCTTATACCGTATGTCCCTGCTACTATATACAGTTTTTTAGCAGTCTGGCTGACCTCGCCTGTCAAAAGGACGATTTGATAACTGTTCGCTGAGAAGATCTGACCCAGTGCGAGGAGGAAAGAGTATATCGGCCAGTCACCAAGACGAATCTGAAGGAACCTGGAGCGGCATGTTAGTGGAATCGCATCTCGCTACCAGAAGTCAGTGTTCTCACTCACTTCTTGAGACCTTTAGGTGGTTTGTAACCGGTACCCAAGAGGAACTCGTCATCCCGATCGGGATCCGAGATCCTAGTATCAAATTCGTCGCCATCATCTTCGTCGCTTGGTGCGATACTGTTGTAACTCACTGACCGGGAGTGGCGGCTCCTGGATAAGCCGGTGGGCAAGGGGCTAGCACTTGGGCTCCGAGATCGTCCCAGCTTCGCATCTTTGAACCTCTTGAACCATTCCCTCTCCGACTTCGTGAGGTACTCCTCGATACAAAGCTCGTTCTCACTGTTCTTCACACTGAGACCTGTAAGCTTCTGCTCAAACTCGCGGTAGTAGTCTCCAGTGCTGTCATTGAAGAAGGGATCGACCTTCTGCAGCTTGTAATCAGTCCTCTCGCCCACAACATCAACGACTGATAGACGTGAGCTGTTGTGATGGTTTGTGAAGCCATGGGCAACAGTCAAGTTGCTCGAGTTAGCGGCAAGATGAGATTGTGAGGTATTGTCGGGTGCCATCATGCGGAATGCGAAAGTATCCACACTGTCGCGAGGCGGATCGTGGTATGGACCCTCTCCGACGAGATCCATGTATGCATTCTGTCGTAAATTATTATCTCCAGCTCTGTTAACCGCGGTAGTCATGGTAGCCAGGCTGTCGGACGACGAGTGGTTTTCAGAGTCTTCAACAGCGTAAAACGGATTGGGCGGAGGAAGAAGGCCGGTGGTATCTGGTTCGGGCTCATTAATCTGAGGCGGTGCAAGAAGAGGAGGCTGCGATGGCGAGCGTGATCGGCTCTCACGACTTATTATCGATGGCGCGTGTCCTGATGATTCGACCCGAGTAGCAAAGTAAGGCAGAGAAAGGCTCGAGGCTCGTGATCCGCGAGGACTGACAGATCGGGACACAAATGCCGACGGCGGAGGTGTTGGCTCAGTGTCGTCGAAGAGCCTGTCGTTGGCCGCTTCCAAGTTGATGATGGAGGGAACAGTCAGCAGAGGACCACTGGTTATCCGCTTACTCTTGCGGGCCTCCTTGTTATGCAGACGGATAGCCTCAGACTGGAGCTTCTCAAGGTCTTGCAGCCACTGTGCCACAGGAAAGCGTTGCTTAGCAGACCATGCTCTCATCTGGATGCGGTCCGTCGTTTTACACTCCAAGGCCGACACGATGGCTTCGCGAAATTGATGAAGTAGGTGCCGGGGGGCTGTTGATTCGATAGTGTACCAGAAACCAGGCATTTGGCCAAGACCGCCCACACGAGCGCCAACTCCGAGGGCTCCCTTGCGACCGAATTCAACGGCTACAAGCCCGAACGGCTCGTCCCGAGAAGGTATCAGAGCAAATTCTGCTCCGCTAAAGATATATGGAGGCAAAGCTGTGAACTCTGGCTTGCTGTAGACTCTCTTCGGGTATTTCTCCATGAGCTTGGCCAATTTGAGAGCAGCAAACTTCCCATAGAGATCGATGACGGGGCCAACGCATATCAACTGGGTCTTGGGGTGTTTCTCGAGAATAGACGGAAATATATCCGCAATAAGGTCCACACCTTTCTGCAGGCTCCATCGCCCAACGAAGACGAAAAGCTCAGCCTCAGGGTCAACCTCGAGACCAGCCCACTCCTGGGCTTGCTTGCGGAGTGCGCCGCGGTTAGACTCGGACTCTTCATCAACCGTGGGCTTTGTTATGTTGTCCAGCTCGTTGCTATTCCACTCGGCCGTGTCTGTAGGGTCGGGATTTGGTAGTTGACCAATTTTGGACAGGCCCCAAAAGATGGGGTAACGTGCATACGACCGGTCGCCATATTTCTTCGACACGCCAACGGCACCGAATCCTTTCTGATGTACCCTGAGATACGACGCTCCTGCATGAAGGAGGTTGAAGACCGATCCAAACTGTACATACTGCTTGACGATCTCCGGATCGAGGTTGAAGACCGAGCAGACTTCCTTGTTCTCCTCTGGAGTTCTCATCGGCCACATTCCTTGAAACTCAGCGCTACTGCGTGTTAGTCACCTGATACGGATCCTGACGTGATGCGTTCTGGAACATTCCATAGTATGAAAGACGGGATGATGCGTATAAGGAGAAGAATGGTACTGACTTGTGAAGACTCAAAGCGCAAGGAATGGTCCGTTCCGGAAGGAGGTAAAGGGGCGCTGCAGCTCCGTGGTAATCGTTTATGTGGTAAAGATCGACCGGGAACCGTCTCGTTGTTTCAGCAATACAGTAGTTCCATGCGCTGTAGTATATGGCTGACTCCATATCATCCATCCTCGGTGGGTAGGGGTCAGCTTTAGACTGCTTTCGAAAGATTGGCGCATCCAGCAGCACATAAGTAATGTTGTTGACTTTGTGATACTGAACTTCCACCTCATACTCCTTACCCATGATGACCGGGAAGAAACTAGCAGCCCTTTGATCTATTGGATACTCAATGCCCGAGACACAGGGGACCACCCATATCAAGTCCTGGTGCTCGAGCGCTTTGCCCATAAGTTGAGCCATAACGCCCAGGCCACCGATCTTGATTTTGATATTCCAATCGTCGATGTTGTACTCCATCGTCGCGATGAGGATGGTGCGTCGCTTGATGGCTACGGCACCAGCCCCAATATCGCTCATCTCCATGCTGTTGCTGTCACGGGGCTTTCGGAAGTCCTCGAAGGACAGACTCGACAGTCTGTTCGCGGCCCTGCCGAATGGCGACCTGCCGCGGCGTTTGAAGCCAATCTTGTTGACTTTTACCTTGTAGAACGAGCCCATGAAGGTCCAAATGGCAACGAGGCCACCCAAAACGGGCAGCACAGCGAGGAGGATGAACAAAATAATTTGAAGCCACCAGTTTCCTTGAGGCTCCATCACAAATTTCAGGGTGTTGTCGTTGAAGCGTAGCTTGTAGCTGAGGGCCGAGCCTGGTGGGGGTGAAGTGATATTGAAGAAGTTGGGCGTCAACGCGGTCGGGGCGAGGCGATCTGCGATACCGTCGTTGTCCACATCACCGAGGATATAAGTCTGATCCGGCTTGCCGTCAGGGTTCACGCCCCAGACATTAAGTTGGATGCGCGAAGGCCATTCGTCCACTGCAGCATTCAGAGTCAGCTATGAAAGGACCAAGGGAATAGTTTCATGTAAATCAGGGGAGAAAATGGCCACAATGTGGTCATTGCCTGTTTCAGAGCCAGCAGCGTGACAAGTTCTTTGAAGCATATGCCATAGAGGGGAGATGTTTCTTCTGGAAGGGGTTAGAAAGCTGCTTACTCAAGTGCATTTCCCAGTCGCCATCGCCGTCGACGAACATCTTGTTGCGAATACCTCCATCGAAACCAAATTGATTGAACTCGCCCATCACGAAGATATGAGGGAAGCGACTAGCGGACGTGGTAGAATCCCTGCGGGACAGGCGGCTGCCGGAGACTGGAGCGACGTCACCTTGCTGAATGATGCTGCTTGATCCCAGGGGCGAGGAGTGATATTGGACCATTACATGGTCGTTTGACCACGCCTGTGCGGAAGTCCCTTTCCAGGGAAGCTCCTTGATCTGTTGCCTAGCGCCTGTATACGGCTGCCAGTTGCTCCAAGAAGAGCCCCAATTTGTGGAGTATCGCCATGAAGAGGCGCCTGCCGCTTTGTGGTTTACGAAGAAGTCGCTGCCAGACTTGGTAAAGAGCGAGGTCGAGTAGTTTGCAGTCATTGGCCACACGACGGGATTCTCGACCGAGCCCACACGGACTGCAGCATTTGGAGTCAGCTACCAAAGGACCAAGGGAGTAGTTTTATAGAAATGGGGGGAGGAAAGGGTCACAATGTGGCCATAGTCTGTCTCAAAACCAGAAGCGTGATAAAGTTCTTTGAGGCACTGGCCACATTTAACAGAACTTGCTTCTTGAAGGGGTTAAAATTGCATCCAGAAGCTGCTTACCCAAGAACTTGTCAGTAGAGTTTGTGCTGTCGTTGCCGCCTTTTGTGGCGGCGTCCTTGACGATGATCGAGTGGATACCCTCCTGCACGTTTTGAAGCGTCGCAGACCAGCGCCATTTCGAGCCGATTGCACCGATGTAAGGCGGCCTTTCGTCGTCAGAAAGGGTGGAACATTGGACAGTGGCATTGTTAATCTCAGCGTTGCCAGCATCTCCCTCTATGAGAGAGGAAATGGTGATAGAATCTGTCACCCCGTCGCAGTCCATCTCCCGGGAGAAGGAGAAGCTGATATTGAATGCCCCCTCGGTGTCTGCGAAATCAACAGAGACATCATGGCCGGGCGTGAATTTTGTGATCATTGGAGGAGCCTCTTTCCAGTCAGCTTTCAGCACGTAAGCCCGGTATTCGAATGGGGCCATCGTGATCTCGGACAGGCACCCGCTCAACTTCTCAGAGCCACCAAATCCAAAGGACTTTGGCGAGCTCTCGACCTCGATCTCATCGTAGGGATAGAACAAATTCTTCAGTTCGGCCTTGGCATCGAAGGGAGAGAAGAACGCTGTCTCGTTCTTGCTGCAGTCAAAAGTGTACTTTGTCTCTGTATCGCGATTATGGTAGACGAACCAGACGGGGTCTGAGGCAAACTGCCCTTGCACGGTCGGAAAGAATGCCCGGGCAACGCTCCAGATACCTCGCTCAGTAGGTGTCGTGCTCCCGTGAAGTATGGTCAAGTCAGTCTGATTTGAGAGCTGTTGCACAAGCCACCCTTCTGAGAGTGTATTATAATTCTCTCGCATGGCGTACATGGCTTTCAATATGTTCCTCATCGGATCTACAGCATCCAGAGTCAGTTATCAGAGCACCAAGGGAGTGGTTTCAGACGCATAGGGGAAATAAAGGACCACAGTGTGGCCATGGCCTATCTCAAACCACGAGCGTAATAAGTTCTTTAAGGCTAGGCCACAGAGGGGAGGTGTTCCTTCTGGAAGGGGTTAAGATTGTATCCAGAAGCTGCTTACGGCTGGGATCGCGGTGATCGCGTGGAACTCCTTCGTCCTCGCAGCCCCGCCGCCCTTGGTCTACGGGCCAGTCAATGTACTGTGAGCTGCCTAGATTGTAGCAGCCATGCATCTTCCATGCGGGCGCAGGACTCATTGGTTGACGTCCAAAAATATAGTTGTCTGCTGTGTTGTCCATTACGTAGAGGCCCTGCTCCTGACCATAATAGACCAAGGGAATTCCGGGCAAGAACAATGTTGTGATAAAGAAACCCAACAGTTCTCTCTCAACTCCTTGGGTAATTGATGGCCAGCGGAAATTGTCTTGCTGTAGAAACATGTTAGCATGTGACTAGGATATGATATACTCTGAGGATTGGGGATACGATGTCCAGAGTTTTCAAAGGAAATATTCACATGAGGGTGCTACTAACATTGGTTACCCCGTACATATGCCGGGGGTCAAATTTGCCAGTATTGGGATTGACCAAATCATTCGTGAGAATCATCTGGTTCGTGGCGTTGACCCAGTCGAGCGGGAGATCGTAACCAGCCTCCAGATTACCACTCATGCCGAGAAATCTTGTTAGGTAGTGGTATACAGAATAGTGAAATGCGGCCGAGTCGAGAGCGTTTTGGCCCTTTTCGCGGAGGAAAAACTTGTCCTCGCCCTGCTCGCCCGTCAAATTCATGGCTGTCGGAAGATCTCCGGGCTGTTGATCAGGCTGCCGGCCCCGGCCGTAGTAGACTTATGCATGTTAGTAACCTGCCATGGGTCCCAAAATGGTATTTTCTGAAACATTGCAAAATTGATGGCAGGTGAGCCTGAAAAGGAAAAGAATGGGACTTACTGGAGCTAAGAGTATTGCCGGGCGTGAGCTCACCCGGGAGGAAGAAGTTTTCCTTGCCAACCTTGGCTGCACAGTCACGCATTGCTGCCGAGAAGTTGCCCTGGGCATCTACCGTCACTTGAGCAGCCTTATCGAATCGGAAACCGTCGATGTCGAGCACCGTGATGACCATGCAGGAAAAGTTCTCGAGGCGCTGGCGGACGGAAGGTACCCAGTCCCTGAGGCGGTCCTGGACCGAGGCGAATTTTGTGATCTGCCGTTGGTAGTCCGGATGAACACCAAAGGCCTCCGTGTCACCATATTGGTCGAAGTCGGAACGAAAACAACCCTTGAACTGTTCGCGTTCGGCGTCATCGATAGGAAAACCAGTCTCGTTCCAGAAACGAGGGTATTCGCAGGCGTCGTTGTAATCATTGCCAAATTCGAAGTCGTGATACTGTCTGTCGGACTTGTATGAGACCTTGTATTCGTCTGTCTTGAAAGGGGCAGAGTTATTAAGGTGGCCCTCGAAGCCGATAAGGTCCCCAAGGCTGAGGCGCGGAACTGTCAGTCAGCTTAAGTCATTGTCGCAGGATTCCAATCACTCACGTAGCCATTGTGTTATCCATCACCACGAACATCCCGCGTGCGTGTATTTCATCGATTGCGTCTTGCCATAATTTGATGTTGCCAAAATGGGCATCGAGGAGGGTTAGGTCAAGGGGCTAGAAAGCAGTTAGAAGTCGCAAGACCCCAGTTTTTTTTTTTTGACATGTACCGAGTACGGACCGAATATGCATCTGCACCCCATGGTTGGTTTATGAAAGGCGAGCCGGCAATGTAGATTCCCTGAGAGTGAATCAATACGTGGAGTGAGCACTGTCGACATTT
Organism: Diaporthe sp. PMI_573; assembly: GCA_021399435.1. NCBI lineage: Eukaryota > Fungi > Ascomycota > Sordariomycetes > Diaporthales > Diaporthaceae > Diaporthe > Diaporthe sp. PMI_573. The sequence goes on from JAJTUP010000048.1 coordinate 143,770, forward strand.
CAGATGAGCGCACCTTGATCCCCATGCCCTGGATCTGCAGCATTCCGAGTCAGCTATCAAAGGACCAAGGGAGTAGTTTCATATAAACTCGGGCAGGAAAGGGTCATAATATGGCTGTAGCCTGTTTCAAAGCCAGTGGCGTGACGAGTTCTTTGAGTCATACGGGTAGGCTATAGATGGGAGAGTTTTCTCCTTGAAGGGGTCAAGAATGTTTCCAAAAGCTGCTTACATAGTCCAGGGAATCGACCAGGCCTTGAATATCACCACCATGCCTAAGCTGCGTGCTCCATATATCTTGCTCGAAAAGCGTGCCATTGGCGTTATCGTTAGATGGATCACCATTCACCCACTTGTCGAGCATGACAGTGTAGAAAGGGAACCTCCAATTTTCCGGGGACGGATGATATGAATGACCATTGCGTTCGCCGGAATAGTCCAAGGGGCTGACTGCTTGTTGATTTGAGTTCAGGTTGTACTCAGCATAAGCTGGATCATAGCGAAGAGCCTGGGCTACCGGGGCCGCAAGCAGGAGATAGACGAGAGACATGGCAGTAAAAGACAGGTGCCCCAAGTGGGAAAAGAGGAGGAAGGCCCCCGCGAAGGGGGTGAGACGAGGGGATTGGTAGGAGAGAAAAGGGAAACAAACAGGACGCACACAAACTTGGAGCAAAGAGTTAACACCCCCTCTAGGTTCATGACGGACCAAGATATATACGCCTTGCCGGAGAGTCTCGACAGGCATGGGTTGGCCACACTGGAAGAGGCAGCGGTCTGACTGCAAGCCACAATGGGAGGCTGAACCTTGGGCCTAGGGGCCTAGCGTCCCCATCTACGGCTGTGAAATTCCAAAAGGAACATGTGAATTCGGGAGGAGACGCAGCAGGCATCCATATTTGAGCCCCAGGGACTGAGCTAAGCGGCTGATGGAGATGATGACTCTAGCTCTGCTGTCATCCGCATGTACATGGACCGTGGCCCTGGCAGAAGACGACACTCACTGGCTCCCCGGCTAGCCAGTCTGGGCGAGCGAGAGATGTTCATCTGGGCTGGCTGATGGGTCAGATTTCGCTTTCTGGCAATGGGTGACTATGCGACCAACCTGTTGTGTGTCGAATTAAAAGCCTCCCGGTGTTGGCTCGATGTACAGACGTAGGCGAGGTGATACCCTCGACAGGTGATGCAAGTGGGAACAACAGCAGGTTCCGGATATAGAAATGGAAACGACTGGGTTACCAACAAGCCTCGATCAAACCCTCCCGGGGGCCCGGCCGCCATAGCCCGTTCCAGTCGAAGCTTGTGGTGGTGGTGTGGCTGCTGGCGGCGGGAGGAGGCGGCGGCGCTGGCGGTAGGCAGGATAGCCGTGTGTCCTCGCGGGTCGGACGAACCATTACAAGACACAGACCGATGCTTGAGACCCAGAACCAGCCCGGCGGGCTCCGACAGCGTGGGGTCAGGTCGCGTGGCAGCCGGCAGCAGGGACCGGCAGCATCTCGACCGGTAGACTGGTCAGTTGTAGGGCTTTACTTGTCCGTTTCCAAGGCTGATTGCAACTAGCACCCATGTCTGTGAGAATACCACCTCGGCGAGCTAGTCAGCGCACACCAACCATGAAGCTTCCTCTGACGCAGTTCGTGAGTAGTGAGCAGCCGTTGACCGGGGTGCAATTGGACGTAAGAGCGAGCTTGTAAGCTCACAATGGCCGCCAAGTCCATGCGGTTATGTTTGGCACGTGGAAGGTGGTTTCTGTAGTATCGACACTCAGGCCAGACACCAACGGCGCCACTTTCGCACCCCGGGCTCTTGATGCGCAGTTCCTCTGAGTAGCCACCGTGGAGATGCGGCTGACGAGGTGTCATGTAGGTCCCCGGTGGCCAACAGTCATGCAGTCTTCTCTCAGCTGTTCCCAGGTAGACCGGGTGATGAGTGGAGGAGGCAGGTGGCTTAGCCAAGACGCCAGGGGATTCCCCAAGGGGGGTGGATGAGTGCGGGCTGTCCAGAATGCCAGAGACGGCCGTTGGGCGTGGACGTTGCGCGATGCTGGTGTTGGCGTGGCCAGGTGAGTCCGGCCGATAATGGCTGACATTCTGCTGGCGGAAGAGGGTATTTTCCACGGTACAGCACAGCCTCGGGGCCCAGGCAAGATTGCAAGTGGCCGGTAGACCGAGCTTGTCTCCCACCGCAGCTACCAGGGACAGGCCATGTCGGGCCGTCAGCACAGGGAGCCAACGCGGCCGCCGTTGCGCAGTCACGACATCAGCTCCGGCATTCTCGCAGGGGTCCGGCTGCTTGCTACTGGCCGGCGGCTGAGGATGTCATAGGAGACGCCGAGTTGTCATTTTTCCATTGTGGGTTGTGGTGACAGAAGATTGGACGGCGAGATTGAAGTGCATGGCGCGGTGGAGGAGATAAGAGCGTTGGTGAGCAGAAGCAGACGAAGCTGAGGGCGATGGCATGTCGTTGGAGTCAACGCCAAGGAGCTAGCTACTACTGCGAGGTCCCATCTGCAACGAGTACCCCGGGGTATGCCGGTACTGTGTACAGTAACGGACGTCTGGGGAACTCGCCCTTGTCGGTAGCTCGTCAAGACCGTGTCACAAATCATGGCAAAAGCAGCACCAGAAGGCCTCGACGCCGTTTCAGCCAGAGACACAGATGATGGGTAACATCGTACTACCCCAAACTCTGATTCCATCGCTGCAAACCCGCCAAAAGGCCACACCGCACCACCCCGTCCACACCCACCTGCGGACGGCCTAGACCATCCTCCGGCAGTCTCCCCAATGGGAAGCGACGTCTGAGCAAGCTTTGGATAATGGGGCACCGTGCAATGCCGCCCAAGGAATGACGCATGGCTGCTCTGCGTGCTGTGGCTCGACTAAGGGCTCCGTCTGACATCAGCAGGCCACGCCGACGTCGACACTCCCATAGCAAGTGCTTACACCCAGTCGCCCGCACTGCAGGCAATGGCGTCTCGGGTGCCGGGGTGGCCGGTGATCACTCCAAGTTATGGTTCTGGGGTGTGGATACGTCTTCATCCTTAGAAATCGAAGCCAACCTGATCGAAAGCTATGTGTGGCAGAGCATTATCAGCTGTCTAGTTGGGGACTGCATTATTCGGAAGACTCTATTTCGTGGTGTGTAGAGAAAACTTATCGCACTGTGGAGACGTGGAATTGGTCTGGGTCGGCCGCCAGTACTTCATAATCGCCGCACGGATGGCCGATCGCTTGCGCGGACAGCACAACCAGATAGTTGGCCTCGTTGTGCAGAGCTGAGGGGGTGGGGGCACGCCTGGGGTATCAACCACAAAGTGGCTGTGCTCTTCCGCGCGCTTCCCATGTTTTGGCGGTAGCACATGAAGTAATTTCGACTGCACTATTTACGGAGCGCTGAATAATTTGTTGTATTGTGTTGAAGCCAGGAAGTCAGTCACTAATAAGATGAGGGCCAAACCACACTCAGGGGCATGGGTGCATCCATTCCCCTCCGTAGTTTCACTCATCGCCACTGCCCCTGGAGTCCGTTCAGCTTGATGTAATCCCAGATGCTACATGTGGTGGTCGAAAGGTATAAAAACAACCTGCTGATTCAGAGGGCAGGATACCCCAGCAACTGACAAATCATCGTTGCAAGATACCACGGGGATTTTTGTCAAGTTCTCACATGTGATTCTGAACCGTACAAAGGATGCGCTGCTGGTCAAGTCAAGCTGGCTGTCTCCGCGGTCTTCAGCCAAGCAGCATCCCCTGCCAGCCACCACGGTGTGACAAAGCCCAGGCCCAGCTCTTATCCCCGATGGTAGTTGTCCTTCGACTCCTCAAAGTAGTGTGCCATCTCCATCCCAGAGTTGTGGTATCCACATTTGACATAGAACGGTTCATTCTGAGGGCCACAATTGAGGATATTCTTGTAGCAGCCGACATTCTTGCCGATTGAATCCAGAGCTTGTATCATTTTCAGTCCCAGGCCCCTGCCTTGTAGCTCCTTGGAGACTGCAGTATTTAGAGTCAGCGATCAAAGAACCAATGCAGTAGCTTTGTACGAGTCGGGGGAGGAAAGGGATACGAGGTGGTCATAATATATCTCAAAGCCAGTAGCGTGACAGCCTCTTTGAGGCATACTTATACCACAAATAGAAGAGGCTTTCTCTTGAAGGGTTAAGATTTTATCCAAAAGCTGCTTACTGGCGATCTCTTCCACGTGTCCAACAAGTCCTCGGTTGTGGATGCTGAACACCATTATTCTGTATGAGCTCTCTGTGTCTAAGTGAAAAAGGTTGGGAAAAGGTATGTGATTGGCAGAGGGATATCAGACGTACAACTTGCGCTCCACAACCAAGGACCCTGTGCCAACAATGCGGTCTTTGTACTCAATGGCCAATAGGTAGTAGGTCCCAGCTGCCTCAACCATCTCGTCGAACCGGCTGTTCCACTCTTCCTCGGTGAGATCGCCAACCCATGTTAACACCCTCAGGCAGTCTAGGTAGCCTCTCTTGAAATCTTGACGGTGCAATGGCCGGATGGTGAAGCCCGCCGGCAGGGACGATACAATCTCACCAGAGAGGAGGGACGGGGAGAACAAGGGCTCATGGTCTGCCATTTTCGCACTTCAAAGTCCAATAAGAAGAAGAGTTTCCAAGTACTCAAATTGAATGTGCTGTAATCGGGCTGGAGAACATGCGTGGCCTTGAGGCGACTGAGTGCCCAGGTGATCTTCGTGGATGGCGTTGAGGTTGCTACCGAAGGCCGTAGGCATTTTTGCCGGCAGCAGCCGGATAAGCGTCTCCGACGAAGGGGGTTAGGTCTACGGTCTACAATGGGAGGAGCAGGGTTTACCCCGGGGAATCAACCATCTGCACACGTCCATGTCATCCATGTGTACTTTCAGTTTTGTTTCTGATATCGGCATGTTATTGCTGCCATTGCTTCCAAAATCGAAAAATTGTGCGGGAATCCTTCTGCATGTTGGTCTGGTCATTTTAATTTTCATGGGGTCTGTTGGACATGGGCGCGGTCGCCACCAGCCTCGACCTACTGCTGGAACAGTCCTCAGTGCCGTCTGTTTTCCCGGACGCCCCGGAATTCAAGAAATTGGCCCACTCTTACAATGTAAGTCGAGTCTTTTCGTACAGACCGGCCGCTATATAAGCAACTTTTGGATACAATCTTTACCCCTTCAAGAAAAAAACATACCCCGTCTTTAGCCCATACAACAAAGACTCAACGGGCTGCAGGTTTTAGAACAGGCTGTGGCCACCTTGTGGCTCACTCCTCACCATATTGGCATGAAGCTGCTTCTTTGGTTCTTTGATAACTGACTCTGAATGCTGTAGTGCTTACCTGAAGAATGACGACCATGTTGTCGACGCGATCAAATCTGCCAGAGCCCACGGCCTAAAGGTCTAAACCATGTGAGGTGGGCATAGTTACGCTGCATATAGCTCTGGTGGCCAGGACGGCAGCCTCATAATATATATGAAGAATTTCTCTACTGTCAACCTCAACACCAAGAGAAGTAACGCTGTTGTTGGCGCGGGTGTTCGTTTGGGACAGCTTGCGACAGAGCTTTTCTGCCAGGGGAGACGAGCCGTCCCCCATGGGACGATTTAAGAATGTTGGAGTGGCTGGTAATTTCTCGCATCGGGGCTACGGGTACCAATCGAGAGCATGGGGTCTGGCTCTGGACTCAATTTGCATCCTGGATGTGGGCCTGGCTGATTTAGACTGCTGCACGTCACGGCGACCGCCTATCCCGAACTCTTCTACGCCTTTCGTGGAGCCGGCGACTCGTTTGGTGTCATCCTTTGTTTTCATATTAGGGCGATTCAGGCTCCTGAGGAGGTTGTTCTTCTCTCATACGATATCGAAGGCATCGTCGAGGACGTTGATGAAGCTACTACTGCCTTTCTGAATATCCAGCGGGTTGTACAGGACTTACAGGACTCAGATGCCAACATCATCGACCGTGGCCTTTTCTTCGGCTTCTACACATCCTGATATATAAGCCGGTTGGACAGCTGCTCAGAGGACGGATTATGACATGGTTGACGACTATGATGGCTCTGAAGAGTCAATGTGTGACTACTTCCCTGATTATGATGCAGAGGAGGATGACCAATCTGAATACATACACAATGGGTCATGGACGATATTGGGGTGTATTCATGAGGGACCAAGAGGTCTTTGAGGCCAATTTAAGCATTTCGCGCCCATTTACTACCTTTTCGTCATGCATCTTGGTGCTGGGTTTCTTCTCACGGTAGCTGAGAGGCTAACTGGCTTGACTCACTGCAATGTACAGATCGCACCAGCCCTTCTCGGTGGCTTCAAGCGAGCTGTTGAGAAGTTCGTGCAAACCATGGCGTGGCTGGATGCTCTAGCTTGGTTCTCAGGAAATATTTCCAACGATGCTACAGAGGAGGCATTTGACAATTTCTACGCCCAGAGCGGGCTCATTCCGGAGCACGCTCCGCTCATCGAGAAGTTCGTCCGAGCCTACTTCGAGACATGCGGAGCGCAAGTCTTGACCCATCCCAAGTCAGTTCTCACCTCGCCAGCACGTTCTCGCTCCACTATATCGTGCTAAGTATTTTCCCGCAAAGTCCTGGTATGCTGTCATCAACCTTCATGGAGGCCTTGACTCTCAAATATCTGTGCCTGCCAGCACATCGGCATACACTCATCGAGAGACGTTGTGGATGATCCAAAACTATGGATTCTCAACCAACCATCTTCCACCTTTGCTAGACTTCACAAAAGCTGTGATTACACGTCTTACTGGTGCCGTCAGAGCTGGCGTTCCCGCATCATCCGTGCCATTCTTATCCTTTCACGAATCCCCGTCTTTCATGTTTTTGAAATGTTCCAGGCGCACACTTTAGAACCCGCAACAGGTGACTAACACGTACTAGGTCTTTGGGAGCAGAGCCAAATTATCCCGACCCAGACATTGAAACTTCCTCTGAATTGTTTATCATTTAATGATCCAGACCTCCTTTACATAATTACTACAAATGTAGTAACTGTAGTAGGAATTGCGTCATAAACATCCACCGCACTCAAATTTATCATGCAGATTATTAAAAACAACAACTTTATTCATTTTTATATCCATACTGCCTATGAAGGAGGCTCGTGACGTGGCATACAGCATGCACTACGGTCACGGCGCGATGAGGCGTCTCGAGGCCCTTAAGAAAGAGATTGACCCATCTGAAGGTTTTGGGAACCCCCGATCGATTCGACCGAGGGTGAACCGTCAAATGGACCAAAGGTTTTCGGGCCTGGTTGCGTGCTGCGATCGCTGTCGAGCTTTTCTTTTCTACGACTGGCGGGATGAGCACTTCCCTAATCACTCCCAGATTGATTCTCAGGAAGAGGAAGCAATCCAACCTCAGCCTTTACCTCACAATATGACGGGCTTATCATTTCTTGGCCAGTATCATCGCCACCGGCTACTCAACTGTGATCTGCCTACCGGCAGAGAACACCACACCTTCCAACTCCTTCCACTCACCCGTGACTGATCCTTGACAAACTCCTATAATTCTAATGGCCCCCACGCAATCAGGTGCCGGCCCCTAGCAAGACTGGTTTGTCGTTTATGAAGTATAGCGGCCGCTCGTCACTCGTCAGTATTCACCATTATCTACCTTACTCCGGGCTTGAAGAGCTCCTTGGGAGTGGGATGAAGTCTAGCCCTGATATTGCTGCTGCCAGTCCCTTCAATACAGCGGGGAACAGACCTTCCGTAATGAGATGCAGGGACTCCTTACTTGCAGCGCGGTACCGCAGTTCTCCGAGTATCGGACACTGGTCTAGGATTCTTAATTTGGATCTGTAACTCACTGCAGCCATGGTAGCCCCTGGCTTCTACGTTGCCGTGATGGACTTCATCGCGTTCGCCGCGTCAAAACGGTGAAACGCCACTGTTCAAGCCTTCTACCAGAGCCTCAACCTGATTTAATGCAGTTGAACGAACCACCCAAGCCATCTGAATTCTTGGCAAAGAAGATGTTTATAAACTGATTCGGGGATGAGTAACTAGGCAGGAATGAACGTACTGAACACGGTTGCAAAGTCAATTGAAGACAAAGGTACCGACCGACCTGTGGACAAACTGGGTAGGGCTATACAATAACTTGCATTTAGACCAATTCTCATTCCGTCTCCTGGGAGCCGCTAATAGTGTAATTAAACTTAAACGCCATCTTTGAGTAGGAGGGGACGAGGCTCACTCACCGGGCCACGCTACGCTTAGTTTTGTACCTTGTGTCTTGGTCGATTCTGTTCTGTTGCGAAACCATAGTTCTTCCTCATTCATTTGCATATGACCATTATGTGTCAAAGGGCACTGAGGTCCCATAGCACCTCAATCGATGCTGCCCAACATCAGCGAGCTCGTACGTATATGGCTATCTTAATTCCGCGAACGTCACATGGATAAAAATCAATATGCGAGGGGGTATCCTGAGCCTTGCGGGTACCTTCTGCCAGCGCAACATAAAATAGATCACACCCATAACTCGTCTCTAATTCCCGGATGCAGAAGAATGCCACCGAGGCCATTGCGGAACGCAAGATTCGTCGCCTCCACAACACTATATTACACCGTCTCAATGTAACGTTTCATTTCCCTGCAAGGCAGTTAGCGATCCACGTCCATGGCCAGACAACCGCCGGGAGGAGATACTGTAGGTCAGCGGCGATCGAGACTTACCAGTCCGTGACGGCTTCATCCCACAGCCGAATTTCATGCTCCCTCGTTCCCCCGAAATGCTCGACGAACTCGTCTCCAAAGACCTCACGTGCGATGCTTTCTTTCCGGGTAAAGCGCTCCACAGCATCTTTGAGGCTCTTTGCCAACCGCTCGCCATGATCAGACTCTCCACCGGTGTCATCGCCCTTGCCCAGAGGCGGGCATGGAATCTCCAATTTCTTTTCAACCCCTCTGATTCCACAGCCAAGGATGGCCGCGTAAACATAGAAGGGATTCGCGTCAGCTCCTGGAACGCGGACCTCGAACCGGGTAGCGCCAGGTTTCGATGTTGGTGGTGCAATGATGCGGATGGACGCAGCCCTGTGCTCTAAGCCCCACGAGACGGTCACGGGCGCCCAAAAGTTCTCAACCAGACGCTTGTAGCTGTTGATAGTTGGGGCAAATATGGGCATGATATCTGGCAAGCCCTCTAGGAGACCGGCCAGGAAATGCCGACCAGTGTCGGAAAGATGAGCGACATCAGGCCAGGGGGGGGAGGAATCCGGGGTCTCACGGACGAGGAGGTTCTTGCCGTCCTTGTCAATAAGGGACACGTGCATGTGACCAGAGTTGCCGGGGAGGCCCTGCTTTGGCTTCGCCATAAAACAGGGCGTGACGTTGTACTTGGTTGCGACGGACTTGACGACGTACTTAAACAGGCTTGCACGATCAGCCATGCCCGAGACTTCGCCAAACTCAAGGGCAGCCTCGTAGACACCAGGGCCGCTCTCTGTGTGCCAACCCTCAATGTTGCAACGGAAAGCCTCGCAAGTATTGAAAATGTCATAGTAATAGTCCTTGTTGTGAACCGGCCTCGTTACGCTGTAACCGAACATGCCCTCGGTCAAGGAAGGTAGGTGGTGTGTCGGGTTCTCTTTGAGGTAGGTTGCTGCCGATTGGCTGTCGTCCGGCGTCTTGAACTGGTAGAACTCATATTCGGCTGAGGGAGACGGAGACGAGTCAGTGATCGGGGGTCTACCTGCAACCGTGTAACCATTGTAGAGTTGCTTACCTCCTGCCATGGCCCCCCAGCTCTTCTCAGCCAGCTTGTCGACCTGCCTCTTGAGAAGCGACCTTGGGCAAGCGCTCAGTGGCTCCTCGGTGTCGGGGTCATGGAAGCTGACCAGAAAGAAAGGCACATTGTCCTCCCAGGGGATCCTGCGGAAGCTGGACAAGTCCGGGATGGCAATAACGTCCCGGTAGCCATTCTCCTTGTTGCTGATCTTGAGCTCCTTGAAATAGGTCTGGTCATGCATGTCCCAGCCAAAGATCACGGAGCAGAAGCCAAAGCCAGATTTTGCGATGGAGAGGAACTTCTTCTTGGAGACCAGCTTTCCACGCAGGACACCGTCTACGTCGACCCCGGCAAGCTTGACGCTGTTGTCATCTGCGAGGATGGAGGGGAGAGACTCGATGGTGATGTCGTTGCCATCGGGCGAGGGCTTTCCGGCAGCCATAATGCGTATGCGTGCCCTTTGAACTGTTTACTGTGCGACTAGACGAGGAAGCCAGAATTTGCGAGGCGCAACGAAGGCTCATGCAACGTGGAGGAATTGCGCGAGTGAGCAGTCTAGTCTGGGGCCGGGAGGTAGCAGAAGGGCGAGAAGGAATGGACCCGTTCCCGTGAGTCCCTTTCAGCTTGAGACTGGGAGACACGGCGTAGATAGTAGCCCCGGCGGGGGGGGGTTGGATCTCGTGGGGCTTGCTGATCCCTCGCAGCGAGACACGGTGCCAGGGTTATAGCGTGCCTGCGTAAGTGTATGTAGGTTAGGTGCAGATAAGCTCACCCCGAGATCGCAACGTCATTGGTGGTACGTGCCCAGTCTCGAGCAGGTACCGTCAGACGGCCTAGTGCGAACCTGGGTATCTACCTAGGTACCTAGGTACCCGTCAAGAATGCCCCTCATCCAGAAGGGGTACGTGCCAGCCCTTATCTGCTCGATGCCCCTCATTGATATTGGAGCTCTCCCTTCGCAGCCTCACAATGTTGAGCTGTCCCAATGACAGCTTTGGGGCACGCCCGTTCAGCCCGAGAACAAGGTGACGAGCAGTCCTCACGAGGCACACACACACCGATTCACCCGCCCATAGCATAGCCTCGGTGCTTGTTTCGGCGTGTCCCAGTTCCCCGTGCTTGTCCCCACCCTGGGTGTTGTGTGCAGTACCCGATCCGGTCCGGTGATGGCCCGCGGGCGGCCGAGTCAGGGACTGTGCTCGCATGAGGCATTGACTGATAAGAGCCCACGATAGTGCTTGTACTTCCTTGGACGGCGACAGGTCGACAGCGGTGGATGCTGGATGGCTTCCAAGGATGCATCGATGTCTTGACAATTCCGTCACGTACACGGCCGCATGGCCGGCTGGCGGATGGGCCGTGTGGAATTTGTTGTCAGAACAAATCCTGTCACAGGCGAGACGACCGACCCCCAATGTCCAATCAGCCCCGCGAGATGACAATCACATACTCGGCGTGCGTACCACAGGTGCTGTTCCGTAGTTAAAATGATACGAGACGGCTCGGGAGCAACCGCCGACAACGGAAGCTGCAGCTATCTACCTAGGTACCCATCCACCCACCCGCAGTCTCACAGCGTGTCCACTGGCTTCATCTTGGTCGTCTTCGCCGCTCCCTCCCTCTTGCTCGCTCTTGACAGCTTACCAGTAGGCACTCGCCCGTGACCCCCGCCCCGCCCCAGACTCGCCCGTTCAACGCTTGACCAGACTGCCCACCCCTGCCGCGACAGCATCACTTGCCCCTCTTGAGACCACGCCGGCAAACCACCGAAGCAACATGGCACGCCTCTCTGGGAAGAACGCCATCATCACCGGCGCTGCTGGGTGAGAATCTTCTGCCTCTGGCTCCGGGGCCTGGCCCTTCCCCGCTGCGCCCCCTCCCCGTCCCGTTCGCTGACCAACATGGCCCTCAATTCAGTGGCATCGGCCTCGAGACCTCCATCCTATTTGCCAAGGAGGGCGCCAACGTCCTCATGGCCGACATCTCCGCCCCAGCCCTCGAGAAGGCCAAGGCCAAGGTGCTGCAGCTCGTGCCCTCGGCCAGCGTGGACACCGCCCTCTGTGATGTCTCCAAGGAGGCCCAGGTCCAGGCCCTGGTCGAGAAGCTCGACTCGGCCGGCGGCCTGGACGTCATGTTCAACAACGCGGGCATCATGCACGGCAGGGACGCCGACGCCGTCGAGACCCCCGAGGAGATCTGGGACCTGACCCAGAACATCAACGTCAAGGGCGTGTGGTTCGGCTGCAAGCACGCCGTTCTGTCCCTGCGCCGCCACAAGAAGACAAGGGGCTCCGTCATCAACACCGCCTCCGTCGTCGCCCTGGTCGGCGCTGCCACCCCGCAGCTCGCCTACACCGCGTCCAAGGGGGCGGTACTGGCCCTGACCAGGGAGCTCGCCATGGTCCACGCCCGCGACGGCTACCGCTTCAACAGCCTGTGCCCCGCGCCCCTAAACACCCCGCTGCTCCAGGACTGGCTGGGCGACGACAAGGAGAAGAGACTCAGGCGCGAGATCCACTTCCCCACCGGCCGGTTCGGTGAGGCTGTTGAGCAGGCCCAGGCGGTCTTGTTCCTGGCGAGCGATGAGAGCAGCTTCGTCAATGGCCACGTGAGTGATGCCCTACGCGGCCGTGAAAGCACGTTTTAGAGGTAGCAGACACTGACGGTTGGATCATCTAGGACATGGTTGTTGATGGTGGCATGACCAAGGCCTATGTCACACCTGAAGGGCCCGCCAGCGCGGCACCCGTCAACAACGCGCTCAAGGACTCCTTGGACGCATAAAGTAGTACGGAAGGCATGGTATGACGAATTTCACTTGCAGGTCCATGAATCTATACCAAAGCTGGTGGAATGAGGCCAAATGATTGCTGCGTGTAGATGTATATGCCCACCGGCAGTGCGTCTGACCAACGTGGCAGGCACGTGGAACTCGGAAGACCTTGACATCACCCAATAAGCTGCGCCGTGACCAACTTGTAGGCTCCTTGATGTGTCCGCTGCAAGCCTCTGATTTCCGCCATGACGCCCCTCGCCCAGTGTGGTCCTTCTTCCCCTCGCTGCTGGAAATGCTATCGATGTGGCATCCTCAAAACTGGCCTTCAGTATTTCCCTCACCCATGCTCTTGCTCCCTGAGCTCCCACTCTGGATGGCACCAACAATGCCATCCATGTAGCTGGCACCGCTCCACTTCTGGTGCGTCAACACATCGACGCCAAGCTCCTTCTCGCGCCTCTGCACCAGGTTCACATACGCCAGCATGCCATCCCTTTTGAACTCCCTCGCCAGCTCGCTCGTGATCGTCGCCGTGCTGTGTAACCCTGCGAGGGAGATCAACTGTATGACGAAGCCCTCCTTTGCGATATCCCAAATGAATGACTTGAGCTTGTCCTCGGTGAATCCATGGGCCATCCAGTTGAAGGACGGGCTCAGGTTGTACACCAGGCCCTTGCCAGGGTACACAGCTCTGACAGCACGCCCGAGCTTGGTGCAGGTTTCGACATTAGGGTCTCCCGTCTCCACCCAGAGCAGATCTGCGTACGGCCCGAATGCAATTGACCTCTTTGTCGCGGCTTCCATGCCAGCTTTGTAGTGGTAAAAGCCCTCGCGCGTGCGAGGCACGTCCCAGTCGAAGTAAACCTCCTTACCTCCCGGGGTGAGGCTCGCAGCGAGGGCACGCCGCCCGGTAAGTCCCATGCCGCGGTGCTCCCTGACTGTTGTCTCATACTTTGCGACACCGCCCCCCTCTGCCCTGAGGTGCGCCACAGCCGCCTCGTCGAAAGTGACCAGCTTCGTCTTCTTGACCCACTCGGCCTCGAACGCGTCGATCTCCGGCCCCGAGGCGCCGGCGGCTTCCATCTCCTGCAGGGTTTCAGCCAGAGACTTGAGGCTGGGGTCCGCCACTCCCAGGATGAACTCGTGGTCGCGCACGTCGACGGAGCTGCTCAGCAGCTTGCCGCTCTCGGAGTCCGTGCGGGCGATGACGAGGTTCTCGGAGCCCATGACATCCCACTGGAAGCGCGCCGCGACAAGGCGGTTGATGTGCTCCCCAATAGGGACGAGGACCTTGCCGGCGAGATGGCCGCACTTCTTGCCGCCGTGGAGCTGGTCCTCGAAGTGGACAGCCGCTGCACCATTCTCGGCGAACAGCTTGGCCAGCTTCAACACCGCCGTCAGGCCGCCGTGACCCGTGTCACCATCAGCAACGATAGGCCTGAAATAATCGACATACGGTGCCTTGGCCCGCTCCGAGGGGCTGAGCTTCCTCCGCAGGTCCCATTGTTTGCGGTCGTGCATGGACTGGGCCTTGAACATGCGCTGGACTTGGTTCGGTACGGTGTTGTAGGGGTAGTCGCCAAAGTCTGGGGAGACCTCGTTGGTGGAGGTCAGGGTGGAGGAGCATGCCCAGCCGGAGAGGTAGAGGACCTCTTGGTGAGGGGCTTGTTGGGTCATCTGGACAGGGTCGATGGCGCCCACTGCGGAGAAGACACGCATGACACATCAGCACAGGCTCGAGATGCATGGGATACAAAATGAGGCGTTAGATTGACCGCTCACTGGTGTGGATAGGCTCGCCGGCGCTCAACCTCTCCTGGACCAAGTCCCACAGCTTCCTGGCCATCAGGGAGCTAGGATAGCTCTGCTGGAGAGAGCCTCGTTTGGACACGACATCTGCGGCAGTATATGGCCGCTTGATGCCGGCGTACCTTGGGGTGGACCACCATTCCTCGACGTCTCTGGTCTGCTGTTGGTAGAGGGCATCTTCAGGTGGGCCAGCCTTGTCTTGCTCTGGAAGGACGTGGAAGGAGTCTGATGGGAGCGAGCTGGTTATAGGCGGGGAAACAGCTTGGAGCGGAGCCATGCCAGGTGCGGTTGAGGACCAGAGTCGTCCTGGGCCCGGACGGGCTGGGGCGCGGGTGGTCGTGGACAATCTAGTCGCTGTCCTCTTGGGGAGCGAGGCCGATAGTCTGCGCAGCATGCTGGTCCGCGCTACTTCACTTTGCAGCTGCAGAGTGGTGGGATATGAGCCAGGTGCAAGGAATTCGCGGAGAAACCTTGGGCGAATTTAGCTTGGAACACACGATGCTGTTCTTACATCCGAGATTACAGTAATTCAAGAAGCCGAGGAAAGCACAAGGACTTGTGAGCCGTGACGTCCCCGTTTGGCCGATGTGGCCGACTCGGAGCCGGAAGGGGGCTTGGTGTAGTGGAGCGGGATTCTTGCCGCGGGGAAAGTATCACCATCAAACCCGCCCCCGCCCCCGCCCCCGCCCCTGGGGCCCAGGAGAATTGATTGGGCAATGGGCTCTGAAAACAACAGCGCCCCCCTGCTTGTGGGTCGGCTTGCCTCGGCTCATCGGCAGCTGAGCACCCTGGAGTGAGTGTGGAGGGGAAACCTGGGGGGACACCCGCGGGCTTGAGGCTTGCCCTCGGGAGTGGTGCTGCGCGGACGGGAGTGGTGCTGCGCATGGTGAGGATTTGTCTGCCCTTAGCCCGAGAGGATCGGCAACACCACCTGTCGAGAATCGTGTGATATTTTCCCTGCTTTGAATAATTGAGCTCACCTCGCACAACCGCTTGTCCTGTTCCTCGGCCTTGCTCCGTCACTCACTTTCCCGGTCGCAATCACGGTTCAAGCCACGCGATACCCGCAACACCTGTTTCCAACACCAGGACCAGGACCAGCCAGCCTGCCCTCACTGTCCGTCCACACGATGGCTGCTCGGGTACAGAGCTCATCGAGGGCCATGAGCGCTCTGAGGCCGTGGGTAAGGACCTCAATCTACCTACACCTGCCGTGCCTGGGGACCGTCTGACGCCTAAGTCTTTTTCAATTGTAGATTCCATATGCCCGCCCTGGTGCCATCGCCAGCCTCTCAGCAAGGCCGTACTCCTCCTCCTCCGAACCCGACCTGAAGACCACCCTGAAGGAGATTATTCCTGAGAAACGCGAGCTTCTCAAGAAAGTCAAGTCCCACAGCTCCGCCGTCATTGGGGAGGTCAAGGTCGAGAACACCCTCGGCGGCATGCGCGGCCTGAAGGCCATGGTGTGGGAAGGCTCTGTTCTCGACGCCAACGACGGCATCCGCTTCCACGGTCGCACCATCAAGGACTGCCAGAGGGAGCTTCCCAAGGGCAAGACTGGCACCGAGATGCTCCCAGAGGCCATGTTCTGGCTGCTGTTGACCGGCAGGGTTCCCTCAACCAACCAAGTCCGCGTCCTGTCGCGCCAGTTGGCCGCGCAGGCTCAACTGCCAGACTTCGTCAACAAGATGCTCGACGCCTTTCCCACAGACCTTCACCCCATGACACAGTTCGCCATGGCCGTCTCCGCGCTCAACTACACCTCCAAGTTTGCCAAGGCATACGAGAAGGGCTTGAACAAGGCCGACTACTGGGAGCCCACCTTTGACGACTCCATCAGCTTGCTGGCGAAGCTGCCAACCATCGCCGCCAAGATTTACCAGAATTCGTACAAGGGGGGCGGCGCTCTGCCTGCCGACGTCGATCCCGAGCAGGATTGGTCCTACAACTTTGCGGCCATGCTGGGCAAGGGCGGCAAGGACAACGAGAACTTCCAGGACCTGCTGCGCCTATACCTCGCTCTGCATGGCGACCACGAAGGTGGCAATGTGTCGGCGCACACCACCCACCTCGTCGGAAGTGCACTGAGCGATCCATTCCTCAGCTATAGTGCTGGCCTCCAGGGGCTTGCGGGGCCTCTCCATGGGTATTATCATCCAGCCCCTCACCCCCTTGTCCCTCTTTTCCCTGGGTGACCCTCCCGCTAACCTGCTGCTGACTTAGTCTCGCCGCTCAAGAAGTCCTCCGGTGGATCGTTCAGATGAAGGAAGCCATTCCCTCATCGTACACCGACAAGGATGTCCATGACTACCTTTGGTCGACTCTCAACTCGGGTCGCGTCGTGCCCGGCTACGGCCATGCCGTCCTGCGCAAACCGGATCCTCGCTTCGAGGCTCTCATGGACTATGCTTCCGCACGCCCAGAGATTGCTCAAGACCCTGTTTTCCAGCTCGTCAAGAAGAACAGCGAGATTGCGCCCGAGGTTCTCAAGAAGCATGGCAAGACGAAGAACCCCTACCCGAATGTCGACTCGAGCAGTGGTGTCTTGTTCCACCACTACGGCTTCACCGAGACGCTTTACTACACGGCCACATTCGGCGTGTCGAGGGGTCTGGGTCCGCTGGCGCAGCTGATTTGGGACAGGGCCTTAGGATTGCCCATTGAGAGGCCAAAGAGCATCAACTTGGCCGGCATTTTGAAACAGGTTGAGGGCAATTAAGCGCAAGCATTTCGAGACGAACGAGGTATGTGCCAGAAGTGAAATCAGAGTTTGATCCGAGATGTCCTCGGGCAGTTAGTGGTCCGCTGTTTTATTCCCTACCTGACTCGCCCTTACGACAACACCCAGCAATCACCCATTCCAGCATAGAGATATAAATTCCAACCCACTTGTTTTAAGCACACACAACCATATGTGGATTTACATACATACATATATATATATATATATATATGTATGTATACGATCCTGTCCGCTACCCCTAGATCAGGTTTGTAAAGGGGCAATCAGTTAGGTGGGTCGGTAACAACCAGCAGTGCAATTCCATCAAATTACGTGTTTAGTTTCCCTCTTATGGTCTTCTAAGGTATCTTTTCTTTTCATGCTCAAATGTTCTCTATTTCTCTTCCGTACCTCCCACCTCCTGCAGTCGACACCGAGTTGTCCAATCCCGAATTGGAAGACATAATCTATGGCTATTCGCCATTCCCATGACCAGAACTAGTGTCTTCTCCCCTGCACATGGCGCATCTCATACTAGAGATGATGAGAATGAATAAATAGGCTTGATTGACTTATTGCAGATGCTATAACACGCGATAAACAAATGCGAGCATTACGCGAAAGGAGAACCCCCAAACCAATCCTCCCGGTCCACCCTCCTGGTCCACCCTCCTGGTCCACTGCGACCTGATGCTTCCACCCACAAGACTCTACTCACAGCCGGCACAGAACGAGAAAGTAAACAGCTGGAAGTCGATCGAGATTTGTGAGTGACGCAGGAAGGAAGGCAGCCAGGCAGATCAACCTGTCAACGACCCCACGTCAGCGATGAGGGAGTGACAACCCAGAGGGTGGCATCCCCAAGCCTAAAGCTTATTTTGACTATTTCGTACATTTTTGCCAGTCTAGTACGTGTTAGTCACCTGCTACAGATCTTAAAGTGATGCGTTCATTCTGGAATATTCCAAAAACATGAAAGACGGGGATCTGAAAGGGTACTGACTCAGGTGCACCTGCTGGGTGAACGCGACGGTTGCGTCGTCGTCGGTGACCGAGCCGGAGGCCGAGCTGTTGGTAGAAGTCAAGGCAATGCGGTTGTTGATGTTCCTGCAATGCTGGCATTTAGCATTCGCGCTTCCTACTTGCGAAACATGGCTGGCTCAGGGGTCATGATGCGTCAGCCTAGACAGAATCACTCACAAGATGCCTTGGGCTCCACATGGCGAGTAGATGATGCTGGCGGTGGGGATTTGGTCGTTCTTGGTGTAGACCTGGGTATTCTACTGTCAGCTCTCTCCCTCTCCCCCCCCCTCTCCTCACTTTTCTGCCTCTCTCTTTACATCCTCTTGGTGGTCGGATGGACTATTGCGGTCCCCACTTTCCCCGAGCGTTTTCAAACTCACCTGGCCGGCAGCCCAAAGTCCACCACCAGAAATGGAAGTTCTCGTGGTGGTCGTGGCGGTGGCATCCTGGGAGAAGTAGTAGGTGCTCAGGAACGTGCCCGTGACGCCGGTGTCAAGCTGGGCGTAGCCGTGGTAGGTGCTGTCGAGCACGGCGAACTGGAAGCCACCGGGGTAGTTGAGCGTCAGGTGGAGCTGGCAGTTCTTGGTGCGGTCGGCGACAACAGTTCCTGGGCCGATGTAGGTCTGGAAGGCATCGAAGCCGAAGGTGACGACGGTCTTGTCGGAGCTGAACGAGGTGGATACGGTGCCTTGAGGGCAACCGTTGCCGGAGAAGCTCGCCGCGGCGATGGTGATTTGACTCGGATCCGGACCGGCGCCGGCACTGGAGCCGCCGGGGAAGTTAAGGCCAGGGAGGGCGGCAGCAGCCGCGGCTGGGAAGAGGAGAGTAGCGAGGGACTTCATCCTGTCAGGCGAAGATTCAACGAGACGACGGTCAGGGGCAGTTCTCAGGGCAGCTGTCGAGAGGAGCGGTTGGTACTGGACGGGGCCTTCTCGAGAGTCGCGGCATGGAGAATGAGGCCGTATTTATACACAAGAGCAGGGACCGCGGCCGCCGTCGTATTTGTGTTGATGATACACATAAGCGCTCTCGTTAGCAATGCCACCCTCTCCCCAGCATCTCGGGCGTGACCAGGTCGACGATGGCACGGCGGGAGAATGCGAGCAGTCAATGGAGGTATCGTTCCGTCGAGAAGACCCGCCAAGGTCGAGTTGATTGAGTGGTTCGAGGGACTAATCAGCTGTCGGCGCGCCGTGCTGAAGCCTCCGGCGAAGACGCACCTGGCGCGAAGTAACTCCATGTCGAGCTAGAGGCCCCGCGGATACACATCTTGAGAGTAGTGCGGCATGAGAGGCTTGTCAGACTCATACTGCAAATTTGCGGTTGAAAAGGTAAGATAGATGAAAAGATATTAACCGGGTGGCCTCGAGCTCTGGAGGCGCTTGCGAGGGAGGTTTGGTTCACGGCTGGACTGGACCTTCGGGCAGTAGCCTCGGGGCAGTCAACGGACTTGTCAGCATCTCGGCGGGCCTCACTCGCGGGCCACAGATCAGCTATCAGCTACAAGCTGCCTGCGCGTGCACCGGGGACTCTTGTGTTGGTGTTCCCCGCGCGGTAGAGGGTGGTTTTGAAGAAGCCACGGGGCAGGGAGAAGAGGAGGGAGAGGAGAGAGAGAGAGACGGGCGGCCCAGGAGGAGGCCGGGCTGTCCCGAGTCGAGAGCTGAGCAATTTAGATCACGAAGTTTACGTGATAGAAAGGCTGGAACCGGTGGTCTGGACATGATGGAGTTGTATCCACGATACTAATTCAGGACAAGATTGTCAGGGTCCAGTTGATTAAGCTTAATTATCCCTACGCCTTTGGGTTACGCCGGCCAGCCACCAGGCCAGGCGGTAGCGTCAGCAATGGTGGACTTGGCACCATCTAAACAGAAGGTCTGGCCTCAGCTGGACGGAGCACATCTGGACGAGGAAGGGGTCACCTGACGGCACGCGATGGCCTCGAGGACGAAAGCGACTGGCGCCATGAGGCTGTGCCGTGGATGCTCTATGGGCCCACCAACGATGTTGCCCCCTCGGCCTGCTCGTACTATCGCGAGGGCCGGGGTCGGCGAGGCGGCTAAATATCTAATGGCCCTCACTCAGCACTTCTCATACTAGAGGGATCGAGACCCCTTTGGCCAACTGTGCCGACGATTTCCAGGCGCCCTGCCGAGTACGAGTCTGAGGCGACCTTATGGTTTGCGCTTCAGTCCCCCCGTGGAGGGTATATAAGACGGCCGTGGGTGTCTTGGTCAGTCCGTTCCTGCTGTCCCTGCCCGGGAACCTTCGGGCCCCTCAGTCCCGAGACCAGGGAATGCTCCTCTTTCTCGCCTAGGCGTTGGGGTTTAGAGAGATTCTAGACCATAACTGCAGACTATAGCCTAGCAGAGAGGGACCCCCCCTCCAAAGTCGCAACAGGTGGCTGCACAGTAGTCCAGTTCCGCCCAAGCACATCGAGCAATTCACCTGGGCTTTTCCCAGAGAATATTGCTGTCCCGCAACGGCGGAAGTAGAGGTAGAGGCTGGGGCTGGTTGGGGGGGGGAGCAGGCGTGCAGCTCCCGCAGCCCCATCCAGCTCCAAGCGGGCCCATCCGCGTCGAAGTCAAAAGGGTTCGTTTGAACCGTGGTCTCGGGAAGCGCAGCGGATCACTGCTGATCACTCGACGGCATCTGTGGGGAAACGCCCCACGGAGAAACTCACCCAGGCAGTCCAGAGTCCAGACCCTTCTGTCGCCTGCAAGGCCCCCCGACTCGTCCCCCCCGACCTGTCTTCGCTCTGTGGCACTCGCGGACTTCTCTCAACCTTGCCCGGTCTTGTCGAGGACGAGGTCGAGGTCGAGGTCGTAGAAGTGGGTATTCCATCTCGATTGCTGTGCATTTCTGTGGGCCTGTCAGTGCAGGCATCCTCCGGCGAACCACACAACCTGTCACTCAGCAACACCCATGACACCTCCTCGGTCCTTTCGCTCCTCGAGATGCCTGTCTCTCCCTGCCCGCTCTTTTCCGGTCACCGGGCCCGGGTCGCGCTGATGCCCACGGTCTCGATGCTCGTGCTGGTGGTGAGACTGAGCAGCCACGTTGGGCGATCCGTGGCCCGATGCCCTCCACGCACGCACCCAACGAGGATGGCAGCCCGGAAGGATGCCAAGCTGAGAGGGGTCCCGAAGGCAGTGCCCTCGGCCACCCGTTCCAGGCAAGCCGGCCGGAACCCAAGCTTCCAATCCGCGCTGGCTGTCGGCTAGCCTACAGTATCACAAGTCCCTTTAGCCTGTACGAGCCATGCCCCGTCTCGCCTCCAAGCATCGCTCCTGCCGCTGCTGCTCCTCCTCCGCCTCCTCAGATGATGATGGAGATCGCCAATCATGCCGTCTACTCCACGCCCAGAATCCTTGCACTGCGGGGTGCAGAGCACTCGCACCCTGTATCCTGGAACAGCCCCATATGATGCTCGTCTGGATCGAGCCCAGCACCTGCCCAGATAAACGACATGTCCCATTTGAGGACCACAAGACGTGACTGCGGTACAAACCCAGCTCTTTGTTCTGGCCGGATAATTTTTCCATCACTCACAGGCCATTTTCCGGACTGATGGAGCCACCCTGCACACGGCCGAGTAGTTCGTGACGCCCGTCGCCCCACGGCTTGTCCCCCCTCCCGCTTATTCCTATCTGGGTAAAGCCAGAAGTGGCGACCACCAGATGGTATCCGTCCAGAACCACAATACATGTATCACGCCGACTCTGCATGGGCGAGTATAAAACCCAGGACCTCCCTTTGAAAGAGTCCATCCCTTCGCTCCATTGAAGCATCCCTCATCTTCGCTCACGGCAGATTCATACAGCCAACGGCAAGCGCGAAGCCAGATACTCGGCATATCGCAATAGTAGACCCCAGCAAGCAATTATCTACCACTCACATCAGGGCCAGCTAGCTGCGCTCACTCGATAATGGGCTCCACGGAGAAGACGATGAATGCAGTCCAATACTACGGGCAACGAGATGTCCGTCTGGAGCAGGTGCCACTGCCCGGCCCGGTGAAGCCCGGCTGGGTCAGGATCGCCCCCAAGTTCTGCGGCATCTGTGGCACAGACCTGCACGAGTACGTGAGCGGCGCAAACCTCATCCCCACGCCGGGACACCCA
This sequence comes from Diaporthe sp. PMI_573, assembly GCA_021399435.1. Classification (NCBI taxonomy): domain Eukaryota; kingdom Fungi; phylum Ascomycota; class Sordariomycetes; order Diaporthales; family Diaporthaceae; genus Diaporthe; species Diaporthe sp. PMI_573. The sequence goes on from JAJTUP010000048.1 coordinate 165,996, forward strand.
CATCCCATCACGGGAGAGACACTGCCCCTGACTCTGGGCCACGAGTTCTCGGGCGTTGTCGAGGAGGTCGGCGAGGGCGTCACCCACGTCAAGAAGGGCGACAACGTCTGCATCCAGCCGACCCTCTGGGACGACTCGTGCAACTCGTGCAAGAGAGGCCTCGTCAACTGCTGTGACGGCAACGGCTTCCTCGGACTGAGCGGATGGGGCGGCGGCATGTCGGAGCTGACCAACGCCCCGGCCGCGGCCGTCAAGCCGCTGCCGGCAAACGTCTCCCTCGAGGTCGGCGCCCTCGTCGAGCCCCTGGCCGTGGGCTGGCACGCGGTCAAAATATCTCCCTTCAAGGAGGGCGACACGACGCTCGTCCTGGGCGGCGGGCCGATCGGGCTGGCCGTCATCCAGGCGCTGGTCAGCAAGGGATGCAAGAAGATCATCGTCTCCGAGGTGGCCAAGAAGAGGAGGGACTTCGCGACCCACTTTGGCGCGCACGCCGTCATCGACCCTACGACCACCGACGTCGTGGCCGAGATCGAGAGGCTGACGGACGGGCACAAGGTCGACGTGGCGTACGATTGCGCCGGTGTGCAGGTCGCCGTGGACTCGGCCTTCAAGGCCCTTAAGACGAGGGGCACGCTCGTCAACGTCGCCGTGTGGAAGGGGAAGGCCTCGTTGAACATGAACGACCTCGTCTTCAGGGAGCGCGCATATATGGGAGGTAAGCCTCGACCGTTCTGCCCTGTTCCCCGACCACCAGTCCTTCCGGCCTCTACTGATCTCTTTGTTGTCCAGTTGCCACATATGTCCACGGTGATTTCGAGGAGGTCATCGAGGCGATCTCGACTGGCAAGATCAAGCCCGTGGATATGATCACAAAGAAGGTCGCCATGGACAAGGTTGCCGACCAAGGATTCAAGACGCTGATTGAGGACAAGGACAGCCACGTCAAGATCCTCGTCGATATGACGCAGAAAGTGGGTTAAAAGTTAATTTGGGACGAGGGGTGGAGTTGTTGGTTTCTTAGCTTGACCTGGTTTTTGCTCTGGTACCCGGCGCACCCTGAACAACGCGGTCTCGATGATGTTGGGATATAATGCCGTAATGTAAAATGTGTTTAATTAGCTAGTTCTCATTGGCCATCAACATGTAGTGATTTTCCACAGAACCTTTGGGTGGCGGTCATACACTTCTTGGGACCTGTTGTCTACGAAACAGGATCTGTAATGCCCAATGGCTACGCCGCGCGTATAAGCCGTCCTAGTCTTCCCAGAACCCATTGAGGCACTATACCCTCTCTCATTCCTGCCGTGTCATTCTGATATCACTCGAATATGACAGACGAGGATACGCGTGTCCTGCCACTGGTTCACTCTGCATCCTGGCTGCACATTTTATTGTTCGTCCAGAAATGTCTCCGTATATCAGCGGGAAGCGGAAGTGGAGGAGTAGTGAGGCAATCAAAAATCCTCAGCTCACGCGGCTGCACCGTCTTGTCGCATATTACAATGCACCTCTGTTCAGTGGCGTCCGTGGCCAATTTCCGCAGGGTCCCGAGCAGTGAAACCAGCTTCTGGAGACGGTCCTGGATCCTGTTCTCGTAAGCGGGAAAAGACGGTGCGAAGTTTACAACGTCAACCCTCGTAAAAGAGCGCCCAGTGTATCTTCCGCGGACTAGAGAAGGGATCCTGCCGAGCCACAGCTGGGGCATCTTCTTTAACCCTGTTTGTGTTCCAGCACTCACGCAGAGCTCTGCTGCGTCTTTACTGAGGGTTCCGTTGCCTCTGAAGATCACCTCGGAGCGGGGCTGGTGCCACAGTTTAGGTTTCTTGGGGCCTGTCAGGCCTCGAGCCCCGAACAAGACTTCCTCTGCCCGGGTGTTTGGCTGATATGCAGAGAGCTCACTGGGTGGCGCAGAAAATGGGTTGGGATGAAACTTCCATTGCTTGTCGTGAGAAGTTATCGCCTCCCCGGAGCTGGATAGGGCAGCATCAAGTTCTGACAGCACTGCGCAGTTCAGAGGGCCCAGGTTGTACCGGATTGCCCGGTGATAGCTGCTGCTATCCCGTAGTGGGCGTTGAACGAAAAGGTCCTCAAAGTCACGGCCGTAATTTGCCTTTTGCAATGTCTTCTCCAACACGCTCTTCCAGACAGGCGTGACGATGAGAGTGTTGTGCACCATGGCGAGATCTAGGCGGAAGTGTTGTTTGACACTGCCGCCAGTGAAGCGAAGGAGATGTCGGAGTGAGTTGCGGTTGACGATCAGATCGATATTGTCAAACCTAAAGCCCGGGTTCAAAATAGACATGCTCTGAAACATTGGTTCAAAGGGGTATAACGGCATCCGTGCGATGTTCGCGTCCCTGTAGTGCTTCATCCTGCTCCTCTTGGCGACGGGCAACGGGAGCTTTAGCGGGATGACCACAGGTGCTTCTCCTGAACCCGCCGGGACCCCATTAGCGGCTGGAATGGAAGATTGTCTGTTGGTCGACGTCAAGACTGGATGGGCCGCTTACCGGGGACATAAATCTGCGGGCCCAAAGAGCGTCGTCGCTCTTGTTTTGTCTTGGGCTCTGTCTTGGGCTCTGTCTTGGGCTCTGTCTTGGGTTGCGCACCGGGCGGTTCCTTGGGCTCGGCCCTCCAGCTGTAACTACAGAGAAGTTCAAACCCCGAGGCGCTGTTCACTGGATCTGCGCATGGCTCCAAGGAGTCAACTTGGATATGGCCTATTTTCCCTCCCAGGTTTCGGGCCAGCCATCCCTTCTCATCAAGTCCAGCGTATCGAAGACGTCGGCGGAACAGGGAGCCCCGCTGGCTTGCTGTCTTCCTCGCAAGGGTGGGTAGCATCAGAGCTTCGTCTGCGAGGGTTGGTGCTTATAAGTACCATGGCGCTGATGTTAGGAAGGCATCGCGACAGCCAGAGAGAGAAGCACGCGTGACATGTCGCAGCCTTTTCCCGGGGTGGAGTATTGGCCGTGAAATTGTTAGCAGGGGGGAGTTGGCGGCCCCCGAAATATAAGCCAATCATGGCCTCCTCGCCAGAAGGTCGCTCCCGAGCGTCCTCGCGCTTTGGCAGTGAAGCAGCCCCACCCCCACCCCCAAATTTGCACACTGGTGCTTGGATAAGGCTGTGCCCCTCGTAAATTTACGTGGTCCTCCTCACCACAGCCCGGTCAAGATGACTTGCTACCCTCTCACGGACTCGCCAGATGCGCAACGGAGACAACAGAGGACCTTTCTTCGAGGGTAGGCTGAGAGCAAGGGGCTGTGAGACACTCCCAGGGTTGCTGTTGTTGAGAGGCTGCGCTGCCGAGGTCCAAATTTCTGATGCCCGACATCAAATACAAGATTCCCTGCACTTTGCGAGTCTTGCACAACGCGGATAATCCTCCCGGTTCTGTTCTTCCATTATTCTCCTCAGCGCCTGAGTGGTGTCACATGTAGTTTCCCATACTTATCTCGAAAAGCATCCTGACTGTTGTGAAGTATGAGCCGGCTGGTTCCGCGGATCATCTCGATGTCCATGCCCTTGGCCCCGTGCACCTCCTCCATTTTCCTGCCTGAACTTGCTCTTTGGCTTGCCCTCCTCGGCCCTTCGCTTCTCAAAAAAAAGACGTACGATCCATAAAATGCCAGGCTTTTACAGAGTACCCTAGGCTGGACACTGGGTTCACCAGGGCCGCACTTGGCAATGGCCCGTAAGTATGCGGCCTGTGTTACGCCATCCTTCTCGAGGAGAGTACGGATTTGTCTCCGCATTGTATCACAGGTCTCGTACACAGGCACGGCCCCTTGCTCCTCCCCCGAGAGCTCGACGTCGGCCGGGACACTGAGACGCTGACACTCAGCCTTAGTCTTGTCTGCTGTTTTGACCTTCTTGCGTGCGCTGGCTGGTAGTCTCTGTGGCAGACCTTGGAGCTGTCGCTCCCTAAAGAAAACTCCAGCCCTTTCATACGTTCTCGACTCCCAGCCCGCCTTCGGGCCGTTGCCGCGCATGAAGGGCGATATATGCGGTTGCGCTGACTCCGATGGTGTCCTGGAACTCGCTCACTTTCTGCGCCCCAGAATCTATCCAGACCCGGATCTTGTTCCGGATGGTATCGGCGTTTGGGGATATCTCGTACAGGCGGGGGTCATCCTCGGAAACTTCTGGCCTGTTCTTAGGGAAGAGCTTGTCATTCTTAGCATCCTCCATGGCATCCGATTTCCGCTTCGGCGTGGCGGTGATGGACTCGATGAGGCAGCTGGTGTATTCTCCTTTTCTGATTCCGCAAGAAACTGCCTGACCTGGTTCCGGTCAGCTATCGTTCAGTCTTGTGAGTCCAGGACCACAAGTTGGCGGCTAAAAGTCCTACCTCGCAATGGCGTACATTTGTTCCCTTGGGTGTCGCGATTGCGAAGTCATCATCACGGGAGTCGTTCGGGCATAAGTATGACTGAAATAGGTACAGACCCGGGCAAGAGAATCACAGGCGGAAGTAGACTTATGCTCCGTCAGTCGACTACCTCTTCAATTCATACAATGCGCAAGGATTCCGAAGTTATCCTGGTTTGAGAGAATATGGTTAGCTGAGTTAGCCGTTAACTATTCACCCCCCAGAAATGCTGTCCAGTGTACCTTTGAGAAAACAGTGAAACTGCTCCAAAATAATTGACGATCTATAGACGAACAGCCAAATCATAAGGAGAGTTACTGCTTACTAGTGCATTGTATATGCGTCCACAGTCTGTCGATCAATTTCTTGATGCAGGCCCCCAAACAAACAACGCGGCACGCATTGTTCATTTTATTTCTGAAATACTTGAGACGTCCAAACTCGCTCATCCGAGCTAAAAGTTTGTGACGTTTCTAATTTATTGATCGGGCTCAGCCTTATGGACCAACATGGCCAAATATTGGAGTACTAGTATCAACACAGAGGTAGGTGACTACGTCATAGTACTGCGCACTGGAGCAAGTAGACAAGCATATCGCGATTTCTATTTTGTGCCACTATCGGGATCGAATTGGGCATACTAAGTATACGCAACGCTTCCGCACACGCCGAGTTAGAACATATTTGTCTGAACATGGGAAAGACGAAATTCTGCATTTCCTGCCATTACAACATGGGGCTGAAACTTTGTTGCACACACATATCCACAGAAAAGAAGAAATCCTTAGGTAATTCCGCAAGCCTTGACCTAGGTCGGCTTTGCCTTGTCAATGACACTTCGTTGATAGGAAAAGCAGTATCCCGGTGCCTGAGTATCCAGCTGCTGCCTATGCACTGACATTCAAGAAGGCCCAACGCAGGAGCCTCCTACGTTCTGAAAATACACCAAACTGTTAAACTCCGTATTGATTTCCTTGAGCTTCCACTGCCTATCATCCTGGTGGCAAGTGAACGCCAGGATCGCTACTCCGGCCACCGCCTTCCCTGCTCCAAACGTCTGCGTGTACCGAATGACCACTGTGTCGCGTGTAACAGCGTATGTACCAGTGACCAGAACGGGAATCTTTGGCTGGGTTTCCTGACTGGCCATGAAGGCTTGCTTCGAGGGGAAGGTAACAGATCCCAGAGGAATACCGGCCAAGACGTTGATGCTGTCAGAGATGTCCTTGAAGTCCTCGAAGAGAAAGGATTGAGCTAAAGCCTCAGAGTAGTTCCCAACCACCTGAGCGTAGCTGTCGACGAGGGCAGCCACGGTCTTGGGATTGTGCTCTAGGGCCTTGGAGCAGGACAAGAGGCCGCCTGGCAATGGAGATGAGCGCCCATGCCCCAAGCTCGAGGCATAGGTGGTGAAAATGAAGAGAAAGACGGAAGAGAACCGCATATTGAGTGACTGCGTGTCTTCGAGCATCGGGAAGTCAGCCAGTTTTAGAAATAGGACAAGTTCTGCAACCATTGTTATACAATAATAGTAGTACTCACGGGTGGGCAGTGGGCTTTACAAGTCTTTAAGTTCGCGAATAATTGGCATAAAGAAAAAGTTGATGGGACGGAATCGAAGCGGGCAGTAACCTGTGTTGATCCGATTGAGCGATCTCCATGATCGATATACTCAAAGGAAGGAGGTATTTATACACGGCGGCTCTCATAACATTGCAGATGATGACTGCTTACTCTGCCAATATCCAGACTATCGATTCGAGTATTCCCAAAAAGGGACTGGCGAGATCGATTTGATTGTAGTAAGACGCCAGCGCTCGTCGGGACCGATAATTGATGGCAAAGAACACGCCCACGCCCACCCCCAGCCCTGAGACGTGCAAGCCGCCCCCCGCCCCCCGCGGGGAGAAGAAAGGCTACCTAGACGACCGGGAGATCGGACCCGAGGAGCCAGAGGGGCGACCTGTAGGAATTGTGACTGCAGAATGTGGCTGCATGCTGCATATACCCTTATCCGCCCGTGTTGACGTGTTGACGAGCGAGGGAATAGAGTTACTGAACATTCAGTCATGGTATGGGATGGGAGTGTGGACGGTTTGTTGGGGGGGGGGGGCCAAAACAGCAGCAATGCCAGATTGGATGCTCGAAATCGTCAAAATCGGCTTGACAGTTATGTGCCAGTATCGTGAGAACGCAAATCTGACTACGACCCAGACAAGCGAGCTGGGAGCGGCCCGCGTAGATTCAACCACTGAACAAGCCCATTACAGCCGAGCGCTCCGAAGATGGCGAGCACACGTGTGGCTGCGAGGAGATCTGCTGCATGTCTCTGGCTGAGACAGGGCCACCCGTCCGGAGTCTCAGACCAGCGGTAAGGCTGTCGACTTCCACCTGGGCACGTCTAGGCATCTCTCAGGCACGGGTGGAAGCGACCGGTTTTTACCAAAGACCAGCCCGACATTGTATGGATGACGAGTCGAGTCGGGTCGTTTTTATTCGAGGCGAGGTACGGCGCTCGCTCATTGTCCCGAGAGGGCGTCAGGGGTCAGCGTCGCAGGTAGCACAGATCGAAGCAGTACGACCTGCCCAGGCAGGCGGGCAAGTACGAATGGCGCGGCAGCCGCTCGCGCTCATGACAAAACCGAATCACCTTGGCTGAGGACTCCCCCTTTCCCCGGCAAGGGCAGACGCAGACAGATGATAGAGAGAGGGGGGAGGGGTGATGCAGGATTGCTATGTGGTCCGCATGAGAAAGGTTAGCAGATAGACTGACTACCCGGGGACTTGGGTCGGGAAGAACCGAGGGAGATGCTCTGGAAGCATGGAGGTATCCTTGGTGACAACATGGATTGGGGGGATGAGCGCTGCACAGGGTGGAGGCATTATTTTCTGGGGACAGAGATCAATGGAAGGAAGTTCCGATATTGTGTCTGGCAGATACGAGTAGAAGCCGAATAGAAATAGACACATGGCGTCGATCTCTTGCCTTTTGATTTCCATTCACCCATCTGTCTATCCCTCCTGCCCGAGCGAGCATTCAAATCGAGCGTGTGTACTAGAGGTGCAAGCGAGATTGGCGACGATCATCATGGAGCGGGTAGCCCAGCGGAGGAGGAGGTATTTCGTCCAATATGGTTGTACCGCCCTGCGTGCACACGGCGGGCCGATACCTCGCGATACCCTCACGTTCCCCTCCTTTCACGGCGGGGGAGGTGGTGCCGGCTAGATCCAGACTGGCTAGACTGGGAGCGGCAGATAAGGTTGTCGGCCAATAGCAGGCTGCATTGGCAGATTGGCTGGCAGCATCCGCAAAGGAGAAACGATGTGCAGGGGTGCCCAGGACCGGCGGAAACGGTTCCTGCATTGGCGTTACCCCTGGGGAAAATGGAATATAGAAAAGGAAATGGAAAGAGTAACACTCCACGCCCGAGCCCAATCCCAAAGCAGCACGGGGAGACCCTCATCTCAATCTCAGTCGTCAATGACCGACCATGGGACCAATCCCCAGTGAAACGTACCTGCAGCACGGCACCCATTGGGCCACGCCGTCTTGCCGGCCCCCTTTTCCCTGGCTCGCGGTGGCCTCCCGAGATCCACGGTGAATCTCCGTCCTCGACACTCCATTCCCTGGCTTGAACCTCGCTACCTGGGGAGATCGACTGGACATCCTGCAGTCTACTTACTGCTATTGTACCTCTGCCGCATTCTGCGAAATGCTGGTGGCAAAGCCCTCCATTCAACCGGCAGCACACAATTACATTCATTTGCTTGGCTCGTCTCGTCCCATTTCCATCCCGTCCCCATCCGTCCCTTTTCACTTCGTCCCTCCCTTGCCCTCTCTCTGACCACTGACCTCGAGCCAACGTTCACATTCCCATTTCTTCTCGAGACATCCACGCCTCTCCTGCCTACGCCGCTTCGCCGTGGCCGCCTCCATATCTTGTTCACGTAGACCAGGGAGCCGTACCTCATCTGCTGTTGATTTGGTCGCCAAGAAGCTTCTGGCGCCTCTCTTCGTGTGTACGTATCGTACTATTCCTGTCCTGCACGCTGTCTCGCTCCCCTCTCCACGTACCTAGACACCTTTGCCTCCTTCGCACTGGAAGCTGTGTGACTTGCTGGGACATATATTCACCCCCGTCGACACACAACGTGAGCCAGCCCCGGGCGAGACTAACACAGTATAGTCGTCGCCGAGACATAAGACCAGGCACTGGGCCCTTCTGGTCGGCTGTCACCCATTTTCCCGGACATTCAAGCAGGCCAACCCAGCCAACACGATGCCGTTGCCACGCTCCTTTCTACTGCCCGCGGCTGTGCTGCTGGGCGCTGCCCAATTTGCTTTGGGACAGACAACGACAAAGTGCAATCCCCTGAACAGCACCTGCGAACCAGACCCTGCTTTCGGGACAGACTTTAATTTCGTGTTCAATGCCACTCCGAACGACGCGGCCTGGGAGAACCACGTTGGCAAGGTCACATACGGTGATGAGGGCGCCGAGTTCACCATCAACAAGCAAGGAGACTCGCCCACCATCCGCTCCAAGTTCTACATCTTCTTTGGTCGCGTCGAAGTATGGTGGAAGGTGGCGCCCGGCCAGGGCGTCATCTCGTCGTTGATGCTGTTGTCTGACGACCTGGACGAGGTCGATTGGGAGTTTCTGGGCGGCGACGGCAAGCACGTCGAAACCAACTACTTCGGCAAGGGTGTGGGCAACTACACGTGGATGAGCGAGTATGAGGTCCAGGGTGGCACAACCAACGACTACCACAACTACACCATCGACTGGACCAAAGAAGCTCTCGACTGGCATATCGACGGCGAACACGTCCGCCACCTTACCATCGAGGAGGCCAACAACACCTGGAGCTTCCCTCAGTCCCCCATGAGAGTATCTCTCGGAATCTGGGCTGGTGGCGACCCTACGATGCCCAAGGGCACGATCGAGTGGGCAGGTGGTGAGACAGACTACACCAACACTCCTTACACCATGTATGTCAAGAGCTGCCGCGTTACCGACTACGGCCGCGGCACTGCATACAAATACACCGACATGTCAGGAACCTGGGAGAGCATCGAGGAGGTCGAGTGAGTTTCAAAGCATCATTTGTGTATGCCCACCGTTTCCCTGCCTCTGACTGACCAATGCCCCTGCGCCCGTTGCCAGATCCGAGAAGAACTCAACCGCTGCCGACGCCGTTTACGCTGAACCCGAGAAGAGCGTCTCGGAGAAATTCAACGAGCTCCCCACTGGTGCCAAGAGCGCCGTCTTTGCCTGCAGTGCCGCTGCTGCCGTCGGTCTGGCGGTTGCCGCGGGCTTCTACTGTTTCCGCCAGCGTAAGAGGGGCCAGCACGAGGCACAGATGGCCGTCGCGAGGGCTGAGGAGGAGCGTGTGGAGCTGGAGCGGTACAAGGCAGCCGGAGTCAACCCCGACGGCTTCACCGACGTGGCTCCGACCCCCAATGAGAAGTTCGGTGCGGCCGCTGCATCCAGACCGCTGCTGAACAACGGCGGCTCACCCCCGGGTACCCCACACGACGGACAGGACCCGTACAGAGATGGCTTCTCGCCCCTGGGCTCGGGCAACGGCGGCTTCTCCTCGAACCACAATGGGTTTCGGTAGATGACAGAGCCGGGCCACACTGTGGATCATGGTGCCGGCGACGAGTCGCGGCAGCGATCTCGGGGTTTACTTCGCTCGCTCTAGGGGTCGGAGTCAAGGTTGGGTCTATACTTTTGTTTCTCTTCAATCGGCCGCATTTGTTTAATTGTTCATCTTCCTGGCCTGCCAAGTTTGCGGCCGTTCTGAAACCTCTGTTCTACCTGGACATTTTTGAGCGCATATTCCCCGACGGCCTGTCACAGTCAGCTCATATGTGATTGGCTATATGCATGGATACGACGTATATCATATACCCTTTAGTGCGAAGAGCGGAATAGAGCAATATTTCAGTTCAGAGGTCAGTCGCTTGCAACTGTGATCTGCGAAGTCTCAGCATTTAAACCCACGGTGCGCCTGTGACTGCATCTCGCCCGGGATCACAAAGCCGAGTCGCCTCAACGGCTGTCTTGGATGAGGTGAAAGGCCATGTCGCAAACGCTCATTGGCCATGAAATGCTAGCCTCTGGCCCTGTGGACCGGGCACCTGATTCTTCACGTACTCACCGCCGCTGGTCCCAATCAATACCGTATGACAGAGGACGGGCTGGGCGGGACATCTGAAGGAAAGCCAGCCTGACATCTGTGAACACGGCCACGTTGAGAGTCCGGCCGGGGCACAATTGGATAACTCACATCCCTGGGAACGTCCCCCTGTCACGCTCCTTTGCGAAGACCGTTTTGGAGGCAGGGTGAATTAGACATCAAATTCGATCGAATTGTAGCCGATCCAGACACCTGAAGATGGTTTAGCCAGCGTGGGGAAAATACTGCCAATCACCACGGATCTGCTGGACGTAAAAATACCCATGTCAGCTAGGCCAGTTGTATGGGCACCGGGCAGGTTACAGTCGCCGCCTCCTTGTGCGGCCCAGGCCCGCACTGGCCCAGGTCGTCTTCAATGGCAGCGGCCTGCTACTACCTAGGTACCTAGGCAGTAAGTGACAGCAGGGCACTGGGCCGAACTTGACAGAATTAGCAAGAGCTACTGCGGCCGCTCTTCAACCGGCGGCATCTACGTACGCTCCCATGATATGTGACGGTCCGGGTAGGCATTCCTGGAAGGATGGGATAACAACGGCCGGGGATATTAATAGGTGACCCTAACCCGGCCTCCTGGTCCTGAAACGCGCCTGAAATGTCGACCATGTTCGGCCAACGGATGGCAGCGGAAAGCCCTGCCTCTTTCGGGGGCGAGGCCCGGCAGGGGATCCACGCGCAATCAAAGGGGAGGGGCCCCACACAAAGTGGTCGTCCAAACCGCCGTTGTCGAACACTCCTTCCCCTTGATGATCTGTGCAGATACATATAGATACGAAGTATCACACATCGCATCTGTGACACAACGCCCCCTCACCCCTTGTGCTGTGCTGCGTGCTGCAACATCCCTCCCGAGCTTCTCATAAAAATCCTGACGTGTTCTTTGGCCCCTCCCATCCGTCCCCTCAGGCCGTCAAAAGACCCTCATACCGCATCATCCGATCTCGACAATGGTAAGCCCCTTTGAGAGAGAGAGTCCTGCTGCGCAACAGGCTGGGCGGCCCACCTGGATCTATCTTTACCAAAGCACAATGGTAAATTGACGTATTGATCGGCAGGCCAAGCAACTGAGCGCCGAGGAGATCTCCATCTTCAGAGACTGCTTCAACGAATATGTACGTTCAACGTTTCCGAGCAACAAATTGGACCCGGCATGCTATGCGTGTATTTGCAATGTGCAGAAGCTGACCGCAATCGCCGGCAGGACACAGACAAGGGTGGTAACATCACCGTCGAGGAATTTGCTCGAGTGATGCGAAAGACAAATCCAAACGTGTCGGACGAGGAAGTCTCCAAGATCATTAGCGAGGTCGACCTTGACGGCGATGGGACTATCAACTTTGACGGTTCGTGCGCCGACCCAACCAAACTGCACCATATTGTACTAACAGCGGCCCCCCTCCCCGGGCGAGCAGAGTTCATCACAATGATGACAGGCCAGCCCTATAAGAGCCCAGAGCTGGCGGCTGCTGCCGGCGAGAGCACAGAGCCGGCGGCTGACGGTACGCAAGCGAGCATCGTGGGCAGTGTAGCAGCGTTCCGGGGCGTTAGCAACGTCTCAGCACTGCTTAAACGTCAGCGAGAGACTAATAAAATTTTCAAGGACGCGTGGCTGGAAATTGATCCTACTCTCAAGGGGTCGCTCTCCCCTGGCGAAGTAGAGCAGGTCGCTACTCAGGCCGGCCTGACTGTCACTGCTGACGATGTCGAGGGGATGATCGACCCCACAAATGGGGAGGGCAAGATCACTTGTGAGCATTCCCCAAGGTCCTTTTCTCTTCTTTTCTTGCCATTGCACAACCGAACTGCTGACACTAGGAACCTTGGGGCAGACGAGAAGTTTCTTGAGTTTGTGAAGCGGCAGGAGGTTGACGATATTGTGAGCGGATACGAGTGATGCTGATGCTCAATGGTCTCAACGATGTCCCTGGCTATATATACCTGGGTGGGGCAACCTCAGCCCATTACGTGCAGCGTGCCAAATCTATACACGTGGTCTTTGTCCCACTCCTCAGCTTTGATGTCCAACCTGTTATCTGAGCAATGTGCTCGGAAGCCTCGGCCATTGAGTCCCAGAGCTGGCAAATTCCTGCATTCATCAGGAGCTTCATTCTTTTCATTAACAGGCAAGACTAAGAGCCCCGGATGGAACCCGAACAAGTAGTAGATATTATTTCCGGCCAGGCCACGTCGGTGCCCTCATTTGTGTTTTGACGAGTTGATTCTCAAACTGGAACAGCCAGCGGGTGCCTTCAGCCTCCTGAAATCCGTCGCAACAATCACGTGGTTGATCGCGGTTTTGCATCCAGGGCGAAAAGATGGTGGTCTATCGGGGAACACTGGGGCACTGTTACACACGCACGGCATCGAATGTTACAGAAGGCATCTTGCGTGGCCGATGACGTCAGAGTCACTTGACATTCGCTCAGCTCGAGACAAAGACCACAGCACGCTGTAAACACAGAGTCCGTTCTGCACTGCACAGCAACACCAAAGCCATCTCAGGAGAACACCCTAACTCATCCAAGGGAGTGATAGCCTAACGTCTGTAGACGCTATTCTCGAGTCCCGCGTCAGACACGCCCACCAGCGAGAAATCAGGATGCCGTTCACCTTCTCCTTCTCAAGCTCCGCCACCTTTGTCTCGACCAGCTCCGTCAATGGGCGGACCAGCGGTCAGGCTTACCAAAGACAATCGTACTCGACCCCACAGGGCACCGGCGTCCGGACCACTCAGCAGAGACTTAACGAGGCGCCCGTCACGCACACGAGGATGTACGACGCGCAAGGGAGAGAACTTATCGCCGATGGCAGCGGCGGCAACGGCTGCCGCCAGGATCACGGCGGTCAGGCGTACATGCCTAGCAGGAGGGTCATCAGCATCGAAGACGTAACGGAGGAAGAAGCCGAGAAGGCTGCTCAGGAGCGGAAGCAGGACGGTCTTTAGGCAAATGGGCATCGGCGCCGACGACCGACAAGCATTCTTTCCGTCAGTCCTGTCTACTTTGGGAAACTATTGGAGATTTTCGAAGTATAATTGAAGCAGTCGAAGCGTCCATGGAAGATTGTGTAACCAGCGCGACTGTCAATTCATACAGCAATCCATTGAGTAGATGATCTTGTACGGCACTCTGCATCACATTCACCACTACAACAAGCAAATCGCACTGCTCATGAACGCCGGCATGTGGAAGACAAGTGTGTGAAAGTTCTGCCAATTTGTGTGAGAGAGACCAGTGGAAGGATTTTAGTGTGTGGCAGCTATGCAAGTACGTAACTTACTTGATGAATTGTAGAGGCTATCCAAAAAGGGCACCTTGTCCCAAATTGTGAGGCAAGTTAATGCTGTTCCTCCTCATGATCATCAACTCCAGATGTCCTCAGGGGCCCGGTTGTTAAATGACACTGCCCCTGACTGTCACAGACACGGTGTCAAAAATGCCGACAATGTCGAGACTGTGAACAACATGCATCAGTGTGTAGCGGGACGGTCTCCAGCAACCCTCCCAATCGATTTCTCCGTCTCCTAATCATCACCCCCATGGCCGGATGCAGGCCATGACTCTGCTGGGAGTTGTGTGGAGAATTACACCGGCAAAGTGTACTTGCTTCTAGAGTCGAAACTGTACCTATGTTTCCAAAAACTATGAAGATTTCATCATGGCCGCACATGGTACGGTCGATTTCCAGTGCACTGACTTGAAATACAAAACATGAACTAGTAGCTACACCTCATATTAACCTTGCCAGTTTCAACAAACTCCTATGTCGAGAGAAAGCTAGAGTCGACTGTAGTGCTCCCGGTTTTTTTTATTTTCTATTTTTCTTTGTGTTGTTGGTTTTTTGGGGGGGGGGGGGCGCGGAGGGGCCGTCTGCTGGAGATTTTGTAATGTTGTTTCAATCTAGAAACTAACAACCGAAGTAATACAAGAGTAACAGATCATCCACTGCTTCTGCTACAACCATACATGGCGCTTTTCTATGCAGGGCAGACGGTGGCAATGGTCTTGTTCACATTGAAGTAAAGGCTGGGTGGGTTTGATGCCTTTAAGCTTTTCAATGGCGTCTCTATGTGACTGGGCAAGATGCTCGAAGAATCCCTCCTCGTGAGCAACGACGGTTCCTCGAATCAGCGCGGAACTTTCGACCGTCAACATTGTCCTGTGTATGGATCCTAATGCACATGTAGGCTGTCGCTGCACATTACGAAAAATTACAATTCTGGAGACCCTGGGACGGTGCGGCCCATAACCTTTCTTGCGGTTAGCATGAGTCGAGTTGAAGTGGCGGCGCAGGTGCTGTTCCTACTGTTAGGCAGGGAGGAGGGGCCGGGGGCGGGCGAAACAGAGGCATGCTCTGTGGGGCATGGGGTAAGTGCCCAGGTGGGTATGTATGCCAGCTTGGACCCTTGGAGATGCCCGGCCGAACTCCCAAGCTGAAATGCGCTTGGTCGGGCCAAGCACTGCTCGTGTTTCAAACGCCCATCGCCACCTGTCTGGACCGTCTGGACCGGCTGGGGCGTCTGGGGCCGCACGCACGCAACTCAGGTCAAAAGACATGTCGTCCCTACTTCTCAATCTCGAGCCTCTGGAGACACCACACCAAAGCCCGGCAAAAGACTTGGGCCAAGAACCTTCGCGAGAGTTGCGGAAGGGCAGCGCAGCGCGCAAGGTACAGAAGCACAGGTCCTGGATGACATGAGCGTGGCACCCCGCGACCTTGACCTCAAACCTCGACTCAGACCCCAATATCGAATATCTAATACCGCCTGGAGCCTCACCTCTGTCCCGCTGCGCGAGGACCAGACCACCGACCACACACACACACCCCCCCCCCGGGCCCCTTTGGAACCTCCGTAATTGCCCAACGCCACGAGGATGATGGACGAGAGCAAGGAAGGGCTCCTGAGCCCCTCTCAGCGCGAACAGGCCCGCAGCTCCTTCGACGGCCATGACAACCAGCGTTTCTCCCGCTCTCGCACCTCCACCTCCTCCGATCTCGAATCCGACCTCGACGCAACAGAATTCCTGACCTCGGATCCCCTCGAGTCTAAAGCCAACCCAAAACCAGCCTTCCTCACCGGCCAGAAGAGGTTCAACTTCAGCTCTCTACGCAGACCTTTCCGCAACCGTTCGAAATGCTGCGTCATCTTCGCCAGCGTCATACTTGTGATTTGGCTGATCCTGGGTGCGGGTGGGGCGGTCGTGTACAAGAAGTTCAAGGAAGCGCCCATGTACGGACAGTCACCCCCCTGGTATCCCACGCCCAAGGGAGGAACTGCCGTGGGCTGGGCCGAGAGTTACAGGAAGGCAGCAGCCATGGTGGGCAACATGACACTGCCGGAAAAAGTAAACGTAACAACGGGCACAGGGTGGATGATGGGCTTGGCCGTTGGCACCAACGCCCCTGCCACCTTGGTGGGCTTCCCTCAGCTACAGCTGCAGGACGGGCCATTGGGTCTGCGCTTTGCCGACAATGCATCTGCCTTCCCAGCAGGAATCACGGTCGGGGCTACCTGGAACAAAGAGCTCATGTATGACCGCGGCAAGGCTCATGGGAACGAGGCTCGTGCTAAGGGCATCAACGTCCTTCTTGGCCCCTGTGTCGGCCCACTCGGCCGAATGCCGGCAGGTGGGAGAAACTGGGAGGGTTTCGGCGCGGATCCCTACTTACAAGGCATTGCTGGCGCCGAGACAATCAAGGGAATCCAGTCTGAGGGTGTGATGGCAAATATCAAGCATTTCGTCGGCAATGAGCAGGAACACTTCCGACAATCGTGGGAATGGGGTCTTCCGCACGCCATTTCCTCCAACATCGATGACCGTACCCTTCACGAACTCTACGCTTGGCCTTTTGGCGATGCCGTCAAGGCAGGCGTGGCTAGTGTCATGTGCAGCTACAACCAAGTGAATCTTTCGGTAAGCAAAGGACTTATTACACTGGTGGTTTGAGATAGGCTATAGCCACACTATGGCCCTTTATATCCCCTATTTATATAAAACTACTCCCTTGGTGCTCTGATGGCTGACTCCAAATGCTGCAGTATGCTTGTGCCAACTCTAAGCTACTCAACGGTGTTCTCAAAGACGAATTGGGATTCCAGGGCTTCGTTGTCTCAGACTGGGGCGCTCAACGATCAGGCGTGGCCAGTGCCTTAGCCGGGCTCGACATGACAATGCCTGGTGATGGTCTGCGCTTCTCGGATGGTGAATCACTGTGGGGTCCGGAACTCACAAAGTCCATCTTGAACGGGTCTGTTCCTGTCGATCGTCTGAACGATGTAAGCAGCTTTCTGGATACAATCTTAACCCCTTCGAGAAGAAACACCTCCCCTCTGTGGCCTAGCCTTAAAGAACTTATCACACTCGTAGTTTGAGATAGGCCATGGCCACACTGTGGCCCTTTATTTCCCCCATTTGTATGAAACCACTCCCTTGGTGCTCTGATAACTGACTCTTGAATGCTGCAGATGGTCACTCGTATTGTCGCGGCCTGGTACCAATTGGGCCAGGATGATCTTTCAAAGTTTGACAGGAAGGGCCCCAACTTTTCCTCCTGGACGAATGACCGCCTAGGGACAAAGGTTCCCGGCAGTAAGACGGAACAAGACGTCGTTGAGGTCAACAGCTACGTTAATGTGCAAGCTGACCACAAGGATGTGGCGCGTGCCGTAGCGCGTGAAGGCATTGTGTTACTGAAGAACGAGGATCTTCTACCAATCGATCGAATGGGGTTTACCGATGCAAAGAAACGAGGCGTCCGCACAAGGCACGAGGGCAAGCTGAAGATCGGCGTTTTTGGTGAAGATGCCGGCCCTGGCAAGGGCCCAAACAAGTGCGTCGATCGAGCGTGCAATCAAGGCACCCTCGCGTCCGGCTGGGGGAGCGGCGCAGTCGATTTTCCTTATCTCGTACCCCCTGTCGAGGCTCTCAGGAATGGTTTCAACATGACTAAAGTCCAGTGGTCTGAATATCTAACGAACACCCCGAACTTCAAGTCTGACCCCACGATCCTTGATCAGGACGTGTGCATCGTCTTTGGCAACGCGGACGCCGGCGAGGGCTTTGTGCGCTGGGAAAATGTGGCTGGTGATCGACCGGACTTGTTCCTGCAAAAGGGGGCAGATGACCTCATCGTCAAGGTCGCAGAAGGCTGTGGTGGCGGCGCTGGTGAAGTCCTCGTTGTCGTTCACGCCGTTGGTCCTGTCATCATGGAGAAGTGGATAGATCTTCCCAACATCAAGGCGGTACTACTGGCGAATCTTCCCGGCCAGGAGAGCGGGAATGCATTGGCAGATATCATCTTTGGTGACGAGAACCCTTCGGGACATCTCCCGTACACGGTCGGGAAATCCCTGGACGACTACGGTGCTGGTGGTCAAATAATGTACACGCCCAATGGTGTTGTCCCGCAACAGGATTTCACAGAAGGCCTGTACATCGACTACCGCTACTTCGATAAGAATGGCATCGAGCCCCGCTTTGAATTTGGATATGGGCTCAGCTACACGACTTTTGATTTCTCTGGCCTGCAGGTGTCTCCTCTCAAGAGCAAGTCAACGCTGCCAACCAACAGGACACAGTCAGGAGCCACGCCGCCCGAGTATCCCAGTGATATTCCCGATTCCGAAGAAGCCCTCTGGCCGGATGGCTTCCGCAGGTTTGACAAATACATCTATCCATACATCGACACAATGGATGAGATTATCGATGAAAAATACCCCTATCCCGAGGGATACAACCAACAGCAGCCTCTCTCCCCTGCCGGAGGCGAGGAGGGCGGCAACCCCGACCTTTGGGAGACCTATGTCCAGGTCAAGGTGGACGTGACCAACACGGGTGCCAAGGCAGGGAAGGCTGTGCCACAGCTCTATCTGGGATATCCTCAGGGAAGCAAGAAGACAGACTTCCCTGTCAAAGTGCTACGAGGCTTCGACAAAGTTTATCTGGAGCGGAACGAATCCAAGACTGTTCAATTCAATCTGACAAGGAGGGACCTTAGTTACTGGGATGTCGAGAGTCAAAACTGGAGTATGATGATGACAGGTCTATACACATTCATGGTTGGGCAAAGTTCGAGGGATTTGACGGAGTTTGGGACATGGTAATTAGCAAATACGGGACTTAAGGTAACAGACACTAATACATACTGTCCTTTCTCCAAAAGGACCTACACAGCAGAGCTGCAATGTGACATATATACATATTACTATCTTGTGCATTAAGTGTTCTATCTATGAGTGAAGACTTAAGGACGTCTAAGCTTAACACCGAGCAAGCATCTCTATGTTAAAATAGACAGGAAAGCAAATACACCCTCTCCTCTATACAGTTTGAGACAGTTTTAAAAATTACTGCTAGCAAATTCCATCGCTCCGCCAAAAGACCAGAATTTCCAATCGTCATTAGAATTCCATAGCAATATATAAGACCCGTACTGTTACAAAAGTAATCTACTAACCTTTACTGTATTAATATAACCAAGCGTCTTAAAGGTCTAAATCTTAATCTACTTTTCCGTCTAATACTACGCAGCACTCTTGAAGACAACCCGCTAAGATAGAAAATATCCCATTGTATACTGCTAAGCTCTAGTATAAATGTGGAATGGGTATTAGTCAGCCATATGGGCACTATATAAGTAGGGCCCTTCGGCCCTCTTGGCGATAGCTTCTTTCTTCCTTCTGTAGCAAGAATCGAACCCGTACCCAGAATAGTACGGTGGTTCCCTTTGCTCGCCCCTATTTGCACGTGCAAAGATCCCCTGACCTACGGCATCAGGGCCGTACCAACAATAAAAGCTAAAAATATAAATGATGTTAATTAGCTATGGGATAAAGAATTACCGACACACTTCAATCATTTTTAGGCCATTAAACAGATTAGTTAGTCAAGTTGATTCCGTCCTATAAACAAAGCGGCCCAGTATGACCGGGCCCTTGCTTCTTGCTAGTTAGACATCAAATCTCAGCCGCCAGTCAGAGACGGCCTTTCCTTTAAAGATGTGCTCGGTCCACTTTCTCTCAAACTAAACACATTTCACATGTAACACCTCTCAAAGCCGAGCGTAGCTACTGGTTAGTATCAAAGCCTCGGCACAAAGGCTGATATACCAGCCTAGGCTGCCTAATGTAAGTGTAAGCATCACCGGCAATGACCAGTGAGAATCACAGGCTTCATATCAGTTACCTCCTGATTTGATGTCAATGTGTGATTGCTACATTCAGTTCTGAATGTAAAATACGGTTAGCGAGTTTTGTATGCAACATGCTATAACATTTGATGACGATTTTCTGATATTGTGCCCAAGAATTGATCCTCAATCTGTTGCATCAGCTCAGAGACTGGATATAGTCCAATTCTTTTTTGCACGATATGCAAGCCCCAGTCATGCCTTGCTGACCGTTTACAAGTCCTTTCTGCGTCTTGACCTCCCCCAAGCTTGACCAATGTATTAAAAATAAATGCGAGAGACTGCTACTTGTTCCCGACTCCGTCTTAGGCACCGATCAAAGTAGCGACTTCAGCCCGGGAAAGACATCTCCAAGAGCTTTTCTACCTAAAATGCATCAATTTGTCTTCTCTCTATGGGCAATGCACTAGTAGACAGGTGTTTAAGCGTTTACCACTGTATGAAGGGACCGCCTACACACTGCTTAAGAAGCGTACGTACACGGATCAAAAACGAAACCACCCACCTAGTAGACAGGCGGCGGGGTCCAGAAGTTCGAGCTGGTATTTCACCATGAATAATGTCTTTAGTATAAGCTCGCCTGCCACGCCCGGAGCACTCAGGACAAGATAGGGAGATAGAGTCTCAACTCACGAGTCAAACAGTACAGTCTGTGGCATTGCGCAGAAGATTTCTGAGCCATGGCGAGCTCGGTGCCGAAAAGGAAACAATAGGCCCGGAGTCAACCCCCGAGAATGAGCCCCGGGCTAGGTCAGAGACATGTGATCGATGGCTCGAGAGCGACGCTATGTGTAGGTCTCGATTTCCTCTCACCGTTTTGGGTAAGCTGATTCCATGACTCTCTTTGTGCTTGACACAGGTATTGGTCGACGGGGTGGACGAGACAGGAAGTCATACTGGTAAACCTGCCCTCGCAATTGAGTTCCGCCCAGATCAAAGTTTTCAATGTATTTGGGGAGAGAATTTAAGACGGCCATGGCGGATACATCACCACCAATGGATTGGACGTTGGCACCGTGCAGCGTGGGTAGCTTGTCAAAGCTTAAGCATCGATCATGCATAGTCGATCCCCGCTGACCGAGCATTGCATACAGGCCTCATGCTTAGCGGCGTTGTGTTTCTCTCCGACTGACGAAAGCTGCATTTGTCCAGACAGGCGATCTGGGGCCCCTCCTTGGAGGCGCGACCTTTTAGAATGTCTCCATACAAATTGTACATCGCTGGAGTACTATGGTCTGTACAGATATCGGCAAAAGGTACTAGGCACGAACGCTGACAGTTAGCATTAGAAACGGCTGGTATCACGTACCATAATTGCGGCATACCGAACACAGTGGAGGGCTCGATGACTACCCTCATAGCTGTCACCTCCGCCTTTCAGTTAATATTCTTCACTGCGAGAATGGTCTCCATACGTTTGAAGCGGGAGCGAAACTGGGCTTGGGATGACATCACTTTCGTCATATCATCGGTCGGTTCCCGGGATACAACTTGCGATAGGCAGGTGGAATACTAATATATACTATAGGTGCTTCTGGTTCTCACTTTGCCAGTGCTGAGTCTCGGTGCGTACACTTGTAACAGTTACTGTTTGCTATTCCTTATTTCCAAATACGCCCCTCCCTTACTGCCCCGTTCCCTCCTGGGAAAAAGAAAAGAATCGGGAAAACAGAATCAGACTTTTTTCGGCAGCCTTGAATTCAGTCTTAACCACTTACTGAGACAGAAAATCACTATGGCTTCCTTTCAAACATCTGGGACCTCCGTATTCATAGAATCGACGACTTCACTAAGGTCTTTTTCTGCTATTCCATCTTGTACTCGCTATCACTTGCCGTGATCAAAATATCTATTGTCTTCCTCTATTTGCGTATTTTTCGAGCACAAGGCGTGCTAGTCAACTACATTATTGTGGGAACGCAAATATTTAACATCATCATCTTCGTCATCTTTCTTGTTGGGCTCTTTGTCGCATGCCAGCCTTTGAACTACTACTGGTCCTACGCGGCTTCAGTCAGTGGCACCTGCCCGGATCCCATCGATCGAGGCCTTGTTTACCCTCTTCTGAACATTATCATGGACGCGTGGCTACTAATTCTACCAATGTCCCAAGTGTGGTCCATGGGCTTGTCTTGGAGGTCGAAACTGGGCGTGTTGGCCATGTTTGGCCTTGGTTTGGTGTGAGTCTGGCGAGCTCTTCTATGCGGCCCGTTGACTAATCTGACTTGGATCTTCACAGGACCGGCACCAGTACGTCTCTCCTGAAGCTAAATTCGTTGGTACTCTTCTACACAGGCTCAAGGGCTGCGCAAAACCGCTGCTGAATCGAACTATTTTCCGTCCACATTTCTGACGACATACCTAACAGTGACAATTCTAAGAGTTTTAGTTTACCGGGAAAATATAGACGACCGGGTTTGTGAGTGCTCCAACATCGAGGCTTTGAGGCAGAGATACTTGTGCTCAAGACTCAAGGCAACTATTTCACTAATCAGTTGATTTCGACGCAGTAAGCCTTGACCTTTTCACCGGCCTCCAATGGTCTGTGATCGAACTCACAACGGCCTACGTGATATCCTGCATGCCAGCAACTCGTTTTCTATTTGTACAGCTTCTGCCGAGAATTCAACGACTCCCAACTGTAAAAAGAGCTCGACCTTATCTCGAGTGGATGTCTTGGCCAGAGGCGTGGACAAAAAAAAGCAAAAGCAGCAAGGGTGTCTCGGGTGCCAGTGACGCCAGTACGGCTCATGTGGCCGCTGGGCAAGACGGTCGGCTCGAATTGGGAAACTTTAGTCTGGGGGGTGGCAAGAGGGACACTTCTACGAAGTTGTACGGATCTATGGATTACTCGATTGGCTCGTCGGAGAGCCGAAGACATGGGTCAACATAGGTTCTTACTGACGATGATGCGTAGAGGACCGAATGTAAGCATCACCCCCTCAGAACTTTTGTTTAATATGAAGTATCTAAATTCTGACACGTAAGAAAACCCAAAAGCGCTAATATGAGCCACTCGTACGAATTCGTTTGCGGGTTGTGAATGGTAATGATTACGTCCGCTATTGAATAGATGAGGGGGTTTGTGATACAGGTCTTCTAACCAAGAGCTATTGCATAGGTATTAATGGATGGTTCTGTATTATATCTGAAGACTAAGATGCCTCAAGTGACTACGAGGTATCTCCAGCTACATGAACAGCCCATTTTTAGGATCTCTAGGTTTGCAGGTCAATAGAATAGAGGCATAATATTAGTGTCGAAGGGACACAGTCAAATTGTTCACATTGAGGGTGCTTTATGAGACTGTGTGGCCAAGATGAGTACTTTACTTGTGTTAGAGAAGTAGAGAGGGCGATTTTGGGTCCGGCTAGCACCCAAACACGTTGAGTGAGCTGATTTGGTTAGAAACTCACTCTAGCCATGGTCTGGGCTCCTCAAAACTGACGATATTGTCCGAGCGCTGTGTTTGATATCATTCATTTAATTAATGTGGCTGTCGAGTATACCCAGGTGTGCAACACTTGAGAGCCTTCAGTGCGTAATGTGGTCCTGTACGCCTGAAAGAGTCTCGAGAGTTACAACCAAATCCAATTAACAGTAAAGCCTGCTCCGAATCAAAGCTAGTGATGGCAAAGCTGGACGGCAGACATCATCGCTATCTTTTTCTTTTTGGTCTAACATTTCGATAGTTGTCCCCCAGAACACAATCCAGCTCTGATCACAGGATTGGGGCGCCGTTGGCTCTGTTACGTGGTCAGATCAGGAATGCTGGAGGATCTCAAGTGCTCGAATTGCAGTAGTGAATCCGGTCAAGTTCCGTGTGGTGGGTTTGGCTTGCAATTCGAACAATGGTGCCAGGAAGCACTACCGGTATCGGAAGCGTATCTTTTGATCGGGAGATCCTTCATAAATCTGTTGACCATTTCTTGTTCGCTGTATATATAATCTGTGGAGCTTCCAGATTGAGAATTTCAGTCGAAGTGCGAGACCAAATCGCGAGTCCAACCGCGGCTGGAGAGGTCCGGCGTCCTGGTCTGATGTGAGTTTGTTACGTAGAGACAGGATGCAACGAATCGCAGCAATCCTTTGCGGAGGGAGATAATTTAAGGAACATGGGCTGAGAACGGCTGTGACACGGCTGGGTTGCGAGCACTAGCCCCCAAAGGCAACTAGCCTCACCCTAATTACCCGCTGACATCTTGGCTGACATCGTCAGTCCAGCTGGGAATGCCTTGCTAGACAACGCATTTGTACACGTGAGACTATAAAACAAGGATTGAACTGGGCGACGCCCCTGGTTCAATAGCCCCCTTCGCGGCTTAGAAACCTTGGCCGGCCGAGGTAGAGGCTGCATTGTAACTGGTAATCTTACACACAATTTGCGTGCAACTGCATCATTCGACGGACACGCTGGCTTTTTTTTTTATGCTCATGCAAGACAACGGCATTCGGCTAGTAGGGGGGGGGGGGCCTTTGCGGAAATGGTACTGAGAAAGAGTAGGCACCAGATCCAGAGATCCACAGCTACTGTAGATCCAGATCCATATAAATCAGGACTTTTATTCTGCTCCCTGGCCCGTCGCCCAACTTTTGAACAAGCTGAGTTGGCCATTGAACGAAGGTCTCATTGAAGTATCTTCCTGTGCCCATGATTGACTGCTTGCGCAGCACCCTTCTTGGCCCTCAAGGCGCTCTGAAGCTTATTATCACGCTCAATCTCCAGCCCAAATGGCCAAGACTGATCGGACAGCGTTCCAAACCGAAGACTGGCCCGCCGCCACTGTTGGCTCCAAGCCAACAGCATGCAGATCTACTTCTCGTTATCACGCTCTGTCAATCTGGATCATCAGTCACCGAGGCCCTCTGCGTCTCCTGCGGTCACGCCCGGCTCAACGACTCATGTGCCTTATACTGGCGTTAGCTGGGCTCCAGCTCTACCTTTTACACTCCGAATATTCTAGCGCCCTGGCTGCGAAGTACTCCCCTACTGTGTTTACTAGATTACCTCCCCGAGACGAAGACCTTCTTGGATCTACCCATTGGCAGATAGACGCCAACGACCAAAATACGGGGCGAGAGCAGCTGCTCAATAGTCGAGACCAATGGAAGCGACTCGGGTCTGGTTGTGAGGGCGACACGTTTTCTTTCAACAGTTCTGTCATCAAAGTTTTCAAGCCTGAGCGCAGTCCATTAAGGAACTGTGTGCCACATACCGCGTCTGAGCTGCGCTGGCCGCCAGAGGTCCCAGTCTCTCTTCTCCTGGGAGGGCTATCTCATCAGCGAGATGCTGCCATCTCAGACCGCACCGACTTCCTCCCGGTCTATGATTACTTTCTCTTACCAACTGGGGACAGCAATCCCGGGCAGTGGTATCTAATCACCCCTTTCCTCAAGACTGGCACTCTGGAGCACCTAGCCAAGAGAATACAGAACCAAAGCACATCGCAGACTGCAGAAGACGTCGATTCGCGCTATCGTCCATCATTCAACCGCCTTTTAAAGGCTCTCAAAACAATGCACCAGTACGAACTTTGTCATGACGATATTAAGATGGACAATATTTTCGTCACGGACAGTGCTCAGCCCTCAGGCAACACCAGCTCCCCAAGCGAGAAAGGGGCACATTGGCTCCTCGGGGATCTTGGAAATACACGCCACGCTAACCACAGCTACCACACTTCGCTCCTCTGGGCGTATGATAATGGCCAGAATACCGACTGTCGCACAAACGACGTCGTCCGGCTGATCAAGTCGTACCTTCTTTTCCTCCAGGCTGCGGGTGGGCCCGGGGTCTCGGGCATTGCTTTTAACAGGGCTTTCCTTACTGCTTCAGCGTCATGGAGTCGTCTCTACTGGTACACCATCAACTCTGCCCGCGGGCACCTAGACGGAGCAACAGCTGCTCGACAGATACTCAAAATGTCAGTAGGGGTGTTTGCACCGGCCGAGCTGCTCGCGACGCCAGAGATTCACCAAGATGACGGCTGGGAAAGGCTGAGCCAACCAAGACTTGAGGATACCCCGTGGAGTGAAAGTATTTGGCCAGGCCCCGATGGCATAACACAGGAGGCGACTCTGGTAGCAGAACAGCTGCGGATGGGAATGAGAGCTAGTGAAAGATGGGCTAGGATTTACGGGACATTAGGCATTCTTCCAGTCCCAAGCGGACAGTGCTAGAGGCCTTTTTTTTATGATTACTTAAAGGCTAACATATCAATGATACCCGTATAGTCTATAGTTATGCATTGTTCTGCTCTTGGAATAGTTTAACTGGATTCTGCGACGCTTTGCACTTTCTTGTCTCGGTGCCATAGCTGTTCACGCCTTATGTTTGGATATGCCTCGTGATAAATAAGATGACCGCTTCCTTTTCACGTATGAAGTCCAAGCAACATAATTGGAATCGTGACAGAACTCTTCTCATTTCTGAGATGCTGGAATGCCTCTGTTTAATACAATAATGGATGTAGCTACTGGGACCGGCATAACCACTTTTGAGGCTGGTGACGGTCGCATGGAGAGTAGAAAATAATCATTTCGAAAGTGGAGTCATTACCTCCCATTAAGCAACTTTCTGCAGAAATATGATTCAATTACGAGTGACTAAATCACATGCTTTCTTCTGATCGTGCTTATATTCTCCAGTCTATGAGCAATCAACGTACCCACAGACAATCGTATCACCGCACCAGGAGCCATCTACAGAGACCACGCAATATCGCTTATCTTTCATCATGATGTAGTCATGCGCGGCACCTACTTAAGCCTGTTCGAGCCATTATTTACCCTTCATTAAGATCCACTGGAAAGCAAATGTATAGTGAAGTTGTAATTTGACATTACATCTGAGGAATGGCTCTACGTGTGTTGAACACTGGGCCTCAGTCTTTGTGTCTATTAACTACAAGTGTCTGGAACTGTCCTGGTAATGTTAACAGAGAACCGCACATGGTAGCGGGTCACTGGCGGCTAAGTGCCCTTGTACTTTTAGACAAGACGTGGCTGTAAATAAGTAGTTTCGTTTTTAATCCGTGTACATACACTTCTTAAGCAGTATATAGGCGGTCACTTTATATAGTAGTAAACACTTAAATACTTAGCGTTTAAAAAGAAATATTTGAATTAATAATAGTTTTAATGGATCTTGATGCCCTTATACTTAAATCTTTCTAAAAAGATTAAAAAAGATTAAAGGGCAATGTAATGGTACGGGCTTATACACTGCTTGGGATCTAAGTTGAAGTCTTAGAATTCTGGTATTTTGGCCGAGCGGCCTATTTGCTAGCAGTAATAGAATCCGTCTTAGGCAAGAGGAAATAGATAGGATTTAAGGTACCGCTGGAGGAGAAGTATAAGCAGATGTATAAAGCCGTTGTCGACTTTATACATAAGCTTAGGGTTACTCAAGAGTAGTTGGAAGGTTAAGCAGACAGTAGATAGACTAATAGATAGTTGATAAAAAACACAGTGTGGCCGAAGCTGCTGTGAGTGATGGAATAGCCAAAATCAAGTATTTGAAACGTATGTATACCATCTAGTCGATGGTTCTTACAACAGGAGGTAATTACTGCTAGCAAATTACACTGTCCGGCCAAAAGACCATAATAACCAATCTGCCATTGGTTATCTCCAGCAGTATATAAGAGCCGTACCGTCATAGTTTTCACTGAGACTTTTGTGCTATATTGGAAGCGATCTCAAGTTGTATGTCGAATTTCTGCTATGGCGACAGTGGTGAGTGAACAAGAGCCGTGGTGCTCGTAGTAGTGTGGTTTGTGCCACTCAAATATACCCTGAGATCACATGGCTCCGTGTAAGTTCCCTGGCTGCGACCATTTTGGTATTTACTGTGGACGCGAAAAAGCAGCTGCCAGTCGCTAAGACTGACCACCTCCTATATACAATCCTCCACATTTACGGTGGCGGCTTTGGTAGTCCCGCGACATCATCTTTAGAGCAGTGCAGCCACAGTGCACTAAGTTGCGGAATACGGGAAGGCTTATGTAAATGCGGCGTAGCCATGAATGCATCCTAAGGTCTGTCCCTGTAGATTAATACTTGCACCGGTTTATCGAGGTGGCTGCCATTGGATAGAATTTCGCTGGTTTGATGACCTCGCTGTGTGCTTGAAGCGACTGCAGTAAACCCGATGACAAGGTCAACGTCTTCAACAAGGCTGAAATCCGGGGTGTGGGGTAGAGAGATCTGTACGGTCGTGATGCCTTCATGAATCTCGGGGTTCGGCTAGATGTATCTAGTCTTTGATCTGGTCTTTTACATAGGACACGCATTCGCTCTGGGTTGAGGGATTCATCTTCATAGGGCTAATTATGGTCCGAACAGGTATGCACAAGTACAACTCATATCGTGTGAAGAAGCAAAGTCGTCAATCGCTTCCATCTTTCAACCCTAACATACGATCAATGGAAACAGAAGAAGCCGCTTTGCTCACGTTTGCACTCTCGCATCCTGTTTGTCAGGAAGAGCGTATCTCTGAGCAAGCGGTACCCATGCTCACTCTTCTACATCGCGTTGGTGTTGAAACCAGCAAGTCACTATATGGGGGCCAGACCACGATGCAGAGCACGGTATGGGTACATATATTTTCTCCTGTAGACAACAGTTGGTAGATGCCGTAGCAGAGTCTCGAGAAAGGCGCGCTGGGGTTTGGGATTGAGAACAATGAAACCATGGGATTCTTTCGCTATCGACTTCGTTTCGTTCGACAAGCAGCGAGTCCCTCGTCACTCATCGTTCGAAATAGGAGCCGCTTAGAAATCTCGTTGTTGACAGCTCTTCTGTGGTCATGCTGCAGGGAGATGAGCACGATGGGTTGGCACTCGTTGACCAGAGAAGCCTGGTCATGTCAATTCGGTTTCGTAGAACATTGTTGAGAATCGCCGTCGAAACCTTTGAAAGACGAAGCACGAAGACTGTGGAAATCGCTGCTCCGCGACATTCAGTGCTATCCAAAGCTTAACTGATTTTACCCCGACGATGCTGCAACCAAGAGGATAGTCATCATAAGCAGTGTGGCCAATTGAACTCCGGCAGGCTCTTGTTTTGCAGTTTAGCAGACCATTTGACGGCATTCTCTGAGTCTACCCCAAGCGCTGTCGGCTCAGTTCCATCGCGACGTCAGCAGTCGCGCCGTCAAAAAAATCGTTCATTACGACCACGAGGTCATTGTTCCCACAGGCGCGTAGCGCATTGTTCTTCACCCACGGGAGCGTCTTGCTATCACAGATGGGCTTAGTAGCCAATAAGCAGCTTGTAGAGGCGCCTGCTTCGAGGACACTGTACACTACAGCCTTTGGTATATTCGAGGCGGTCGCCTGGCATTGGACTAATGGTGACGTTAGTCCTGCTACGGATCCTAAAGTGTTGCATTCTAGAACATTCCAAAACATGAAAGTCGGGGATCCGTTGCAAGAGAAAAGTGACACTGACTGTTGATGAAGCCACGTCCACCGCAGCACTCTGGATGGAGGGCGCCGAAGCCATCGACGATGCTATCACCGTTGAGGGTAGCGTTTCCCGCGTCCGTATAAGTCGACATGGAGTCAACGTCGCGGAGCATGATCAATCTGCGTCGGTCGCGACGCAAATCGCCGATTGTTCTGTTCCGAAGATCATCCAAGTTTCCGGGAATCACATGTTGTTGATGCCCCTCGAATGGGCGCAGGGCAGCCTGAAGGTGTTCGTTCTGCTGCTCATCATTCGGCCGTTCACAGTCCCCGGGGACGCCATCCCATCGAAGCTAGTTTACGTTGGGAAGTCAACATTGCGTTTCGTTGATCGTGCATGAAGCAAGTTACCACCGGAGCATCTGACAAATACGGTCGCCGACATTGGGATGATCAAACCATTTGAGTGGCTTACCTGAACAACGATTATCTCAGTCGGATGTTCGACCAGGAACCGGACAACCTCATTCAAAAACTCTTCGTAGGCCATCCCGGGTATAGCGCTATGTTGAAAATAAGGTCTGTCAGCCAGATGTTGCCTGACCTGGTGATGACAGTAAGCAGGCCGGAACTCAAAGTATCTAGCGCCCAACGCAAGTATGGTGGGTAGAGGGTCTTTCTGGGTGATCGCAAGGCTCGAAACAATGTTTGGCGCTATGAGAGACTGCAGCATTTAGAGTCAGCTTAAAGAACCAAGGGAGTAGTTTTATGTAAATTGGGGGAGGGGGGGAGGGGGGAAGGGTCACAGTTTGGCCATAAAGCCTATCTCAAAGCTAGCAGCGTGACAAGTTCTTTGAGGTACGGGCCACAAATGGGAGAGGCATTATCTTGAAGGAGGATTATATCCAAAAGCTGCTTACCACAGCTGGCCCTGAGAGCTTGTCGGCAAGATCTGCCAGGACTTGTGTATATTTCTCCTCATTGGCGATGAGCGTTCGTACCACTGCGCCTCCGGCATGCTTTAGGATCGTAGCACAATTTTGCATGCTGTTCATTCCTACGTCGTGGGCCGCAGGGAGGACCAGCCGCCGAAACGGCTGGTCTCGCTGGGGAGACCCGATTGGAGCCACCTGACCTAGCCAGTCTGAATAATTAGGCGTGACCGTAATATAACACTGGTGGCGGTCAGGCAGGATATCGTGTCCGGTACCGGACTCGTAGAAGCCGTAAGATACTATGATCCGCGGGTCTGGATGGACGACTGAATGCGTATTTGCGATGGTCGTCATTGTCCCGTCGCCCTGATACGTGTTAATCATGACGGACGTGGGCCGTAAAAGGAGAAGAGTGGTCTGTCTGTCTACGTTGCACTTACAACACTGCCCGTGAGAGCGTTCACCTCGACCCATTGCGCCGTGATAAGCCTACCCTCATACAGGACCTTAAAGACGAAGCGACCAGTCTTGTCGAAGAAGCTGTCAATCTTGCTGGACTCGACCTCGAGGTCACCGTTCCAGAACTGGTGCAGCTCGTCCTTGACGACAGTCTGACCCGGGACTGACAGCTCGATGGAGCAGCCCGGCGCCGAAATATAGGTGTATGCCTGGACGCCTTTGCTCGGCATTTTGATTCCCTTCTGCTTCTAGCGCGTTGTGTGCGAGTGTGAGTTGTCGTGAGCAGTATTCGCTGGAAGTTTTGATGATGGAGGGGAAGTTTGCTTAGGTCTCAGCCGGTCAGCCACAAAAAATCAAACGGTCAAGAGACGGGACGGGATGGATTTGTCTTGGCTGCTGCTGAGGGGGCGAAGTCGTCTTCGGCCAAGGCCATCCTTGTGAAAGGGTTCGGGTTGTAGATTTCACTCCACGAGAGCACGAGAGCACTTAATTGACCAGGCTTCTTGTACGGATGACGGCAGAGGACAGCTGGGAAGAGATAAGAGATCAATATGAATCTAAGTCTTCATCACGTTGGTTAGTTAGTTCAAGGTGCAATGTGGTCCTGTTCGAGACTCTGGCACGTTCAAGGCAGCGGCAGCGGCAGCTCGTGTTTGCGGACCCATCACACAAGGCGCATGGGGACGGCTTAGGCACCGTAGGACAACAGACATGGAAAGCAAAAAAAAAAAGAAACTATAGAGAAGAGCTCAAGGATACATGTTGTTCCATTGAGGAGTCCTCGCGCCTCCTGATTCTCATGAGATTCGCCCTACAATAATGCTAGTGCAGCCAATGTTATGAAACTTCCAATCCATCCACCCTCAAAGATATTTCGAGCACCAGCTGCGAGCACCACCTGGGGGCGGGGCAGCGCGGGCTGGGATTGCGAGGGCTGCGATGGGCCCGTGGTCTTGGTGAGATTGGTTGCAGTCCCGTTGGATCCAATTCGCGTGCCGATGACACAACGGCTTGCAATTTCCTGATCGGTGAAATTCCCGGCCGAGCCCTCTGGCGTTAATGTCAAATTGTAGTCGAGTGGTGAGAAGCCTCCGGCTGCCCAAGCGGTATACCCCATAAAAGCTTCTGTGTTCATGTTGATAAAAGCAAGTCCGTTGCATAGGTCCGTGATACACTTTGTGAGTCAGCCTCGAATACTTGGAAGGCGAGAAATGACATACTGAGGTAGTATTGCCTCCTCCAGTCTCGCTCAGTATGGCCATACGGCCATTGGTGACCAAGAACTGCGCAAGAGGAGCGAATGTGTCCTGTACGTGGTCTGAAATACATTCAAGGCCAGTTCCACTCCCGTCTGAATCCAAATACTTGTGCACATCGAAGATTAGGCCTGCAGTTGATCCGTCCAGGTTGTGGACGCGACTGAGGTTTCCCGCAGATCCGTTGCTAACGAATGTTTGAGCTCCGGTGAAGTCGGTGCCAGGCAGCAGAATCATTTGCTGGGTAGCACCCGCCATCCGAATAGCAGTGACAGCTGCCTGCACCGTGTCGGCCCACGAAGAGAGATCTGGAACATCGTGAGGCTCGTTCATCACCCCGAATATTATTCTAGGTTCGTTTCTATACTATTGGGACCAGGCGTCAGTCGAATTCACCGCCAAGGTTGTGTGACTTGACCTCGACAGGATACGCATACCATGGTGGCTATTTGTGACCACAGGCTCGCGAACTGCTCGTTCGTTGGCCCTCCCTGACCGATGACCTGGCCTTCGAAGCGCGCATAGTTGTGGATATCAATAATACAATAGGATCCGGTTGCAAGACACCCTTGGACAAGCTCGTTATACTGTGCTGTATTGTTCTGGTCCAGCTGGCCGTCTGACGCCGCTAAAGCGCTGGCCGAAACATTGACAGTACTGCCGTTGAGATTGTTGCTGTTAATCATAAACTGCCACGTGGTCGCTGCACTGGAGTTAGTCTACGTGATTCGACGGCGAGGAGTTCAGAAAGTGTCCTTCACGTAGTCTGAAAGTGTTCAGTCCCTCTTGGACGAAATGCTGCATCTGGGCTGCGCCATCACTATTCCCGTTGCCGATGGTGACCACGGGACCAAAAGAATTGCTGAGATTGTGCTTCCCCTCTATGTCAGAGCCGAAATCGAAACCAGCGATGTTGACACCCTGGTCAAATTTCCAGCGTCAGCCACTCATTGCATTCACCAACAGACTCCGTAGACCTACTGCGAACGGTGAAGCAGCGAAAGATGCGGCAACCTGTAATAGAAAAGCCAGCAAATGCATCATCGTAGCTGTTTTCATGGTAATCGGCGCAAGTACACAGCGACAAACGATGAAGGTTGAATTGGTGTGGTCGAGCCCAGGAGATACTGCTGCCAAGGTCAGTATTTGTGGAGGTCTGGCTACTCTGAAATGGCTGAAGGTTTGCATGAATTAACGTTGGAAGTCGACCAAGTGTCAGAGATGCCAGCACCATTTGCAGATCCAAGCCCGGCCCGGTAGAGCCTGGCCCATGAGATCAAAGAAGCCCTTCGCGACCAAAGCCCCTGCGCTGTCTACCTACCCTGTAGAACCAGAGAAACAGAACAGAACGTGCAAGTCTTGGCCAATGCTCGCACGATGATCGCGCACGGAGACTTCGGGAGAAGATCCTAAGAAGGTGATGGGACGAAAATGAAACCCGGGGAGTCGGAGATGGTCGGAGCTTTGATTTGCAACCGAAGAAGAGGGATCCGCGTTCGCGTCGACACAGCCCTTGTTCGTCTGAAAACGCACCACCAAGCTTTCGCACATACTGGGATGGATAATTGTGGGATGTAATTAGTCGAATTGTGCACGAGGGTAAGCCATTCGTTGAACAGACTTGGAAATGTCTCAAGAAAGAATGTGAAAATTTCCCAGGAACATCTCGCCTCATTCTCAATGTGGCCGGGGCCCTGTCTGCCACCAATTGACGGGTTTAACTAGGACGTGCCTTGCATTCCATAGAATGTGTCAGAGCTCACTATGTCATTTACAACTCTGAAATCACATTTCCTACCATTCAGTGCCTCTGCTCTGGCTTCCACTACCAGGCAACGCATGGACGGGCGAGGCGGCTATAGAGGCTTTATTATAGCAGCCATTGTCGAGCCAGCCCGTCCATCCCCGTATCATACATAGGTAGTTTCAAAGTTCGGGCCACCGCCTGTCTTTTTGCTGACATGTACCGGTCACATCGGACAGAGATGGGCCATCTGCAGTCAGTGGGGCCCTCGGGTCTGTGGCAGGGATGTCCAAACCCAGTACGTCATCGCCAAAGGAAATTTATTTGTCCGAGTCGCCAAGAAACTGTTCTTGTTCCACTGCGCCAGTCCGGGTCTGATGCCAGCCAACGACGATGCAAAAGGCGCAGTGTGTGGGATGTACGGTGCCCAGACAATCCACCTGCGACGACAAGGGCGAGGCTTCATCTTTCGTCTCCCTAGCATTGTTCTCGTGCCCTTCTTTCTTCTTAGATCTGCTACTGTGCGGTGGCACAAGCATGCCAAATTGCATCCAAGCGTAGCTTCTGCACGTGTTTGTCTTCGTCCGTGTCCTCGTGCCCGCATGGTTTCCTCGCCCATTCTCCTCGGATTTTCCTTGCTCAAACCACACCGGAGTCTGGCTGGGATGATCCCGTTCCAATAACCATGGACACCACGTTTTCGGCCCAAGACCTCTCTGAGGCGGCGCTTGGTGGCCCAATCCGCGTCAAAGATGGGCGCTTCGTTGATGCCTACAGCAGGACGGTATGCCTGCGAGGCTTCAACGTCGCGGGCGCAAGCAAGATGCCGACCAGACCAAACGGCTTCACACACCTGTGGGACAGCAACAGCTTCTACCAACACCGTACTGTCGACTTTACGGGACGGCCCTTCCCGCTCGAGGAGGCGCCCCTCCACTTTCGACGACTGCAGGCCTGGGGGATGCCCTTGATCAGGCTGCTTGTGACGTGGGAATCGCTCGCCCACGCCGGCCCCAACCCGAGAACAGACTTAGATCTGGACTATGTCGCCTACCTTCGGCAGCTCATCGAGATGATGCCCAGATATGGCCTTAAGTGCTTCATCTGCGCCCATCAAGACGTGTGGAGCCGGTTCTGCGGAGGAAGCGGTGCCCCTGGCTGGACCCTGGAGGCTGCCGGTCTTGACATGGAGGCTTTCACCGACACGGGCGCCGCCTATATTCACGGACAGGACGACGCGAGGCGGGCCAGAGCACCGCCCAACGAGCGGGAGGCGAGTGGCCCCTTTGTGTGGCCGTCTGGGAATCAGAAGCTGGCCGCCTCCACCATGGCGACGCTTTTCTGGGCCGGTGAAGCCCTTGCACCGCAACTGAAGTGTCTTCGCTCCGCTCTGGATGGCAAGGCTGAGGCCGAGGCAGTCTCAATCCAGCGGTTCCTTCAGGATGCCCTCATCGAGGCGTTTGGCCGGCTCTCGGACGAGGTGGGATCCCTTGAGGCATGTCTGGGCTTCGAGCCCATGAATGAGCCTGACCGCGGCCTGATTAACCTCCGGGACTTCAACGGCTGGGACTACAACACAGACCTACACATCGGATTCTTTCCTTCTCTCATCCAGTCACTAGCGCTCGGTAGTGGCTACCCCCAAAAAGTGCCCTATTACGTCAAGTCATGGCCATGGCCGACTCGTCAGTCCCATCAGACGTTGTTCGATCCCAAGGGTCGTTCCGCCTGGCTGACAGCGGCCGGCACAAATCCTGTCGTTGACCAGCCTCGAGGCATGGGCAAGTGCGTATGGCATACTCATGGCGTCTGGGACTGGGACGGGCAAAAGAAACAACCTGTTGTTTTGCAGGGCGACTATTTCGACTATGACCACCGAGCCGGCCGGGAGGCACACAAGATTGAGTGGTACAGAGACTGTTATGCTCCATTCGTACTGAAGTTCACAGAGCGTGTGTCCGGACGCTTTCAAAAGCACCTTTCATTCGTCGAGCCTCTACCCAATCAGTTTATGCCGCCTTGGAAAGCCGAGGACCGTGACCTTCTCCAGAAACGGCATCAAACAAGCACGGCCATCGATTTAGACCGCCCTCAGAATCTTGTCTATGCACCTCATTTCTACGATCTAAACGTCCTGTTCAGCAAGATCCACACGTCAATGAGCGTGAACGTTCAGGGTCTGGCCAGGGGAATGTTCATTCTACGAGCTCTCTACTTCGGCGCGGCCGGCCTGCGAAAGAACTACACTGCTCAGCTCCGAAACCTTGTGCAGCATGCTCACGCCTTCCTGGGCGAGCTCCCAATAGTGATCGGAGAGGTCGGCATCCCATTCGACGTGAATGGACGCACTGCCTTCAAAACAGGGAACTATGACAGCCAGCGAGAACTGATGCACGCCCTCATCTCCGCTATGGAAGACAACTTTGTTGGTTTCACACTTTGGAACTATAATCCGACCAACGATGCCGAGCACGGGGATGGTTGGAATGACGAGGACTTCTCAATAGTCACTAGCGATAACACTGTGGCCGACTACAGGAACGAGCAGCACGAAGATGACGAACTATATCGTGGCGCAAGAACGCTTGACGTTGTGATTCGCCCGTATGCGGCCAAGGTTGCTGGTGTTCCGACTCGTTCGCGTTGGGACCCGCGGACTCTCATGTTCGAGTTTGAATGGCAAAGCGGTCCCGACAGGCCGACGGCTGAGAAGTCTCGGGTCACTGAGGTGTTCCTTCCAAACTACCACTATGCTACTCACAAACTTCAAATCAAAGTCAGTGACGGTGAATGGTCGGTCGACGCTGAGAAGCAGACTCTATACGTAATTCAGGAAACACATCGTGCGGGACATAAACTTGTGCTACAAATACAAGACCTCCAACAGCATCTACTTGATAGGGTCAAGTGCCAACGGAGAGTGTTCCCTCGGGGCTTCCCGCTCAATATGACGCCATCTCTCGTGGAAGTCTGGATAGAGTCCGTCTCTTTGGATCACATCTTCTGGGCAGTTTCTATGATCATGGCTTTAGTCGCTATGTATGCAAGGTTCCTGCTGTAGGGGGCTTATGAATACTCCAACACATATGTGGCTATGGTCAATGGCATGCTGAGTATTCATTGCATATGAATGCATCTCTTATGCGGATCCTTCACTTGACAGGATTGCCAGGTCCGATTGGGAAGTAATCTTTGTGTAGCCTGAGATTGCGGGTAAACAAGTTGGATGGGCAAAGACTGTTATGGTTCATATTTTGTTTGGCTGAAGAGCGGACAAGCGACATCGTATTGCGAAGATAGAACAGTCGTTACTATGAGTGAGTAGTTGGGAATGACAGAATCTCTTAACTATTTACTGACAGCGCACTCTGCCGAGCTTGACACACTTCTATCAGACTCGGAAGTGGCCGTCAATTTTATGAGTGCGGCCGCATCTGCGCTCTCGGCGGCAGCGACAGCAACGACAATCTGTGTCTTCACCCCGAACTCTGCTACAGCAAGCTCATTTGGCAACTCTACCCTCCACCCGCTGGCATCTACGGCTGCCTCGAGTCGGAAGACGTCGCTTTTAGTATACCGCCCTAGTGTCGCGTTCCCCCCGGCGGTCTGCTTGCCGGTATTGGTCAGGTCGAATACACACGCGGCCCCCTGAGCAGTAGAGGGGCTGCCAGGCCCGACAACGACACCAGGGCTGAGCTCGACGCCGCTCACACCTGCATTGCTCCTCGCCAGGGCGCGGGCTCCGACCGTGTAATGCAAAACGCCCAGGTCATCCCGGCGGCGGTTGAGGACGTACAAGTGCACGCCGTTAGCCTCGTCTGTGTGCTCGTACTGACTGCCCGACCTCGTGCCGGCGTGGAACAAGGCATCAGCCAGCTGTCGGTAATCGCCGATTGTCACCTTCTCCTCCTTGCCGTCGGGGCGGATATAGTCCACAACGTCAATGTCTTGTGGGTTCGCGTCAATGGTCCATTGGAATGGCTACATGTTACGTTAGTCCTGCTACGGGTCCTGAAGTGATGCGTTCTGGAATATTCCAAAACATAAAAGACGGGGGTCCGTAGAAGGAGAAGAATGACACTGACCTGGGACCTGTCTGAGTTCTTGCTCTTGCTGATCATAACTCCACTGTCTGGCGTGAAGCTGTCAGCACCCATGCGGTCAATAACCTCAAGGTCGTAATTATTAAAGCCTCCGCCGTCGCATAGAGGCGCCGTGGAGACGTTGCAGTAGGGCCACAAATCGGTGCCGAACACGATGCGTAGGCCAATCAGACCATCAGGGTTGTCCACTGAGCGAGCAGTCACCTCGGCAGTAACAATCCCGGACGATTCCAGGTCGGATTTTTGAACGATCAGCACATTAGAGACGTCTGTCAGGCCGAGCTGAAGCTTATCCCGGACAGTGTGAAGGGAGCCCATCGTCGCGCCTTGGAGTGAGGGGATCTTCCAACGGGTGTGGGGGCCCCCGGGTCCGTTAAAGCTGCCCCGAGACATCATAGACCAGGGACCCGTGTAGGCTCTTCTGGGTGGAACCCCATAAGGATTGTTGTAATTGTCGCCAATGCCGAGAAGGTGAGAGAGCTCATGAGCATACGTCGCGGCCCCGGAGCTCTCCGCCTGTGTTGAAGATCCCCCGCCTGCATTGGGCCAGATCGTTGATGCTGATGCCCAGGAAGTCCACTCAACGTATCGGGTTTTTGCGTAGTTTGGCAGTGAACTGTTTCCAGGCGGGCCAAATTCATCCGTCACGTCTTCATTGCTTATAAACCTCATGACCCCAAATTCCTGCCAAGATCCAGACTCGTCCTGGCCAGCACTGAGGATAAAGACGAGCTCATAACTGTCAGCAGTGGCATTGCCGACATCTGCGCGCCATGCCCCTAGAGCATCTGTACGAAGGTCCGCAGTGCACGGCTCCTCTGGACAGGCTCCTGGGTTGAAACCTTCCTCGTCGACACCGTACTGGAACGACTTGGAAGGGAGTCTGTAGGCACCGAAAGCAGTCAAGTCGACGCCATATCGGCCTGCAGAATCCTCCCTAAGTATGGCGTTAGTCCTGCGACGGATCCCAAGGTGTTGCATTCTAGAACATTCCAGAACATGAAAGACAAGGATCCGTGACAAGAGAAGAGTGATGCTTACATCCAGTATTCGTGCAAGGTGTGGTTGCGATTGAGGTCCTGCGGTTTGTTGAGAAGATCCCTGTAGAAGGCGGGGACGCCCTCACGCTCTAGTTCCGAGGCATCTGGCTGGGGGTTGTTGAAAGGTGTTGACCCAACAGGCTTTGTAATGGTGAAGTTCTCGTCTGGATAATCCACCGCAACAAGCGCAATTCTGAAGTTCCTGATGGATCCAGTGTTGGCCGGGTTCACCCAGTCAGTGCCAGGGGGAGACACAAAATCATCCCATGTCATCTACGGCATTCAGAGTCAGTTGTCAAAGAGCCAGAACGGAAGCTTCATGCCAATACGGTGAGAGGGAGCTGCAGGGTGGTCAAAGCCTGTCTCAAAAACCTGCAGCCCGAAAAGTCCTTGTCGTACAGGCTAAAGATGGAGTATGTTTGTTCTTGGAGAGGCAAAGATCGTATCCAAAAGCTGCTTACATTATCTGGGTTTACCCAGTTTTGAGGGTCCAGCACCGCAAATGGCTTGTCGATGGCCCTGCGGCCAAACGAGAGCGGCGCTGGTGCGCCGCGGGCAACATTGGCCAGCACGGCCGCTGCGAGGTAGTTGCCGCCCTTGTACAGCATCTTCAAACCAAGGACAGGGCTGAGATCGAGCACATCTCAGGCAGGAACTAGTGTAGGTTGTACCGACAGTACCGTACGCAGAGCAAGGCCCTCTTATAGCCATCGCCGTTTGCCGCATCATCTCCGCACACTCTGAGACCCCATGGTAGGGTGACATTGTTGAAGATCTGCGGACCAAAGATTGCATGAGCTGCTGCCCATCTGAGTTATCTACCTGCTGCATTCGGTAGCTGGCCACTGATACGATGGGGATGCCAAGCAGATTGAGGCGCTGCCAAGGAGCTTACCTGAAGTATCGACTCCCGCGGTGGGGTCGAGTGGCCTGCAGACGGGGAAGCTTAGGGAGTGAGCGTGTACCGTACAAATCGCATTACCTCGTGTAATGTATTGTAGGCGGGCTATTACTTCATGCCCTTTTTCGCTGAACGTCTCCATTTGCTGAGCTCGAGATGGAATTGCGGTACGACTTGACCGGAAGCGGTTCGCAGCACATTGTTTCCTCCCAGATGGTGGCGGATGCGAAACTTTGGGTGTCCGTACATAGTTATTTAGTTAATAATATCTCCCATTCCGCTGAGCACAGTTCTGTGTAATCGATTCGAGGTAGGCTTTTGCCGAGGGCTCTCAAATCCTCATTTGCACATTTGGTTACTGTAATACATTTTGCGTGAAAGAAAAACCTCCCCAAGACACCACATGAGGGGAGGGGTCACACCATTCACGGAATGGGAGAGAGCTTGCCACAATTTGGAGCGCAAAGATAGGACTCTGAATTAGGGTCTGAAGACACATTTGCGAAATAAAACTTAGGGTATGTCGAAATCTCATCATGGAGACGACCCATCAAAAGACACTCTCCGACTGACCACACGACTCCTGACGCTTGTGTCTCGACTGATAGCCCTTCTAATCTCGGCATCCTCTTCTTCCTCGTCATCTAGCTGCTCTTTAGGCAGCCTGACAGCACGATCCAGAGCCACAGGCAAGCCGCGGTGTCTCCCTCGTACCATAACCAGCACCATGACGACCTTGCTGCCCGTGTATAAGCCCCCACTAAAACTATACGCCTGATTTGGCAGTCCGAGCGACAGGCCTATGTTCGTGTAGCCACTAACAACCTCAAACATGATGTTGAACACACTGTAGGTCTCTGGGTCGAGGAGGCTGTGTTTTGTCTCAATAACTGCAATGAGGAACATGGCTAGTGCCATCCACCATATATCATGGGAGAGTTGGCTTCGTACGTGTTGCGAGACGAGGTCGACTTCTCCTTCGTTCGTAGTCGATACGGAGGTGATTGTTGCCGAAGACGCACTTGAACTTGATGGCGAGGAACCTGGGTTCGGTGTGACGTGGAAGAAGGTGCTTTTTGATGCACCACCGTTGACGCGGCCAGGCCGCCGCGGTGCGCTGACGCCGACA
Source organism: Diaporthe sp. PMI_573 (assembly GCA_021399435.1). Classification (NCBI taxonomy): domain Eukaryota; kingdom Fungi; phylum Ascomycota; class Sordariomycetes; order Diaporthales; family Diaporthaceae; genus Diaporthe; species Diaporthe sp. PMI_573. The sequence continues at coordinate 206,733 of JAJTUP010000048.1, forward strand.
CCTTGGAAGCCTGTCATGCGCCGCTGGATCTGGCGCCCAACAAAGGCTGTACCACGCCGGCCAACTTGAGCGAGCTTCTTGATGGAACGCGTCGACATGTTCGAGGTCTGCGAAAAAGCCGAAGTCGGGGAGAATGGCCCATTGTTCCCTTGTTGTGGCACGGCCAGCAGTGACTGAGCAGCAAACTGGGCACTCTCTCCTGTTCCAGGGTCCGTCTTCTTGTCGCTGGTAGGCTCATCATCTCCTGCATAAATACCGAGTGACCGCTCCTCATACACGTTCGAGTTTCGCATTGTGATTGTTCCTGGATAAGTCTCGAGGTACATAATGACCAACCAGAGCACCTGGATATCAAAGTAGACAGCAGACGGGCTGATGATAGCGAAGCCCCCGGACCAGATTGCTTTCGGAATGGTGAGCGAGTGCGTAAACAAACGCGGATTCAAGGACGAGACTTACATATTGACTGGAAAAGCATGTTGAATACCCGTTCGCCAGAAGGATCTGTGTCGAGGGCCGAATTTCCGATGCTCAGGACCAATAATGCAACCCAGTCCGCCGCCACTAGAACAACAAGCATTGCCACAAGTAGCCAGGTAGGCTTAGATGGAAAGAGCATGGTGTATACTCGGCGTGGGTACTTGAGCGTGAAATCGAGAGTCTCCTTGGTGATGGCATAGTCTCCCTCAGGGGTACCATATTTGAGAATCTGGGACAAAATCCAGAGTATCAGCCTCAGGACTGATACGTGTTAGCGACCTGCTACGGAGCATAAGGTTTTGCATTCTGGAACGTTCAAACCATGACAGACGGGGGACCGTAAAAGGAGATGGCGCTTACATGCTGGGAATGCTGCACTGCCCGCGAGCATGAGGAAAACCGTGACCACCAAGAGGAACCAGGCGTCCTCGAATGCCGCGATACCAGCATCCAAGAGCGTCAGACCACCGTTGTTGAACGCGGAGATTGCGATGAACGCACCTGTCCACCAGGGGTTCTGTGCATTCTCCCTAGCAGCTGAAGGGTTGTTGACTGCAATCCAGGCGCCGAGAGCGATGGCACCGAGGAGCTGCCAGAGGAAGAAGTACACCGTGACAGTGGCAATCAGGAGCTTGATGGCACGGTACTCGACACCGCCAAGGTATTCGCGTTCCCTTGCGGTTAGGTTGTGGAACTGCCCGTTCCTGCCGACATTGACCTTGTTCTGTTTCAGAAATGTGTCGATGCTGAAGGACTGCTCCTGGTTCGATCGAGCTGGACGCCCATTCCCGGTGTCTTGACTGACTGCGGATTTCTGCCTGGTCACTTGAGGACTCCCACGCTGGTACACACTCGAGACCCCGAGTCCCGTCGCGTGGCTAGGCTCGCCCTCAGTGATAGGATCCAGGAATTTGATGCTTCGCCCCCCGGGGCTCATAGGCGTTTCCGACGGGTTAGCCTTTGGTGGAGCCAGGAATGGACTCTTTGCGGCCTCCAGGTCAACCTGTGCCTTTTTCTCGGCCAGCCCACTTGGTGTTGGCGACTTTGACTTTGACGATTCGCTTGTCTCAGGGGATGCGGCAATCCTCGTGCCCATGCCTGTCAGACCAGCTTGGTCCCTATCGCGAGTGATTACACTCCGAAACCTCTGTGATTTGGATTCGGTCTTGTCCCGGGAGCGAAACGTAGACATGACTGGCAGCCCAAACATAGCACCGGCCATTCCGACAACTGCCCCGGTCGCCTTCATCTTGCGCTCTCTTTCACTCTGCACGATATCCTTGAAGCGCCTCTCAAAGATGTACATCCCTGGCACGTGTTAGTCACCTGCTACAGATCCCAAAGTTATGCGTTCTGGAACATTCCGAAACACGAAAGACGGGATCCGTAAAAGGAAAAAAAGGATGGTACGGACTGAAGACAAGTGTGAAGATGGATATCATGATTGGATTCCCCAGCATGAGGAGGATTGCCAAGATAACCTGCTGGCCAGTGGACATTGCTACAGAATGTCAGCATTGAGTCCCGGATATCTCATCCAACTTGGTCCGTACTGACCACTAATGTTGACCGTGTTCAGACCGGCCGATGTCAGCGCAGAAAAGGCCAGGAACATGCTGTCCCAGAAGCCGATGCTCAAGGCGGGATGTGAGGCGCCCCAGAAAATAAGGGTTGCCGCCAGTCCGACGATGAGGAAATATGCATAGTGAATGGTGATGTAGTTCACCGGGGGCAGCCATGGTCGGATACTTGTGCCCAGGTCGGACAGGCCACTTCGAAGCCTCTCCCAGCGGTTTGAGTCGACGCGGATCTTGATATTGCCGCCATCGCCCTTGTTGGGCCGTATTTTATCGAGGAGCCCCATGATGACAGCTTGTGTCAGTTTGATGCTTGCCTATGGGGTTGATGCATGAAGAAATACGTTTCCGGAGCGGGCCTGAACTCAAGCGGGCTCACGAGCAGCTTCTTGTCTTCAAGTATATTGTTCCAATGGCCCGGCCCACCCGGTGCACAATGGCGTTGGTGGCCGACGTGGTCTTCTTTCAACAGACATGGCGTGTGGGGACCCAGAGGCGGCGGACAGGAATAGGAGCAGATCGATCCCAACCAGCCAGCGAGGATCGATGGCTGCATGGCGGCGGCCGCATGAGGCTCAGAAAGATGCCTCGCAAGCAATGGCCCAGAGGAAGCAGACCCGAGGGACCATAAGCTGACATATTCAGCTAACATTTGCACGTGGAAGAATGGCGGCAGCTCTGTTAGTGCTGGTTGCTGTGGCAGGGCCAAATGAATGGGCCGGAGCGCCGAGCACTCGCCCAAGCAGGGAAAAACGTGGGCACCGGTGGATTTCCGCGCGGCCGTTTTGAGCGGCCATACGGGCGGCGCGCTGTTTCACCCGTCCACCTGGAATAGCCCAGCCCCCAAATATAGCGATATATCTTGGATTGTAAGGCTTGCGCCAGGCCCCAACACAGGTGTTCCATCTGGGAGGAGGGCAGAGGCCCCGCCCGCTCGCAGGGGTTTGCAGTAGGAGGAGAACACTACCGGGTTCCTTCTGTGCATCCCGACAGAGCAGACTAGATACACTAGAACTAATAACTGTCTGTCGTCTGATCCGACAGAATTGGAACCTTGAGTTTGGGTCCATCGGTCCCTGTTCTCACCACGTGGGGTCCCCACCTCCCACGGGCTCCTCTATTGTGGTCAAACTGCCGGTGTCAGTCTGCCTATCTTCAATCGATTTTGTCCTTGGGACAGGCCAGGTTTTATTTTGGCGATATGGCGACCGGCAGCTTATCAAGATGCGCTTGTGTGAATGGTTGATTGAGACCGACAGAAACAGTGGCGCGCCAGAGTCTTCGGAAATCACTAAACCGAGGCCGGGCCTCATTTACGCAGTGTTTTGGACCACAATCCCGTGCAGGACCACGGATGTAGGGCCGAACCTAGTCGCCCCCGTCGCCCTGCGCCAGATGCCTCTCCAACCCCCAAATCCGGCCTATCTGTGGGGGCAGGGTTGACTATGTAGAGGCTATGTAACGTTCATCAGTGCTCCGCTAAACTACGCCGGCAGACGATACGATGCAACCATGGACTCGGATTGCTAAAGAGACTGCGCGTCAACACCTAAGAGGCGGCAATGCGCAACTCCAAACCGGTCGGGGGTACCTGAGAGCATCGCAATCCTATTGACAACCCACTCTCATACTCACTATTGATCATGTGGAATCCGTCCAAGTCAACACTCTGGCCTTCTCTGCTGGGCTTGCTCCTGTATCGAGCCGCCGCCCAGTTCAACAACCCTGCTGGAGTTGACATTTGGTGTGGGAAGGCATATCGACCGGCGTAAGTATCGCTGCAGTGCTATTACCGGCCAATGGCCAGTACCTACTAGTAAAGGCTCACAGCAAGACAGTAATTCCTCCTTCAACCCAGGTGGATGGTTTAAAGAGCCTTCGACATCAGACCACCCACTGCTTAGACTCACCGCGAAACCGCGCATGACCATATATCTCGACACAGACGAGACCGCTGCTCTGCTGATAGATGCCGAGGTGTCATATCAGCTTGGCCAAGCTATCAGCGAATCTTCCATCACTACTCCGGCCCAAAAGCTTCAGGTTACTGTGCTCGCTGGAGATGCGACATTAGGCTCGGCTTCTTTAGATGTTGGGTCCATCGACAACGAAGTGCTTATCGCGCTGACTGCCCTCGTCCCCAGCCGAGACGCTTACAATTTGACGGTACATGCAGAATTAGCAAATTCGACTGTCTACTCTACAAGTACTAGCTTCGCCTATCTGCCATATCCTGAAGGCTACGGAAGTGTGGCCAGGCTGGATAATCTGTACGGGGGCACTCACGCTCAGAGAGGAAAGAATGGCTCCTGGGAGGTTATCTTCCCATACACTTACTATGCTCAATGGACCCTCTATTGGGATACTGACGTCTCTTCCCTTGATCAATTTGCCTCTTTTGGATTCAATCTGGTTCATATCGTCCCAACTGGGTCTCTTGGCGAGCAGCCGTTTCCTTGGGCCCAATTCCAGCCGTACCTTGACCGAGCTTCTGAACTGGGTATTTGGCTTCAATACGATGTCGTTTGGGAGCCCGAAAACTCGACCAACATGATCGAACAGATCACTGCCCTACGCACTCACCCCAGTATTTTAAGCTGGTACCAGAGCGATGAACCGGACGGAAAGGGCAATCCCATAAACTCCACTGGCCTTGCCTACAAGACAATCAAGGAACTCGACCCCTACCACCCTATCAGCCTCGCCCTTAACTGCGAAAACTTCTACTACAGTGAATACGCTGCTGGTGCTGATATTATTGTACCCGATGTGTACCCTATATCTGTCGATACCTCCTACTCGGTTGTCTACAACACGTTCTGCAACCAGACTTATGGATGCTGTGGTTGCGATAACTGTGGAGTTGGCCCAACTGTCTTTAATGACATTCCACATCGGCTCGATGAGTTTAGACGCAGGGACGAGCTGATCGGTTGGGCAAAGACGCAGTGGTTCGCGCCCCAGGCCTTTGGGAACGAGACGTTTTGGACGAGATATCCCACCGCTCGCGAACTTGACGTCGTAAGCACCTTTCTTCTCCTTTTATCGTTCCCCATCTGTCATATTTTAGTAGGGCCTATTGCAGGTTATTGATACATGGTTGCTAGATGTCGCTTCTTGCAGTGAACCACGGCGCCGTAAGTAGTTTTTGGATACTATCTTAGTCCCCTTTAGAAGAGTCTACTAGTATCTGCAGCCTACGCCTGAGAGCTTTCTTAGGCTGTACGTTTTAAGACAGGCTATGTCCACGCCTGCCCACATTTATATGGAACCTACTTGCTTTGTGCTTTGATAGCTGACTCTGAATGCTGCAGAAGGGCCTAACTAGTAAGCAGCTTTTGGATACAATCCTTACCCCGACAAAAGAAAAAGCATACCCCATCTTTATTTAGCCCATACGTCAAAGGCTTTACGGGCTGCAGGTTTTGAAACAGGCTGTGGCCACCTTGTGGCTTACTCCTCACCGCATTGGCATGAAGCTAATTCTTTGGTTCTTTGATAACTGACCCTGAATGCTGTAGTGTGGAATTATCCTACGACCGCCGAGCTTTTCAACTTTACCAGAGATATGGCAGGTCTTTTCACGGGCACAACCGCAGCGCGGCTCTTTCTCGGCGCCCCGAGATACCAGGGCCTCACAGTCACAGGTTCTGACTATGTTGATGCTGCAGCATGGGTAGATAAGGCGAGTAGCCAGGCCATGATCAGCGTGGTGAGCCTAAGTTATGATGATATCTCTGTGCCCATCTCCATCGCCCTGCCGGATGGTTTTATTGGCTCGACGCTTGGAGCTAACCTTTGGGGCAATGGCGACTGGAAAGTTGGGCTCAACGGGACTCTGGTCTCTGGCGATGGCGTGGGAGGTCTAACAACAGCTGTTTTCCTGGTCAATATGACCTGATATGGCGACTGGCACAAATCACGGTGGATTAATAAGATCAGACCCAAGCGTTATGTAAGGTGACTTAATGCATTGCATTCCTTCACCCATAAACAGGTCGTAAATGTGCAAGGCTGAGGGGTACATTCTAAATATACAAGATTTCGCGCTCGGTTTTCTGCAGCGAGACGTCCGTGGTCTAATATACGTACCTGAAGTTGGGGTTCTTCTTGTCCGTGATGTCCTCAAAGGCATGCACAAATGCCTCGTCACGTGCCTCCTGAACACCCTCGGCGGCAAGACGGTCACGTTTCTTGTTCTGCGCGACGAGGTACCAACGCAAGAGGACAATGTCTACAACTAGCAGACCGTAGCAGCCGAGATGAGTAGCAAAGGCAATGAAATAACGAGGGCCATCCCAGTCCAAGAAGACTTGAGGTCCTGCGGGTAGACAGACACGGTCAGTCAAGCAAAGGAGGCTGCAGACAGGTACCGACTTACCGATGGCATTTCCAACAGCCCAAATGATAAAGTTGAGGGCAATTGCGACCGACTTCTTGGTTTGCCCGGCTATGTTCCGAGATATCAAGGACAACGACAAGGTCTGGGCACTCCAGAAGGAGAAAGTTATGTAGTAGCAGATCAGCAGGCCGACATGCTGTGAAAAGGTTTCCAGTGGAACGATCATTAAACATATAGTGCCCGCGAAGCATCTGCGAAGAAGCGCCCAACGTTAATCTTTCACGACAACAATGCACTGGACAATGAAACTTACGGTAGAACGAAGCCCAACATGACAAGCAAGTTCTGCCCCGTCTTTTTGACAAGCCACAGTGACCCAAGGAGGATGATTATAATGTAGAAGCCCAACACCATGGCCAAGAGTTGAGTCTGCAGCGTGGTGAAGCCGAAGCTCTGGATGATAATGCCCTGGAAAGCGCCCAGTCCCGAGGTGGGCAGTGTGGTGGTGAGGGCGATGGCGGCATACCCCCATACCTGGGGGTCTAAGAGGGCTTCAACCAGCTGGTCCTTCTTGAAGACGCGATTTTGAACACCAGTCTGGTTGTCTCGCACGCGCTCGACCAGGAGGTGCTTGTCTTCTTCTGAAAAACACTTCGCGCGCATCGGGCTGTCAGGCATGTACCACCCAACAAAGATGCCGAAGATGATTGAGATGATACCGTAGATCATGAACAGCCACTGCCACGACTTGAGGGGCCCGGAAGTGATGAGGGAAAAGCAGTAGGCGAGAAGACCGCCAACAATCTGCTGTGCTCCGTTCATCATGTACCAATAGGTAACACGGGCAGCTTGCTCCTCCCTTCGGTACCATATAGAAGACAATACGACGAATGCGGGCTGGCAGGCGGACTCGAACAAGCCGAGCAGTGTGCGGACAATGACAAGACCAAGGAAGTTGTGACAAGCCGCGGTGCACGCAAGAACCACACCCCAGGCGATGATACTGAAGCTGAGGTACTTGGCGATGGGCACTCGAGCGATGGTCCAGTTCTGAGGGTACTCGACGATCAGGATTGTGATGTAGATGCAAGTAGTCAGCCATGAATATTCCTGGCGGACCAGGTTGGTATCTTCGCGGATGCCCATGATTGAAGCAAAACTCAGAGTGCCCTTGTCAATGGCCTGGAGAAAATAAGTCGCAACCATGACCGAGAGAACCCGCTTGTCGATCATCTTGAGTAGTTGGGCGTTCTTCTCCGCTGAGATTTCGATGCGGACGTCCGAGACATATTGAGCGAGCTCCTTGTCGACCTTGGAGGAATTCTGATGCGGGTGGTCCTTGGCGAACTCGACCTCGTCGGCGGACATGGCGCGCTCAACCTTGTCGGGTTCGGCACTTTGCCGCGGTTGAGTGGTCGGGTCGGTGGCCATGTTTGAGCTGCTTGCGATGTCTTCTTTGGGACTATCGGTTGCTACCATGCTGGGTTGGCGTCGGTGGCGGCGTCTGAGAGAGAGCGAAAACTAAAAAGCAATCTAGAATGGTGGCCCGGGAACATCCACCAGAATACTGTCAAACCAAATGAAGATGAGCGGGAAGGCTGGCAGACAACTACGAGACAGCGAAGCAGAAAGGGTCAGCTTCGAGTCTTATCAATGGATTTGAATTGCTATTTACCAACACTGTTGCCCCCCCCCCCTCCCGGACGAATAAATTGGATCCGGTCCAGCGGTAAAGCCCGATGGACAAGTACACTGGGAAACCGCTTCGCCGGGTGCCTGAGTGTCTGTCGACGGTGACGTTGACTTCCCCAGACCCCACAGAACATGGAGACCAGGTGGCATTGACACTCCCGGGGTCCTAGGCGGCCATTGGCCCGAGATGCCGTGTTTGGTGACACCGTCCGGGTGAGAGCGCGTCCCTATCCTTGACCCCAAAAAGACCGGGAAGGGATGATCCTCCCTGCAGACATTAGCGACTCGCCATCGTTGCCACGTACAATTTCTTCGCGGGGACGACGAAGAGAAAGTGACTTGTCGGCCGAGCGTGTGGTCTTCGCCTCGTTCCCAATTAATCGCTCCATATCTCGCTGTCCGCCTGCCTAGCATCAGAGGGCCGAGCGAGTACTTGAAAAGCATGCAAGGTCGCCGTCTCCCACCACATTCCATTCGCTGCAAACCCCCCACCCCGTCCGTCCTCACTTCTCGTATCGATGGTGACTCTGTGGGGACGACAGACTCTTTGGAATCGAGACAGCACTCATCCCCAGGTTCCACTTGGTGACCCGCCCGAGTCCATTGTCCCCGCGGGGAAAGGGGTCCGAAGGAATACAGAAAACCGGGGCGGTCGATAGCAAGCCACCCGGGACGCTTATGTTGAGCCTCCGTGCTTGATTTTCTTGGACCCGTCTTGGTACCAAGCCCTTCACGGGTCCTTGGCGACCGCCTCCAACCCCGGCGGCTCCATCGTCTGTCGGTGCAGCTCGGACCGAGCTGTGCCGGCTGCTGCTGTCTGTTGAGCTGTCGGGGAGGGTCAGATTCTCCACCCACCACATCCTCGGTTCCTTAAGACACACGTGTATTGGACCGCGAGGACGCTCCACCGCATTCGCAACGCGTGAGTTGCATATGTACTTTTCTCAGTTTGAAGTGTTGCATTCGGATGCTTCAAGTTTCAGTGCCTCTTCTTTGCCACCCTTCCGAGATTCATACCGCTTGATAGCAACAGTTCACTCACGCCATCGCGTGCCCCTCCAGCAAAGGCTTGCCGCTGGTTTTGCTTGCGGCTGTACTTTCCCTTCCCTATCTATCTTGACCGCATACCTGCACACATCCATACAGAATGCCCACCGAAATACAAGGCATCAAATCCAGCGATGTCCATGCAAAGATCAAGTTGTTGATCGATGGCATGGTCAACATCAAAGACAAGACCGGCGAGTTCCTCCTGAAACTTGATGATGGCCGTGTCATCGATACAAAAGGGTGGAATGACTGGGAGTGGACTCATGGTGTCGGCTTGTACGGCATATGGCAGTACTACGAGCTGACGGGCGATGAGAAATGCCTCGAGATCATTGAGGCCTGGTTCGCCAACCGTTTTGCTGCTGGTGGCACGACAAAAAACATCAACACCATGGCTGTGTTCTTGACGTTGGCATACGTGTACGAAAAGACAAGGAACCCAACTTACTTGCCGTGGCTAGACAGCTGGGCCGAGTGGGCATACCGGGATCTTGACCGTACGAAATTCGGCGGAATGCAACATGTCACATACGTCAGCCTGCATGACGAGCAGCTGTGGGATGACACGCTGATGATGACTGTTCTCCCGTTGGCCAAGATTGGACTGGTGCTGAACAGGGCTCACTACGTTGCTGAGGCTAAGAAACAATTCATACTCCACTGCCAGTATCTTTTCGACACCAAGACAGGTCTTTTCTTCCACGGCTGGGAATTCTACAAAGACGGCAGCAAGCAAGGGAAGCTGGGGCACAACTTTGCAGAGGCTAGGTGGGCCAGGGGCAACAGCTGGTTGACCATCGTGATCCCCGAGTTCATTGAACTGTTGGATCTTGATGTGGCGACGGATCCTGTTGGATCGCACCTCCGGGACGTACTCGAGGCGCAATGCTCGGCACTTTCGTCGTTACAAGACCCCTCGGGTCTCTGGAGGACTCTGCTAGACATTCCAGAAGAGGAGGGCTCCTACGCAGAGGCAAGCGCAACAGCCGGTTTCGCATTTGGCATTCTCAAGTCGAGGCGGAAGCGATATCTAGACCCGTCCACACCTGTCTCTGCCCCTGAAGCGGATGACTGCCGGAAATTGAAGGGCGCCAAGGCGGGAGGGTATGATGAGGTCGCGGTGAAAGCCATCAAGGCGGTCATAGACAATGTGGACGAGAATGGAGAACTACTCAACACGTCGTTCGGAACTGCTATGGGGTGAGTTGAGAAATACCCCTTTTCTGAAAAGCTATGCTAACGTTCTTGACAGCAATACCCTGCAGCACTACAAGGACATACCAATAACAAGCATGCCGTACGGCCAGGCCATGGCAATCATGGCTCTGGTCGAGTTTTTGAGAGTGTACATCTAGCCTAAGAAATGGACACATGAATCATGGTTCACCAAGTTAGGTATGATGGCGATATGAAGGTAAATAAACAGGACGTCCAAATGTTTGGTTGGAGGGTTATGACCAAATGCATTGCTTGTCACATGTACCCGCATGGTTTCCATGACGCTTTACACACCACTGCCAAGCTCCAGAATAGAATTGATGATGTGATCTCGAGCAGACCAACTTCGGACAAGAATGGGGGGTTGCTCACTTTCCCCATTGTCATCACCAAGGGCTCGAGTGGGCCCATCGCCGGCTTGAATATTGCATCAGCAATCGGCGGTGTCCGAGCAGACTAGCTGTTTAATGAGACCCTTTCAGCTTCAGTATACGACAGAAGAAGTGTTGCACTGCACGTTCCAAATCGGACGCTAGTCGCTTGGGTGGTACAACGTGGATTCGGTGTACACTAGATTCGCAGTACTAAGCAGACCCGGCGTACCTCCACGCTGTAAGCTTCGCCAAGAGTGACAAGTCAGGTGTTGTCCTCTTCCTGCGGCCAGCTGCACGGGATCAAGCCCACATGCAACAGGCCCTGGGGCTAATGCAAATGCCAGATGGCGCATGCTGAGGTCTGGAGATGACCATGCGCCATTCAAGGTGAAGAAGCCGCAGCAAAGCAAAGGTGACTGCTGTCTGGTCGGGTCAGGAACAAACCCCCTACGAAGAGCAGCGTAAAATGCCCAACCAGGTAAGCAACAAACGATTGGCTGGCTGCCTGGGGTCAATATTACCCCAATCCATATTGACTATTGCGGTTTTGCAGCAGGAGGCGGTCATCACGTTAGTGCATTTAGCAGCCCTGGGTTTCTTTCCGGCTGGCCACGCGACACTTTACCATGTTCACAAAAGTAATGGCCGAGGACATGACCAGCCCAAGTGACGCAACGTGGAGTTCGTGCTTGATTCGTGCTTGACGAGTCGACTGGACGGCAGTGTGGGGGAGAGGTAACGTAGTAGCCGGACCTAGTCACATGTGTAGGCAGGGGACGATGATAAGGGGGACGGTCCGACTTGTTTGCCGACTCGATTTTCTTGTGTTGTTCCCTTGACTTCCATGCTAGCAAACATCCATGTGGTCGTCGCTGTGCCTGCGGCTGTAATATTTCATAGAAATCATTGCGGGGACCGCAACGTATGGCCGACCCTTGTGCGCGAACGTTGGTGTGCCTGGGCCGTGGTTGTCGCCCGGTGTTTGGCCTGGCACTCTTTGTGGGATAATTCGCTTGGATCGCCTTCGGGTCTGGAGCTCGAGCTTCTTTTGGCCAAGATGATGCACCGTTCCGAAACCTTGGGTTCATCTCCATCTTGGCTCAGCATAAGCACTGTGTGTGGATCTTTCGCCACAATCCTGGGCCTTGCCCAGAGCTTTTCGGCGCCTGCCGAGTTTCTAGAACGCCAGGCGTCCCGTGCAACGCAGTTCCTGCTGAGCCTCCCCCACAGCCTGTGTGCAGTGTCACAAGCGATCGTCACAGGTCTCCCTGAAGAATTTCTGACATCTTTAGGTCTCGCTGCTATTGGCTAGTTGTACTACTAGTACAGAGGAAAATGGATGCACCCACACCTCCTAGTGTGGTTTGGCCGCTATATGATGAGTGACTGACCGGATTCAACATGGCTTCCGTGGGACTCATCTGCAGGAACAAGAAGACACTGTCGGCACTCCCCACCAAAGACCCTGTCCGGTTGGCGCCTTTTCCCACACTGGCTGGCTCCCATGTGCTGTCGTTAGCTCCGGCAGGTGGCCAATACATGAGCAGCCTGTCGCCCTCGCACGCCGATGTCAAGCCCTCATTATAAGACATGTCCAATGGGATTTGCAGACCTGCCATGGCAGTTGTCCCAGGCGGCCCCTCCAATTGGGACCTCTACCAATCATCCTCCATGCCTGTTGCCTCAAGACTGCCACTTGGGATTGCAGCATGTGCTCCTTACTTCGCCGCGCCACATTTTGCTGAATTTGAACCTTCCTAGTTCCTCGGGTAACCTCCTGACTTCTCTCCAAGACTCATTACTCGGCAATATTACTGCAACAAGATGCTTCTGGAATCACAAGGATCCGACATGCCCGGCTTCGATACTACCCACCGAACCAAGACATCTCTGGATTAATGTCCGCCTGCTCACTCCTGTTCGCTTGTAGGTGACCCAATTGGGCAATGTGTGGCATCTGTCCAGGTCCTCAGTGTCAGAGGTCCACCCGGGAGAATTCACATAATGCACCTGTCATTTTGGCACGGGACTAATATCATTGCTGATTCAATAGACCTAATCGCCAGAATGTGACAACAGCCGCTTAAGGGCAGCCAAAACAACGCCCTGAAGTTTTCCGTTGGACCTGGTCAAACATAATAAAAGTGTGCCCCCATCACTTCCAAGATGCTTGGAATTATCCTTGCTTCTCACCTTGCTTTCACGGCTTAGTTCATTGTGTGCCGCCATCATTCATTCCTTCAAAGAACTGTGCGTATTCATACTCTCCTCACATAGTACACCGCTCAGTGTAAACATTACATAAAAGGCCTAGAACTGAAAAAACAACAATGCGGGCATTCAATCCCGGGTCTCTCCTGACTTGCTTGGGCCTCACCACCCTTGCAGCAGCTTGGGCATCCCCGGGGTACTCGGGCTTCACCCTACAATGGGAATCACAGTTCGCCGGCGCCGCTGGCACGCCCCCATCATCTGACAACTGGAATATCATCACTGGATACCTGGGTGTAAACGCCGAGTGGGAGAAGTACACTGCTTCCTCCGCAAATGTACAGTGCTCCGGAGGCCAGACTTTGCAACTCGTGCCCTGGAGGGACTCTTCTACCACCTACGGGTGGACGTCAGGCAGGATCGAGAGCAAGTATACTTTCACGCCGAAAGCAGGAGCCGTCACTCGCGCAGAGGCTCAAATCAGGTTCGGACCAAACGCCATCGCCAACAAGCAAGGCATTTGGCCGGCCTTCTGGATCCTCGGCCAATCGCTCCGCCAAGGAGGGAGCTGGCCTGCCTGTGGTGAACTTGACATTATGGAGACGGTCAACGGCATCCTTAGGGGCTACGGAACAGCCCACTGCGGCACATACCCAGGCGGTATATGCAACGAAGGTACCGGGATCGGAAACTCTATTGCCATTCCTGACCAGGGCTGGCATAACTGGAGGATCGAATGGGACCGCAGGTCTAACAACTGGGCAACTGAAACCATTACTTGGTACATGGACGGCCAGCTCTTTCACCAGATCAGGGGCAGTCAGTTAACCCAGGACATCTGGAATGCGCTAGCTCATTCAAGCCTGTATTTCATCCTGAATGTTGCAGTTGGCGGTACTTGGGTGAGTTGCTCCTGTTTCTTCCGATGAGTACCGACACATCATTGCTGACTGAACAACCCCTCAAGCCTGGATATCCCAATTCAGCTACAGCAGATGGTTACGGATCTATGATGGAAGTCGGATATGTGGCGCATTACGTGACCTAGACAAGGACGCCTTTTACGTCTCTGACGATGGATACATCTGAGCAAAGGAAAGCAGGCAATCTCATTCATGAACATGAATTCATATACCCACATGGTTCACGTTGGAAGATGTTGGACGCCACTAGTGCGTTCAGTGTTGGCGGATACTGCTGTCTGCTACATTTTAGAAGTATTTATTTCCAAGCCATTGAGAATATCGCCCCCTCTTTCGATCAGGTCTCCTAGGCATAGAATGTCTTACGAGACTCACGATGTTAATGAGGCGAGCTCGACTCTAATGTTAATGGCCTACGGTGAACGCAATCATACAAGAATTCAAGTACATTTCATCAAAGTTAGCTATATACGGCCCTCTGCATACTCTAGGGAGACAGCCAACTTTGCTCAACTTCTTAACTTTTTTATCAGCCGGGGGGGGGGGGTCGCAGTGAGGTTGTCAGCCGGGGGATCGTAATGAAACATACAGAGGATAAGCATAGCTCAGAGTAGCCCAAGATTACAAGAGACTACTCTAGGCAGAGGAGTATTTTAAGTAGAGGGCAGAGAGGAAAGTAGAGAGCAGAGAAGGCAGCAGAGAGAATAGCGGAAAGCGCAGGCAGCATGGTTATAAATAGTAGCAAACTTATCCTATCCCTATTAAATACTATATAGTTACTAACTATAAGCTGTATATGATCAACGGCCTGAGGAGACTTAGCAGGCATCATTTGTGAATCGCGCTTTGAGACTCGATCTGCAAGTGCGTAGAGAATAATTTAGGCTCACGCCAAGCAGATCTGGATTTGACGTTCTGCCACGCCGTGCACGCGTCTGCACTTTGCGCATGCCAACAGGCTCCGTTCTGGAGTCCGGCGATCTTTACCTGGTCAGGAAGGTCGTAACTTGATAAGACGAGGACGTACCCCTCCTTTCCCGATTCGGTGCCAGATTGGGAGCTACAAACAAGTTCGGTACACATTGCACATATTTCCACACCTAACTCGGACCTCGACCTTCTCGTAACTCCGGCGCACTTCATGATGATCAACAGGCTGCAGATGTATCCCTCAGCAGCCATGGAATACATGTCGTCAGAGACACGAGCCATTTGTGCTCCTACGGCTTCTATCGAACAAGAATGTGGCACAGGCAGTGGGTTGCTCCGATCGATGTGATTTGAATGAGGTGCAAGTCCGTGTGGGGCAGAACCAGCATAATGTAAGTAAGCTTCGGGAGTTCAAGATAAGCTTTCTTGGCATGCTCACAACTCGAGTCCCGTTACTCTTGACCTGTTGTCATAGCCCAAGAAGAGCATTCCCGCCGGCCCGTTGCCCAGCTTTGATCTATGCTGACCAGCATATGCCGTGTACATTTGGTACTGGGTCACGGCTGTGGTATTGTGATGCAGGGGGAGGGTGGGTGCGACCGGCGTCTCGCCAAGGGCATATAGGCACGGCTTCGTAATTCATCAATATCATGCAGGCACCATGCCGTTATCCTAGGGTCCACTTTTGGTGTGGTCCTCCGCATGCCCCGGAGGTAACGAGGCAACTCAGCACCGGACGTTGCATGCGAGTGGACATCTGACCGATTGTGCAAGTGATCCGCATTATAAGCCGACCCTGCCTCTCCTCCGGAGAAGAAAAGGTTTCCGTGGTTCTATCTTTACCCCTCGCCTTCGTCGCTCTTAAGACAGAATGAGGTTCCTCAACGGTGTGTTCGCGCTAGCTATGGCAAGCCTCCCCACTACCTTTGCCTCGAGTTGGCATGCGCCTGACTCTGTTGGTGCCCGCAGCGCAAGCAGCGGTGCAAGGGAGATGTTCAAGCGCGAGACCAATGGGATCACCTACAATGTCTACGAGCACGCTGCCACAAATGCTACTCTGGAGATTATCGAGGACAGCGGTATCTGCGAGACCACTCCAGGGGTGAAGACCTACTCTGGCTACCTCTCGGTCGGGACGAATATGAGCATGTGGTTCTGGTTTTTCGAGGCTCGTAGCAATGCATCGACAGCTCCACTGGCTCTGTGGCTCAATGGCGGTCCGGGATGTTCATCGATGATCGGCTTGTTCCAGGAACACGGGCCCTGCCACTTCGTCAATGGCAGTGATGAGCCGAGCCTGAACCCTTACTCTTGGAACACGTACGCGAACATGCTCTACGTGGATCAGCCTATCGGCACGGGGTTTAGCTTTGGTGACGACGAGGCCACCTCTACTGTCACTGCTGCACCATTCGTTTGGAAATTGATGCAAGCCTTCTTCGAAGCATTTCCCACTTATCAGAGCCGTGAATTCGGACTGTGGACAGAAAGCTACGGCGGGCACTACGGCCCTGAATTTGCGGGTATGTGCAGAACGCCGGCCCATGGACGCTGGTGAATCGACTATTCAGTGGTGAGCTGATAGAACTCCAGAATACTTCCAAAACCAAAACAAGGCTATATCCAACGGCTCGGTTACCGGCGAGGTGATCGGCCTTGTCGCTTTGGGCATCAACAACGGGTGGATCGATCCAATCATTCAGGAACAAGCTTATATCGATTTCGCGTACAACAACACCTGGCGTCAGCTCATCAACGACACACAATATGCCCAGCTTCAGGACGCCTACGAATTACAATGCCTCCCCCTCCTGCAGCAGTTAGTGTCACTTTTCTCTTGCAACGGACCCCCGACTTTCATGTTTTGGAATGTTCTAGAATGCACCACTTTAGGATCCGTAGCAGGACTAACGTCACCATTAGGTGTCCCGGCGAGACGGGAACCAACACGGCGTGCTTGAATGCTGATAATGCATGCTATCAGTCGGTTGAGGGCGAAGTTGAGAACGGCGCGGTCGACTTTGATGTTTACGACATCCGACAGCCGAGCAACGATCCGTTTCCTCCGGAGACATATGTTGCTTACCTGCAGCGGCCAGACATCATGAAAGCTATCGGCGCACAGGTCACCTACGGGGAGTGTCCAGATGAGCCATACTATAAGATAGCAAATACTGGTGACGATGCACGGTCGTTTCTTGACACTCTAAGCACGGTGGTGCAATCTGGCATTTCAACCTTGATCTGGGCTGGTGACGCTGGTGAGTCCAGGCCTGGCGTGTGGTTTGGTCCTTTACTGACCGAAAATCAAACAGACTGGATCTGCAACTATCTCGGCAATGAACGCTCCGTTGATAAGATTGAATACGTCGACTCAGCGGAGTTCCGAGCAACCGCGCTCCGGGAATATGTGCTGAATGGCACATCTTACGGGCAGTTCAAGACGGTCAGCAACTTGAATTACTGGAGGGTCTATGCGGCGGGCCATGAAGTTCCTTATTACCGTAAGTGCTCCGACTGCCTTACATCGCGACTACTAGTGGTATTGTAAGCTGACGAGAGTGCTTGTGCAGAACCCGAGGCCTCCCTCCACGTGTTCAAGCAAATAATGCAGGGGCTGCCTTTAAACTCGCAGTAAATCCAGGATGTCAAAAGAACCGGCCACAAATGCAGAAACGTCCCAATTTCAATAACACAAAGCACATGGCCTGACTGTTTGCTGCTGCGGCTGCAGATGTCCAATACCAACTTTATCCGCTGGAGAATGAAGAAGCCTTCCGCATGAGATCACTGTAGAGTAAATACTTAATAAGGAATACCGGTTTCCCCGAGTATACTGCCATATTCCTGTTTTCGCATTTTATCAATACCCCATTCCGTGCACTCTCGCCGTGCCTCTTCTCTCCGATTTCAATAAGCCTTTGGCTGCTTCCAGACCGGTAAACCTCTCAGGTTCCTCCTTTCAAAATCCACTTTGCCCTTGCTGCTAACCCAGGCTCCCTCATCCGTAGCCTCCAGGTTGTCCGCTCTCAGGCTCTCGATCTCCTTCTTGCTTAAACCATAGCCATCTTCTGGCAGCCATATGAGAGGCGTTTTGCTGGAGAGGCTGGGGTTCTGGTAGGCTTTCCTGATATCCTCCTCACCGTACTCGGGGGTGGGCTCGGTCTCGGCTCCTGTGCGAGCGAGGAAAGCTCGCATGACTTGATGCGAAGCGTAGATGTGTGGTTCAAGGAACCGTGCGACTGGGGAGATGACCTTCTGTGGCAGATGCAGTTCTCTGCCGAGACGCTGCACGTGAGATCGCTCGTGCTCGTCTACTCGTGCATCTCCAGCAGCGACGGCCTGCCCTTCCTCTGCGGCAGAGATGAGAGGATCATGCTCCCCATTCTCAGCGTCAACCATGTCGTCAGGAAAATGGTCCTCCAGCGGGTTCAGATACCGATTTGTCAAGATGTTGTATACAATGGTTGCGAAGAATAAGATAGCAAGCATAATTGCAGGACCCTTGGCCTTCCGCAGGCCGAAAAGCCCAATCAAACACAACTCACCGATGTATATACCCGCCTACAGCATTCAGAGTAAGCTACCAAATGACCATAGGAGTAGTTTCATACAAATTGGGGTAAAGGAGAGGGTTACAATGTGGCTGTAGCATGTTTCAAAGCCAGCAGCGCAACAAATTCTTTGAGGCACAAGACATAGGTGGGAGAAGTTTCTTCTTGGAAGGGTTAAGATTGTATCCAAAAGCTGCTTACCAGTATCTGCTGTAGTGCGCGTGTATAGCACTTCCCCTTAGTCTCGATTTTCGGCTGCACCATGAACAATAAAGTATACCGGTAGCTGAAATAGAAGAGGGAAAGTCCCACAGCTGCAAAGCCCAGAACAAGTGGTGATATGCAGCTGTAAGCCAGGGCGATGATTACAAAATTTGTAAACTTCGGGTAGACTTTACCCCATGCAATTCCTTTGAGACCGGCATACTGGTTGTACTTATCCCGTGGTGTTTTGTAGATGAAGATTTCGAAGAAAAGGTACCGTAGGAGGTCCGACCAATTCATGATGTTCTTCACAGACGCTGTGGCTTCATCAGCATATATAACCCTGGAAATCGAACAGGCCTGGACCGGCCAGAGGAGCACTGCAGGTTACTATGTCGGTCAATTCTATCTCAAAGACACGACCTCTAAGCAATACGCTCTACAGGAGGTCGATGTCTCTTGAGCACATGAACTGCCAAGGTAACTCAAAGTGCTCATCAACTGGGTCTTGGTTTCCTAAATCAGGTGAAACACAGGGGAATACGAACAGGCGAGGCCCTGGAGTATGAAATAAGTCAGGTAGAAGTTTGATGATTTCGGAAGATTGTCAGCGAGTAGCTGCGGAACATGGTGTGGGTTACTAATGACTGTCGGGATGAATGCGGTGGCCGATGAAGAGAGAGCGGTGACCAGGAACACCTGGATAATCTGGAATGTATAGTACCAGGCCTGAACCTGTAGCTCGGCCGTGACTACGGTAGGTTGTCCCGAGGCTCTGGCAACATCTGGTTCAAGCGTGGCGTCAACGAAGCGCTCCAAACAATGTGGTTGCGAGCTAGTAGGAGGGGAAGAAGTCGTCCTGTGTTTTACTTACGTCGCATGAGGTTCGGCAAGTAAGACGCAAACTGGCTCGTGAGAAAAGGAGGCAGAAACCCTGTGAGAAGCCCCAGGAGAGAGTCTGGAAGGTTGTTGATCCACGAAAGCCATGAGACGTTGTCCGCGAGGTAATTCACGTTTGATATCTGCAGCATTCAGAGTCAGCTATCAGAGCACCAAGGGAGTCGTTTCACACGACAAATAAGGGGAGTATGGGCCACAGTGTGGCCATAGCATATCTCAAACCGCCAGCGTAATAAGTCCTTTGAGACACAGGCCACAGATGGGAGAGATTTCTTCTTGAAGGAGCTAAGATTGTATCCAAAAGCTGCTTACGGTGCCAATGATGGCCGTTGGGATGGACCAGAAGACGATGAGAAGCGCTATCAGCAGGTTTGCCACGGACTTCTTGGACAGCCGTTCGGCCTGTGGCATCGCAAGATTGCGCCATATTATTTCGTTCGGAAGAACGCCAATGAGTCGCGACTGGATGGCAAGGCTGGGAGGCACAGGAAGGCGAGATTGGGATTCGCCCCGATAAGCTCGTTGTGCGGCAGACTGGGTGGCGTATTCAACAAATATTGCACATCGATTGTGACTATTTGTGCTTTCAGCCGAGTAGGACTCCCGTTTCTCCGCGACTTTCTGCAATGCTTCTTTGACCTCATTGCGCAGGTGTTGGATAAGATCAGCTGCGTTGCCGGTGAGATAGTGCTGTCGCTCACGTGGGCGCGCACTCTCGATTGCAGCATCATCTGAACTTCCTTCGGCATCTAAGCCCTCTCTTTGGCGAGTTTTGGCGATCTTTTTGCTGGCCTGTCTAAGGTACGCGACTTCAGCGAATTCTAGTCTCACCGTCTTGTCATCCCTCGACTCGACCTCGTCGTCAAGCGACTTGGTCTTTTTGACGATCCACTGATGTCTTGCCTCACTGCCAAAGTTCTGCTGTGGGCCAGAGGCCTCCCTGGGCGGGTCGAGATAAAGCACGGTCCGTGACGAGAGTCGGGACGCGTTCGCTCGAGCGAGATACTACTCCCGGTTAATCACCCGCTATGGAGTCTATAGTGATGCATTCTGGAACATTTCAAAACACGAAGGAAGGGGCACTGTACAGGGAGAAGAGCTGTGCTTACCCAGGCTTGGCGGAGCCCAACGAGCCAAATCCGCTCTCTAGCAATGACCAGCATGACAAACCCGAAGAAGACCCAAGCCACGACGGCATGAGCATAAAGTCTGTCCTTTTGACGCACATTGCCGAAGCCAAGCCGATCAAGCTGTGACGCATCCCCTCCGCCGGTCGCATTCACGGGGAAGAGGATGGTCCAGGTGATGACTGCCCCAACGAAACAGACGTAAACGGATGTCTTGAGAAAACGGAGGTACAAATATGCATCAAGGGAGGAATGCTCAAGAACGAATTTGTCGTCAAGCTGCCTGATTGTTCGGATCCATTCGAAGCGTCCAAGGCTTGATACGGGTGTGCGATCCCTGCCCAAAAGTCAGCGGTGCAGGCAGGAGTTGGGGGCCGAACAAGGTGAGATGGCTAGAGGTACTTTTCAGGAATGACGTCGATGTAGGTTCTTGGTGAGTATATCCTCCGAAGCGGCCGCTTGATGAGGACAAACACCGAGAGGAGGAGGAGTGCGCTGATCAAAGATGGGATAAAGGCAGCCAAGATGGCAGGCAGAGACGCTGACTGATTCGACTGCGGGATTGTCAGTGAGGTCAGTTGACCAAAGAAGGGGCGTGTGCATGTTGGGTGGGCAGAGCTTGAAGGCCAGGGTATAGTCTGCTCACATCACTGCCGACCGTCTCGTTGCTCGAGGTGGCGGGTGGTGAGGGGTGTGTGTCCCACGCGGGACCGAAGACATGCTGAGAATTCATCTCCAGTATCGCCAGATGCAGTCGACTGCAGTCGACCCTGAGAGGCCAGATCACTACAGATGGGATGGTATGATCGGGATTATAGGTCCAGCGGGCTGTAGAGGCGGCTGTTGTCTGTCGCGGTCAGCAAGCAAGCAAGGTTGGGGCTGGGGCTTCAATAGCTTTGTCGCAAATATTGCATTTGTGGCGCAAAGGGTCTGCACCCCTAACCCTGTCGACGTCGTCCTCCCAGGGGGCTGGGCCCAAGACTTCCGACGGGTGCACTCTATAACTCTATCCCATCACGTCTTTATCCAACTCTTATCGGTGATTATATGTACAAGTAACGAGTGGTCAAGGTGTGAGCATGTCACATGAGGCAACCCAAGCGCTATGTTGTATTCTTCTAGACGAGTGGTGGACCTCGCAAGTTGTGACGAGAGATGTTCCATCTCGACCCTGCATTACCCGCATGCAGTGCTGGGCTCTACCTATCTACACAGGACCCCCTGTTCTTCCGTGTATTCCAAGCCCCATCATGGGTGGCATGAGGGAGCAGGGCACTATATCCCAAGGGGCTAACAGCCAGCTGTGGCAACTTAATACCAAGTCGGGGTCACAGACCAATGGCGTAACATTGTGGTAACAGCGTTGTTCCACTCGAATTCGAAGCACTGAGCCAGCTGGTCTGCCTCTTCTGGAGAAGGCTCGCGCCCACCCCACATTTCCGGCCTCATAGCTTCTATGGCAGCATACGTAGCTACAAGGTTGCTGGTGGCCCGCTGTTAGCAAATGCAGTCAAGCCGGACAAACATGGGGTGATCTCGGCGGGAACCTCGAATCTAAACGGCGGCGGGATTGATCAACTCACTCGTTGACAATCTTTTGGAGGCAGAGCCAGGCCATGTTCCAGCTGCGATTGCTTTCCGGATCACTGCGCACTCTCATCTGCGCGTCCGTCACGATATCCCCGCAGAATGGGTAGCTCCTCGTCAGCCCTCTCAATTCAGTGAGGAATTGGTTGCTGCTGACATAGTAGCTCCATGCCTCCGTCATTGGGCCTTGGAATGCCACAGCATCACTCTCATCACATGTCGCTGCTATCCGCTCGACTCTCACGAGTTCGGTAAGAGTGTTGACACTGTGAGACTGGAGTGACTCGATTATTCGCCGTATAGGCCGCTGAGATGGCGACGATGTTTTTTAGCGGCTGTTTTCTGCTATGGGGAAAGGCGGATGGGAGTAGTGCGCCGTACCTGAGCCCCCCTTTCCTTCTTGTGGCCGTGGGATGAGCGACCTGGGCGTGAAGAGGACATGTTTCTGGCAGACTCTCCGCCTCTCCGTATTTCAGTTCTCGTGACCAAAGCTAGGGGCTGTAGGGTTCTGTAGGTTCTTTGAGCAGTTGAAGATCTGGAAAAGAATTCAATCGGGTTGCTTATTCAGACAGCTGTTGGTGAGTATCAGTTTTCGTCTGGAGGACAGTCTTATATCTGGCACAGTTCGCTGCGCTGTTTGTATGCGACGTTTCCGAGCACCGTCACCGCTAGGGTTCACGTTCGCGGCTCCTCCGGTGTCTGCCTGCCTGTGCACCTCGAGATCATCCCGGATGACCTATGATGACAACGTGAGCGTTGATGAGGCTTTCCCGACGTAGGTACGTGGCTGGGGGCCGGTATATGCAATGGACACCGGTGAGCGCCGACATACACAGCCAATGGGTTGAACATATATGTCATACTTGGTAGCTGTATTTAGTGTTGCCATCTGCAAGTCAACATCCCAAACAGGTTAAGCAGACAGGTGGAATTTGTACCCAACATTAGAACAAGTTTCTAAACAAGAGAGAAGTATTTCGGGCTTGAACGCTGCTTGAGGAGTGGGGCGCCATGCCCACATGTACACATATGCAGCGAAATAACCTGATCATACGGGCCAGACTGCTACTTATCAAGACTATCGAGGACTGCCGGTCGCAGGATCCGGGCTGGAAGACAGTCACGCGAAGCCCTCGATCTCCCAAAACACTCGCAAAGCTGAAAACCGAGCCGATACCTTAGAGACCAATCTGTGCGGCTGAAGTCCGGACTTGGTGTGGCGGCTCATGCCTGGGTTGAGGCTCAGCCGGCGTGTTTACGACCGGAGCTGCCAGCTTTGACAAGCCCACTGGTTGGTCCCTGAGCGACTTGGTATTCCAAAACAGCTGAAACGTGGGCCATCGCTTGTGCCCAAAAATGAGCGCCTTTCCAAAGGGTAAAAGGCTGTGTACGCACAAGCACGCAATGAGTGAGAAATTGGCAGGATTCAAGGTGCTCACTTGAGCGTTTTATGGGGACGGAAGGGAATGGGGAAAGCGACTGTTTCTTGAGGAACGCTTGCCCGAAAGCCGTGTACAGTCCTGGTCAAACACAAAACAATATAACATATGTAGGGTGAACAAATCTACCTTCAACGGAGTACACAGAGCAATTCTTGTGTGTCGAATATTCTCAAACCCGCTACATAGGTACCCGGAGTTGTAAGGAATGAAATTGCTAGTGACAAGACTGGCTGGGTTGAACGCACAGGGAAACAGGACGCACCAAAACTGTTAGCAATGCAAAGCATTTTCCAGATCTAACTTAGCATCGACAAATCTTGCCCTCCCAAGGGTCGCTCCGTTCCAAAGTGGGGCAAATAATACGTTGGCCTTGAACAACGCATCCCGCGCTTCTATAAGAGCCACGACGGATGTTTCATTGGTCGAGAACATGATTATGAGACGGATATATTTTGGGATTGTGTTTAGTAATGAAATGGCGGTATAGTCCTTGTCATCCCAGTACAGCAGCCAGCCCTATAGGGCTGCAGGAGCCCGCATGAAACCTGCATAAGGATGCATACTTTCAGCTAGCGCCGCCAGCCAAGTGTTCCGAGCTCTCGGATTACACCCAGCAGACGGTTGAGGAGCAGAGCCAAGGCTTTGCGGGTGCTCTGTGAGATGGTGCTTATTGGTCTCGGAGGCTCGACTGGCTCGTGACATCCCGGAGTGGCCGCCTGAACGGCCCCTAGATCTGGTTGATGAGATTTTAGTTTGTGTCAGGGCCTCCGGTCTCCGACTACGTAACTCGTCATTCATCCTAGACCTCCTCGCTCAAATGATAGCAATCCTACGGTGACATTCAACGCATGAGTGATTGCGTCAACATGTCCGCGTGACTAGGCTGCCTCCGATTCCAAGACTCCCGAGTTCCTTGCAAGAGAGGAATACAGTCCGCCCTCTTGCAAATGACTGCTCGACAGCGAGTTTGACAATAACTATCTCATCGATTCTCCGTCGATACACCCACCCACATGCAGGCCTCACTACCGTGGTCATCAATAGGGGCAACTTGAAACTTCCCCATCAATACCAGAAACGCATTGAGCACTGTGAATAGACACGCCTAGGGACCAGCAAACACAGAATAGTGATTAGAACAAGCCCGGGGTGCCAGTTGAGCCTCACAGCCACTGTCACCCAACGCCTGTGGATCCGCGCACACCAACTTCTCTTTCGTAGGGCTGACATTCCAGACCCGGGCGATTCCGGGGCCCGAAGGACACATTCGATCTATACCATGCTGCACGTTTACACGAGGCGGTTTCCGGGATAGGCAGTAAACTCCTCCGACATTGAATGTCTACAGGGCGCCGGTGATTGTTCATCGGCTGCCATGCCTTACTCCCTGCCCCCCTGCCCCCCTGCCCCCCTGCACGGACAAAAGTTTCCACGCCTTCTACACTAGAACAGCCTCAAAAAGCTAGGAAGGGGCTGAGCAGCGGGTAGGGCTGAAGCACACGAGAGATACACTGCCCCTGCCAAGGTCGATCACATCAATGGGCTCCAGGCAATGCCTACCTGGGTGATCGGCAACGTACCAACGTCTGGACAGGAAGGGGACACCTTTCACCGCTTCCCCCAAAACAGCCCCCGGCCCAGCTGTATACTCACTCCGGTTGCTGCACATCTTCAGCGGGTGCCTACTTCTCACCGCCTTCATTGTCCTCAACATTTCTGTCCGGCCCCGGGGCGAGTGAGGAGCTGACGACTGACAACAGCTTGACGAGAAACCCCGAATGATACGCTACGCGCGTCCATAACTTGCCCTTCTTTCTCCCACCTGCGAAGAGTCGACCTGTGAATAACTTATAAAGTATATTTCCGCATCGTGTACCTGTCATCAACCAAGAAAGACTCGAGATGTGACGTCAACACTCAAGGCAGCAAGATGAGACTTTAACCACTCGCTTAGCGCTCTCTCAAACCTTCTTTCCGCGGGATGTAGCGTCTACAACAACGGCAGGTAAAGCAAGTCAGTTGTTGTCGGTTAGGAGTGGAAAGCTCAGAGCGATGTCCCGTGCCCCGGATCAAGTACTGAACCCACAGAGGTAGGCGCAGTCAGTCCAGAAGTGGTTCAAAATACAGTTGGCACACGCAGAAGCAGCTACCAATGCGTTGTGCATTGGCTACCCTACATCGTGACAACAGTGTTTCATTAGCAGTTGAGATTGAACAGATATCTGTGCCCAGGTAGCCAGGGGGCAGGGATCGAGCTACTTGGGTCCGGCGGTCCGGCCCAGCCACAGAGGCCCACGGCGAATACTTGGTGAAACATGGAAGACATGGCTTGCGGAAAGCCCAGTACAGTCCATGTACCGTCCTCAGTGCGTTCAGTTGTTTTCCGACTACAGGAGTGCAAGGTTAGAATGTGCTTCAACCCCTCGTGCTGGCTCAAAAACACCTGTATACCGAAAATGTCTCTGCCACAAGCTACATGTCCCTGCTAAAATATCGACACGCCACGCTATTTCCAGATCGGCCGTGAAGTGATCAAAAGATCAAAGCGCTCTATAGCCTATCGTATATCGTCGTTGGTATATGTTCAGAAGCCAGCCATCCCCTTGCAGATCTGATCATAATGACTGGGTATCAATTTGCTACCATTCCCGTTCTAGATCCCTTCTTGTCGTGTCAAGATCGTCCTGCCGGATCCTTGGCGTATCGGCGTCGGTGTATCCTGCCTCCCCCTCTGATGTCTCATTGTGCTGTTCGCTGTCACTAAAGCCGGTGTCGTCGTCACCCAGGAAATCATCGCTTTCCAGCTTCCCGCCCCTGATGAACAGCGTCCAACCCCACCCGACGAGGGCGATGCCGCCGAATACACCCCAGGCGAGCAACTCGCCCTTGTGCTGCAAGCGCATCGACAGCGTGAACAGGCCGCCAGATACAAAGGGCCCAAATGACCGGCCTGCTGCGGAGAGGGTCTGGGCGATACCGTTGAGCGAGCCAAGAGTTTCATGTGTGGGAGCAGAGTTTGTTATCTGTAGTAGTTAGTAAACAGGTCGTCAAGGCATGCTGTGGAGTCTGGCACTTACGAGCAGTAGAACACAGCTCAGCCCACCTACGGCACTCAAATTCTTGAGCACGAGTATGACACCCAGCTCGAACAGCAGCCACGACCTGCCCGAGCCCCAGCCAAATGGAGCGTTTCCATCCTGGTATCCCACAAACGGCATGAAGACCATGGAGATGGCCAAGCCCAGGAGGCTCAACCTGAACGTGCCCAGGTTGCCCAGCCGCGCCTTGAGAGGCTCAAAGAAGGAGACCTGGAACAGGATGGTGACCAGCCCAGCCAGGCTCATACTGACACCGATGACGCCGGGGCCAAGTTCGCGACCCGTGGGCGGTGGTGCGGAGGCGAAGATGGGATAGAGGCTGTTGAAGGAGATGTTTGCGACCTGGAAGATGAGGTAGGTGAGTAAAATGCTAACGGTGGTCCAGTTGAGCAACTTGCGCAAGGCCGATCTGCTGGAAGGCGGGCTGTCCTTGTTGTCCCGAGGTGGTGCCTGCGACTCGAGGTCGGGCGCCGAGTGAAGGAGCGTGTCTTCCTCGCCCGTGTCACCTTGCTCGTCGTAGGAGCGATCGTCCTCCCCCCGGAGCACAAGGTCGGGCGGGGAAGCCGGCCAACTAGAGCCCCTGAAGCGCTCCCGTCCCTTTGTCGAGGCCAGGCAGGAGCAGAGACAGAGGTTCTCGAGCCAGGCGAGGGCTTTGATCTCGTGCCTCCTGTCAGCTTCGTCGAGGGTCTCTTGGAACCATACCGCCAGAACCACCACGGCAGTCAGCAGCAGAGCGGCAGACATCAGGTTGGGACCCAGAAAGGGCCACCTTGCGGACCCCGGCTCCCCGACGAGCAGACCGCCCAGAGCCGGACCGGTGATGCCTCCGATGGAGTACATGACTGGCAACCACGTGAAAGCCCTGCTCTGGTTGCTCCGGTCGGTGACCTCGCCTAGGACGGTGGGCACGACGGCGGCATTCCCATTAAGGAGCCCCATGGCAACGTGGACGACCAGAACGTGCCAATAGCTGTCGCAGAAGCCGAAGAAGGCGAAGCAGAGGCACAGAAGGGCGGTGCCAATGAGCATTATTGGCTTCCTCCCGACGCGATCAGAAAAGTAGCCCCAGAGGAAGTTTGTCATGAGCTGTGCCAGTGCGAAGGACGAGGCAAGCAGGCCAACGTACAAGCCGGCTTGGCCCTGCGGTATCTCGGGGAAGGCGGCGACCATGGTGGGCAGGTATGGGCCGATGGAGTTGAGCGCGGTCTGCTCGGCCAGGCTCAGCAGAGCCAGGAGGAGGAGTTGCCTGACGGGCAGGGGTGTGACGCCCCTGTTGCTGTCGCGGCTGTGGGTATGCCTGTGCCCTCTTGTCCCTCGCGCGGCCTCCTCCTCCGAGGGCGAGTTGGCGGTGCTGGAGTCGGGGGCATCGCTGGGGGTCTTGGGCGGCTGCGTGGGGAAGGTGTGGTACTTGTAGGTGGAATGCCGTCGCATCTGGCTGAGATGGCCGAGAAAGGTCCGTCTACGGCCGGGAGGCTTGCCATCGCGGGCGGCGTCGTAGGGCCCGGGGAAGGAGGGCATGGGGGCGCCAGCGTGGAATGAGCCGGCAGAAGTCAGCCGGACCGGGCGCGACGGGGACGAGGACGAGGAGGGACCGCCGCCGCCGCTCGTGTGTGCCGTAGAGGCGACCATGGCGGCCGGAGCGATGGAGGAGGCCTGAGGCATGGCTGGGCGGGCGGTTCGCGGGGAGGGGGAGGGGGGCTCAAAGATTGCGGGCACTATAATGATCCGGAGCAGTTCATTTTCCTCAGAACGTAGAGGGTCTCGAATGACATGCTAACGAGCGAGGGACTATAGCAGAGACGGAACAAGCAGGAGAGAGGCCGAAAGAAAAGAAAAAAAAAGAAAGGAGAAAAAGAAAAAAAAAAGGAAAGAAAGAAAAGAAAAGAAAAGACAAAAACAATTATCGGGCGAGACGAGTGAGCTACAGCGCAAACCTGGGATCTCGAAGTCAGCCTACTTAGCCTAACCAGCCAGCCAGCCTAACCCAGGTACGGACCCTTGCCAAGCGGGGTGCCGGTACGCCGTTGCTGATTGCCCCGCGACGGAGCAAATTGGCCGCCCGGGCTGCCGGGGCAGAGAGTGATGACGCAACCGCTGCGTGACCACGGAGCAAACCTGAAGTCCTATCAGCATCATCTCCCTCGTCAAGGGTGAATGTGGGCAGCGCAAGTCGAGAGATGGAGTTGGTCAAACTCGTTATATGCATCTGAGCACAACCCAGCCTTTAAACTAGCACGACCCCGCTTCTTGCCTTCTCCGCCACCCTGCACCTTGGTTTCCTGCCACACGCACCATTATACATCTTGTCAGCTCAGGAATAGGAAATATTAAAAATAAAAATAAAAATAAATCCACCATGGCATCCCTTCCGAGACCAAGGCAAGTCCGAACAGACCGTACCATCCCTAATGCCTTACTGACCGGTGCCTCAAGTCCTACCGAGCTTGGCATAGAGCTCGTAGCTCAAGGCCCTTTTAAGCAAGAGCCTGCCAACCGGCGAATCCGAGGGCTGTTGGGTGATGATTGGATCTTTGATACCTTGGGTGCCAGATATGTTTGGGAACATCCATATTGTGTGTCCCGGGCCCACTTTACCATTGTCACCCCGTGCAAGCTAAAAATGTCCGCTCAGTTCCATATTACTACATCCCGGAGAAAGACGTAGCAGCAGGGCCAGCCAGGATCGACAAGGAGAGGGAGGACAGCCACGGCTTCTGGCTAGGAACAATACGCAGCGGAGCCAGGACGGCTGAGGCGCAGGGCTATGATAAAGGACCGCTGTAGGGCTTTATCAAGGTCAAGGTTTCCGACATAGGTCAGTCGTCATCGTTGGCATGCTATATTTCCTCCGCTTCAATTTTAACCTCTCCACTTTAGACTGGTTCGCGGAAGACGAAAGGCTTCTTGGAGGCCACCCCAAAGACCCTTACAAGCGGATCGAGATCCTTCCCTCGTCTCGCGAGATTCGGATCGAGCTCAACGGCACAGTCCTTGCCCAAAGTACAAACAACATGTTCTTACATGAGACCATGCTACCTACACGCTATTACCTGCCGCCGACTTCGGTCAAAAGTTGGGGCTTGCTCAGCACAAGTGGTACAACTACTTTCTGTCCCTATAAAGGACAGGCTTCATATTACAACGTGAAGATGGGAGAAGCCCAAGTCAATGATGCTGCATGGTACTATGTGTACCCGACCCCCGAGAGCTCTGATATCCGGGGACGGCTGTGCTTCTGGAATGAGAAGTTTGACGTCTTTATCGACGGCGTGAGGGAAGAACGATGAAGCACGGCACCATGTCGACAGAGAATGCGCAGAGGTGATCTTGTGTGGGCAATGCTCGCGGTGAAAGTGGACATGTGCTGAGATTCGTTCACGATGCGACAGAGTCAAGGGACCGGCGTGGGTATGCTCAACCATTGGTAGTTCGCAATATCATTACCGATTCCATAACGTGGGACGCAAAGCAAAACAGGGGTAACTAGCACATCAATGGAACAACTACTTTGCGGGTCATTGTGCCTCGAGCAAGTTCTCGAACTGGTCAGGTACACGATTATGTCCAATTGCCCATTCGCTGCGAATACTCTCCTGGTACAGAATCTAGATAAGCCAGGCTCGCACCAACCTACAGTGAAAGTTGGGCACAGTTTCGGCGATGACTCAGTGAGACCGGGCCAGTAAGGAGTCGAAGGAACGAATCCTATGACTGGCTTATGGACACTTTCCCCCTCTGGTGATAGTCACTAGGGACCTCAGGATTGAATTGCAGCACTGTTAGTCCGTAAGTGCAGGATTTCACGAGCATCGATATACCACGATGAGCTCCGCATCAGAGGCAGGCTTGGCGTATTTAACGGGACCGAATTGTACCGCGGATTTAGGTCCACTGCCACCATCCCAAATCGTCCGTCCAACTTGGTGGCCAAACAGAACCCAAGCATACATCTTCAAGTCGCACTTTTGAGAAGTTCATCATGGCCGAAACATATCTCCGCGACCTCAACAGCGTTTGGCGCTCAGAGCGCCTTGTATTCCGCGCAACTCAACAGGAAGACTACGAGTTTTTATGGAACCACATCGACACCGATCCCGTCAACGTTGCCCTGTCCGGCCCAGTGGTCCTGAAGCCTCCACGAAAGCAAAAGCCCGAAGACTGGTTTGAGAAGTGGAAGAAGAATGACTTTCTCATGGACGTGATAATCTGTCTACGCCCAGACGTTCATTCCAACGAGAAGTATTTCAAGAGCAGAGCCGCGTTGGACAAAGGTGTTGACAAGTCCGGCGGCGCAGGAGACAGCGAGCCGAGCCCGAGCCCGAGCCCGAGCCCATCGGTATGATCAATGTCTCTACAAGCGTTTATGGCCGGAACCCGAGCAATCGTGCCTGCTCCTTAGGCATTGCTATTGCGGCGCCGTACCAAGACAGCGGCTATGGCACTGAGGCTGTCCGCTGGACCGTAGAATGGGCGTTCCGCAGAGCAAACATGCACAGTGTTCATTTGGGATCTGTGGAATACAATAAGCAGGCTCACAGATGCTACGAGAAGGCTGGGTTCAAGCTGGATGGGAAGCAAAGGCAATGCTATTGGCAGGACCGCCAGTTTTACGACTTATACCTGTTCAGTGTACTGGAGGACGAATGGAAGGCGGGCCAAATATGAAGTGAGGCGGTAATATTCCTATTGAATGAAATTGTCTTCTTTTTGTTCTCTTTGAATGCGCCGTAACATTGACTGTGAAGGTTGCAACATATTATCTACGGCGCTATTCTGGCTGAGATGGATAGCAGAGCATGAAACCACAACTATACGCTTGATAGCAGTTCCCACCTGCTTACCATACACCTGCTGATAGCCATAAACAACGCACCCGACAATAGTGAGCCGCCACTCCAAGCCCAGGTGGCATGGAAACCAAATGTTCTCCACAATGCCCCTGCAGATGGTGCACCGAGCAAGAGCCCGATACTGCACACGGTCGACGCCATACCAGTCCTTGTGCCGATACGGCCAGGATCCTCTGTGAGTCGTGCAAAAATCGTCGGCTGCAGCGTAAAGAAGGCACCAGTGAAGAAACCGTACAGGATGATCAGGACCAAAAGACCTGCAAGATCCGGGCCGGCGTTGAAGGAGAGCACAACAATCGCCATTGAGGCAACCGATGTGACCATCATGTTCAATGGGCCTAGACGAAGCGTAAGGCAGGGTATGTTTGGAAGTATTCGACCAATGACTGAGGCCCCGTTGAGTATGGCTACGAAGTACAATGCTGTGCTCTCCGTAGTGATTCCTTCTTGGACGGCGTAGCTAGCCAGGTAAAAGAAGGTTGTATATATGCCCAGGAATGAAAGCATGCAGCCAAGTACGAATAGAATATATGGCACGTCCTTGAGAGCAGACTGGTCAAAGAAAGCGCGTTTAGCTTGCGGCATCGTAGGCTGATGGAGTACAACATTCGATACGCCCAGAGTGACAAAGATGACTAGCGCCACGCTCAGACTGGTATATTTGAAGCCGATCATTGGTATGAGAGAGCGAATCATGATTGGATAGACGACTCTGTGCAAGGCCACGATCATTAGCAACAATCACACATTTTGGCTGCTGTGACAGCCCCGCTGTTGCGAGTACTTGATTAACTCACCCTCCGAATCCACTCGCACTGACCACGATGCCCGTCGCGAGAGGCTGTTTGCTGGTAAACCATGCTGATGGTACTGCAACGCTCGGGACGGCTAGGAGGCCCACTGCAGCATTCAGAGTCAGTTATCAGAGCACCAAGGGAGTAGTTTTATACAAATAGGGGAAATAAAAGGCCACAGTGTGGCCATAGCCTATCTCAAACCACCAGCGTGACGAGTTCTTTGAGGCTAGGCCACAGAGGGGAGATGTTTCTTCTGGAAGGGGTTAAGATTGTATCCAGAAGCTGCTTACTTCCAGTCCCCATGCAGATTCCTTGGGAGAGAAGCAAATGCCAGTACTCGAAGGAAAGCCCCTGCATACTAGTACGTGTTAATCACCTGCTACGGAGCCTGAATTGATGATTCTGTGTTGTTCCAAAATAGAACGGCCGGGGAACTAGAACAAGAGAAGACAACACTTACATTGTTCCAACAAAAATTACTACAGAGCCAGTCCTAAGTAGATGGCTAAAGTAGCCCTGATCAAACACAGGTCCAGCAATAAAACCGAGGAAGACCATCAAAAAACTTTGCACCGAACCAATGCTCGAGACCTGGAAAGAACTGGCCTCTGCCAAGATGGTCTCTTCATAGTAGCTCTGGTAGCTTCCAAAGCTGGAAACAATTCCTGCGTCAATCAGCATCCTAGGAACGAAAATTGATACTGTACGCCGTTGTGCAGGATCTGCTTACCCCCTACGTATTACGTTAGTCCTGCTACGGGTCCTGAAGTGATGCGTTCTGGAACATTCCAAAAACATTAAAGACGGGGATCTGTAGAAGGAGAAGAATGATACGAACAAGTATTAAAGTACAAAAAGAATGCGCCTAGTATTTGCAGCCACGCCTCCAAGCCTCCATTTGGGAGGCCTTTCCGCTCTAGCTCTATCGTCTCTGAGGAATCTGAAGAGAGAACCCCAGTTCCGCTCGAAGCAACAGCGTACCTTTTTTCCATATTCAGGCCAGAGGATCCGAGGGCACGAGAATGGTGAAGCTGGAGAGAAACGTCAAAGGGGCGCGGCCATCCTCGCGGCTTGGGTTGTCGATTGACAGCGGCTGCTTGGATTTATGGCCTGGCCATACCACGTAAACTGCCCCAGAGGATGACTGGATGTCGTGCCATTGCGTATCGCCAGATCCACAAGAGCCGGAAGGACCGCCCGATGGGTCCCGGCCTTAAGCGAGCTGATACCTGTACCGGTCAGGCACCATCGGGGTTTGGAGGGTCTTGGCGTCAACAGAACTGCGCAGTGTGCTCTACTGGCTGTGATCGAGCAAGTCAATGCGAATTTTCGACTCCTGTGTTCCAAGCGTTTTGGCGTCTACACCGAGTCACTGGTTGTTTCTCGACAGCCATGCGGACATTTCTCGCTCTTGGCGGCGGAAGGCTTGCAGCCAGCCTTGCAGGAGACAGTGACTTCGGTGTCTCCACGGCCAATTTATCTTGATCTCCTTCCGCAGATCCACTTATTGAGAAAAAAGAGTTTTCCGTTCCTACACAGCTTCGGGACTTCGGAAAGGTGGATACCAAGCATAGGCGTCTTGGCAACCTTCTATTGCGACTGTAGATTATCGGTACAGATAATGCCTTGACGGCCCTGACGGTCTGAATTCGGGCCATGTACTGGGTTCCTCATCGGATTAACCCAGAGCTTAAGCACACGATGGCGCAGAGAAAATGCGACTGAAGTATGGTGTATCAATTGCAAAAAAAAAAAAGTGCTTCTAGGCATGTCTCAAATACAAACGCCTACAGTAGTATGCAATTTGTGCTCTGGCTGTCTTTGAGGCAATGTCAAGACGCAACCAAATGGAAGGCACATTATACGCGAGAAACTACCTGCCTAGGCAGGTAGGTCTTACAAAGCGCAGCGGCTATGAAAAAATCGTGCACTCTTCTGTCTTTCCCTTCTGGGTTGCCAGACGTGCATCTACGAGAATTCCTGGTTCAATTTGGCTGGCCAAGAGGACCTTGATATGGTATTGTGCATCTTGATTGGCATATTCAGAATAGCCACTTCGGCGCAGGCTGCGCGGCTGGCTTGGTTGGCAGATATCGCGTTTGGGCCGAGCACGCCGGTGAGACATTAGGCAAGTGCAAGGCGACGCCCTGTGACACACGCCAATGGGAGAAGCAGCTCTGAGCCTCATTTGGCTGGAAATAGAATACAGTCTTCAGAATAGTCGGGGCGCGTCTGGAATTATACAGTAGTGTTACTGCTTCTGGTACTGGCTGCTTCGTAAAGAGACGGCCTTGGATACCTAGGTAACCTCAGAAGTGCTTGACAGGTATCTTAGCCCTGGAAATCTAGGCAGTCTCAAGTGCTTGGAAGGTCCGCGATCATGTGATCGGCTTCTTGGCTCACAACTAGTCATACCAGCCCCGTGTGCTAATCCCGAGAGTTGGAGCCTCTGCCCAGCTTTTGCGAATCAGAGTTTTGACTCATAGTTGAACCTTTCAACTCTACCACGTTGAGGCTGAAGTGCAGATGCGAGTGGGGTAATAAGACAACCATGCAATACAACAGACATTATGAAAAGCCACTACTTATGTTCCAACTCTGGAACTGGGCCAGTGCTTCTTAGGTTGCATATCTACCCCAACTAACTGCTGTCAGGTCGGCCTAGTTGTACCTTGGGGCAGTGTATTATGACGTAGATCTTGCAGATGCGTCCAACATCAAGTCCCGGTTCCCATGCTTCAACTATCTCAACTGGATTCTTCTGGGCTTGGCGATGTGGCGCCGTCAAACTAGTATGTCACCTGAAATGCGGCGCCTCGAGGCCTGGGATGACCGCGGCTGACGAGACAATTCACTGCGAGCATTGAAACCCCTCATCATCCTGGAAGTCTAAGAAGTCGAGTTCGCAATGTATATGACCCGATAGGAAACGTCAAAGACTGTCGACTGATTTTATTCACAGAATTGCTATTGAGCTGCTTCGTCATGGCACGCTTTCCGTCTATCACTTTGTCGTCTGACAATTTGATACTTGTGACTGTAGCGAGATGACTTGTGCTATTCCGACCCAACCCAGCATGGCCAGTCAGACAGCGGGTTTGTAGGATTGGCGGCATTTTTCTCCGTGACCCGACTTGGCTTCGGCCCTTGGTCGACATGGCCGGCATTGCGTTGCTTGATTTAGACCATGGACAGGGTTTAGCTCGGCTCGACGGTGTCTGCTCATCTTACACCTCACGAGCCGGCTCGTCCCGACGGCCTGGTACCCTCCGAAAAGCTAGGCATATTAACCAACACTCTGTGGGGACAAGTGCAGGTCGCCTCCGAACGCCAGATATCGTCTGGCTCGTGAAGGTCATTCGCCCTGTCGCATCCTGAGGCCCCCTGGCGGCCCTGGCGGCAAGAATCGTTCACCACTGGGATCTGCAAGGCCAAGGCGGTTCGGTTTGCCCTGTAAACAAACCAAGGCTCCTGGGCAATTTACACTCCTTATCCCACGGCCCGAGCACCTGTGAGTAGTAGCTGGTCAATGCCAGCAGCACTATGGGAGAATAATGTATAAAGAAGAACTTTCGAACTCTGTTGAAATGTCGAGGTTGTCGTACTGCAGACTAGCGACCACTGCAGGGGCAACAATAACAATCACGGCTCAAACCTGCTATTTGATAATGAGGACTTCCACCTTATGTACCTTAGCTTTTGCGGTACTGTCTGCTGCTGTACCGGTATTTCCCAGGGTCGGACACCGGATTCTTCGGAGACAGGCCGATAGCAACCCTTTTGAGGGCAAGAAACTCTTTGTCAACCCGACCTATGCAGAGAAATTAGGGCAGACCGTCGAATCCTTCGAGGCAGCTGGCGACACTGCTAACGCGGAGAAAACCCGAGCTATCCAGGATATTGGCACCTTCGTCTGGATTTCCGATATCGCTAGTCTTTCTCATATCCACACTGCCATCGAGGATGCTCGCGCTGCTCAGGCTGAGACTGGAGAGACACAGATTGTTGGTCTTGTCCTTTACAACTTGCCTGATCGTGACTGCAGCGCAGGAGAGTAAGCACCATTCTTCTCCAGTTACGATTTCCCGTCCTTCATATTTTGGACTGTTTCAGAACGCACCACTTTGGGTTCCACACCGGGTAATTAACATGTACTAGGAGCGCTGGGGAGCTTGTCCTCTCCGAGGATGGCTTGAAACGTTACAAGACAGAATATATCCAGCCATACGCCGAGAAAGTCTCGGCGGCAACAGATCTCACCTTTGCCATTGTTTTGGAACCAGACTCCCTAGGGAATCTCGTTACTAACATGAACATCGAGAAGTGCGCGAATGCAGCTGATGCCTATAAGGAGGGGGTCGCTTATGCGATCTCCAGCTTGCAGTTCGAAAACGTGCATCTCTACATCGATGCTGCCCACGGAGGATGGCTCGGTTGGGACGATAACCTACAGCCAAGTAAGTAATGGCGATAACTGCCCCCCCCCCAGAGCATTGATCGATATCCGTGCTGATCAAATCCCACCACAGCCGCCGAGATCTTTGGCGAGGTCGTTCGCGCAGCTGGGAACAGCTCGCGCATTCGAGGCTACGCGACCAACGTCTCAAACTACAACCCTTTCAAGGCTGAGATTCCAGAGCCTTACACCGAATACAGCAACTCTGCCGATGAGTCTAACTATACTACCTCACTATCCCCGTACCTCGAGGCCGAGGGCCTTCCAACTCGATTCATTATCGACCAGGGCCGTGTGGCCTTGCCAGGTGCGAGAGCTGAGTGGGTATGTGTCCCTATCTCCTGCTGCCTTGCACTGTCTTGCTCGTTGTTTCCTTAGCGGCTAAGATGCTTACTTTTTTAAGGGTGAATGGTGCAATGTAGCTCCTGCTGGGTTTGGTACAAAGCCCGGTACTGCTGTCGACAACCCTCTTATCGATAGTATTGTCTGGATTAAGCCTGGCGGTGAGAGTGACGGTCAGTGTGGAATGGAGGGGGCCCCGAGGGCTGGTCAGTGGTTTGGGGAATATACGAAGATGCTGGTAGAGAATGCCGATGCAAGCATTTC
The DNA here is from genome assembly GCA_021399435.1 of Diaporthe sp. PMI_573. Taxonomy (NCBI): domain Eukaryota; kingdom Fungi; phylum Ascomycota; class Sordariomycetes; order Diaporthales; family Diaporthaceae; genus Diaporthe; species Diaporthe sp. PMI_573. Next base: position 244,151 of record JAJTUP010000048.1, read on the forward strand.
GCGATTTTAGACGCTTAAATTGCAACCACCACCTACTTACTATGCATCTGCTGAAATGCCCCTGCAGGCAGTACTGGTAGCCACGGACATAACTTAAAGGAGGACAAGACATAAGAAGACATTAATTTTTGGTAGATATAAATCTGTTGATCCTATACATCCGACAGTTCTTCCTATCCGACATATGTGATGTCTCTCGTGAATCAGTCTCTTGTATGGAGTTGAATATGCCTATTGTAGTTGATTTTGCGTCTGTTCTCAGAGTATTGGATTTAAACTAGACTTGTCTCATTGGCGCCGCAAAGAATTTAGCCTACATCATTTGGTTATGTGAATGTCATTTATTTGTGTTTCGCTGGATTTTGTTTTTGTGCTTCTCTCTTTAATACCGACACAGCAAGGTGAAAGCCGGACCTCGTGGATCACCCATGGAATATCCATGGATGTTAGGTTTGCTTCTCAATATCCGTTCTATGGTCCACAGACTACCCACAAAACAGGGTAAAGACTTAGCCGCTTCGGCGGTACTGTGCCATCTCACTGACAATTTATGTGAGATATTGACTCATTGATAAGTTCAAGATTTTAAGTTGGCCCAAATCGTTGTGCTCGCAGCTCCGCGTGCCCATTTGTTGTCACCTACTGGCTCAAATATTGTCGCTTTATTCATAAATGCGTTAGCGGCACCCGTATTTCCACATTGCCTTGATGGTCAAGGACAAGTGGGTCTGCAAACCTCTTGCATACAACCCAACGGATTTAGCAGCCGTACCTTTCCCTAGGTTCACCTTTCTGGCATTCACAGAAGAGTAGCTGGAATAGGCAGGGAATCAATTCCCGAGGAAGCATACACGCAAACTGTCTTAGGACACAGTGATTGACTTTAGATCCTAGAAGACCCGGAGAGGATATGACTGATATTTAGCAGAGAAGACTTCGTCATGTATTTAGTGGAACGGTCATCGAAGCGTATATTTCCGGACGTGGTGGACTTTAAATCCGTCAGACATGTAACATGCATCAACTCACCACACAGTATCCACCTTTACTGGCGAAAAGCCGGCAGCGAAGAGCGAGAACTTGAAATTTTGCTATTTGACTTGTCTACGGGGCAGCGGGGATGATTGATCATCCGAAAGACCCAGTTCTTGTACCTGGTACCCACGGCTCAGGCTATCTCGGTGAATATCTGTCAGGGGCCATTGTCCCATGCCATGGGAAGGGAGCACCCCAGCCACCTTCATGTATGAGGGAACCCAGGGACGGGGTGCGAGCATAGGGAGGGAGGGACATTCTCAATTATAAAAGGAGGAAGAAGGAAGGAAGGCAACGATCAGTAGTTCTCTATCCTCTACCACACTGCTCCTACACCACTTCTACACTGTGCCTACGCTGCGTGTACCTATTCACTCTACTCGTGACCCTTCACCCTGACAATATCTGTCCTTGACACAACGAAGTTTCACCGCGCTATCACTGGGAAAAAAGGTCTCTCTGAAAATCTCTCGCCAGCAAGGCCCAAGTCACCACATACAAGACGAGGACACGAGAGGTACGCCATCAGGCAAGATGACCTCAACTCATTATCCCAGTAGCAAGGTCGCTTTTGTTACTGGCGCCAGTGGGATAACTGGAAACGCCATTATAGAGCACCTGATTCGTAAACCCGCGTCCGAATGGTAAGTCTTGGGGTTTCCACTAGTCTTAGAACAAGTGCTAAGAAATAGAAGGTCTAAGATTGTGATCACAACAAGACGTGTTCCCAAATGGTCACTTTGGCAGGACCCTCGCATTAGGTTTATTGCTCTGGATTTCCTGAAACCTGCCGAGGAGCTCGTTGAGCAAATGAAGCTTCTGTGCTACGATGTGACACATGCTTTTTTTGCCTCCTATGTTCACGATACAGACTTTGCGAGACTGAAGGACTATAACGTGCCCTTGTTCCAAAACTTCCTCATGGCTACCGACAAGTCTAGCAAGTCTTTGCAACGAGTTATCCTTCATACTGGTGGCAAGGTACGAGAGTGGCTTCACCCAATCTAGCCCCGCGAGGACGAGGACTGTTGAACTGACAGTATGGAACCAGAATTACGGCGTCCATCTTGGACCTGTAGAGGTTCCAGTACATGAGGGTATGGCTCGGTACGAAGATTACGGAGAGAATTTCTACTATGCCCAAGAGGACTTCATGTTTGACTTGGCTGCCAAGCGTGGATGGCATTGGAATATCATCCGGCCCATGGGAATCATCGGGTATACACCTGCAGGTATGTGGTGTGCGCTTTGGTCTTCCTTCAACGTTGCTTTAATCCGGTTGTCTATACCGTTTGATTACTCAGAAGAATCTGACCTAATGGATCCAGGCAACGGAATGTCGATGTAAGCAGCCTTTAGATACACTCTTGACCCCTTTAAGAAAGCCATATGTGGCCTGGCCTCAAAGGACTTATTACGCTGGTGGTTTGAGATAGGCCATGGCCAAACTTTGGCCCTTTATTTCCCCTATTTGTATGAAACTACTCCCTTGGTGCTCTGATAGCTGACTCTGAATGTTGCAGTGCACTTACTGTAGCCATCTACTTCCTTACTTGTAGGGAACTTGGTGAAACGCCGATGTTCCCGGGCAACAAGTTTTTCTACAATGCCGTTGATGATGCTTCCTATGCGCCAAGCATCGCAGATATGAGCGTGTGGGCTTCTACCCATGAGCACACCAAGAACGAAGCCTTTAATCATAACAATGGGGACTATATCGTCTGGAAGTATTTCTGGGCGAGGCTCGGTGAGCACTTCGGGATGGAAGTCAGTTAACCGGGACAGATTTGTTGTGATAATGTGACAAAAGCTAATTTTTGCACTCTCCCAGCTCCCGGAGGTTCCTGATTCAGCATGGATAGCAAATGGAGGAACTCAGGGATTGGAAAGTCAGATCAAGATGGTCGAATGGGCCAAAGACAAGAGACCAATCTGGGAACGAGTGGTCGCGAAGAATGGCGGTAATCCTGAGGCGTTCGACTGGGCAACATGGGATATTCTTGACTGGGGCTTAGGTGAAGGCTGGCTTGCCATAACTTCGGTCGCGAAAGCACGTAAGTTCGGATGGAAGAGATTCGATGACACGTATGATACTTGGATCGAAACTTTCCGTTCATTCGAAAACTCCGGCGTCCTACCAATGGAAGCGCCAATCGAAAGGAAATCAACAGGCCTTCGTCCGCATCCTGGAGCACGCTAGCTGGTAGCATGGGAAGCTTTTACCAGGCGCTACTATCTCTCTCTGTTTGCTAGCAGCAAGTAATATAACAAACATTCTTCGGACACGTCATCAAAGAGAGTATGAGAGCAATAGAATTTGATGAATGATACAGCTATATTATGACATCTATGGCTCGAGATGCTTTGTTTAGTGAGAGGCTTGCAGGCCTGGAAATGTTATCTTTTATCAAGTGCTTTGGGACTCAATCATATTGATTACGAATACTTATCAGGCTATAGTAAAGAGCCTACAAGGTTACGGTGAAATATATAACCCCTTATTCACACTAGCAGAAGGCTCTTTACTGTCCCTGTCAGCAGTAAAGTTAGGTATAAAATCGTCTGGTTTTGATGGCCATAGCTCTAGGCATATTTCCGAGAAATCATAAATTAAAGCCTTTGATCACATGAGTGTACGAGTGTGATTGAACCTCCCGGAGAGACACGCAAAGATTTGACGGAAGCGGTTTAGTGGGTGCGGTGGAGAAATTAGGATGCTCTATCCATGTCGTGATCATGTTTGATACATGGAGAGAAACCCATATTGCAAATATCATTTGATAGTGAAGGTAGGCAGTAAAATTACCCAATACAATACTCCTATCTCCGAACCGCGGCGGATGGGGATGGTGTCAGCGTGCCGAGTTTCGACGTGCTCTGACGTGATCATCGGCGATGCGGGCAACGGCGTCCCGTCTGACTTTGGCGCAACTGAAGACGCACATGTCCGGTCGACCCTCTGTAATGGCGACCCCGGCCTGATCCACCGGGTGCCTTAAATTCCTCATGTAAATTCAAGACGCTTAGGCCGGAATTAAGTTGGAACATGATCTTGGACATTGATATTTTACGTCCATCTTGAGGTCAGTCAGGCCGAGGCATACCCCAGTCAGAATCGGCCCTACCTCGAAATACAATACTTTGACGCACGAGACCACTCATAATGTCTCCCATTGCGACAGCGGACGGCACGCCGTCACAAAACACCGAGCCATTGCTTGGGAACAGCGCTCACGAGGTGAATGTCGCACTGAAACTCGCCGCGACGGGGCCTGAATATGGCTCCAGCACAACCGCATCTCTGCTGGATGGAGAGACCAAGCATCTTCAATATCCCCAATCCAGAGTGAACCTAGTCGATCGCTTTGTGGATGAGCCCCGTAAGATAAAGGTGGTCATCATCGGAGGGGGGTTGGCCGGGATTCTGGGAGGGTGCTTGTTGCCGCAGAAGGTTCCTGGTGTTGAACTTGTCATTTACGAGAAAAACCCTAACTTTGTGAGTTCAACTGGAACTGCGATTCTCTTAGCTTCCGACACGCTTCTCCTTGGGGAGTTTTCTAACAGACTCAGGGGGGCACTTGGCTAGAGAATATATATCCGGGCGTTCGCTGCGACATTCCATCACACGTCTACCAGTCCACATTCAGTCCAAAGACTGACTGGTCTGACGAATTCGCCCCTGGCACAGAAATCAGAGATTACTGGCAATCTGTTGCTAAGAAGTACAATGTCTACCAATACGCCAGATTTCAACATCGAGTCGAAGACGCCAGTTGGGACGCGGACACCGGTTCATGGACGTTGAAAATAACAAACCTTGCATCCGGTTCCGTCGTACAGGATAAGGCTGACTTCGTTCTGACTTGCATCGGTAGATTCAACGCGTGGGAACTTCCAAAATACCCTGGGTTGTCAGACTTCGCTGGTGTTCTGCGACACGCGTCTCATTGGGACCGTGATTTTGACCCAACAGGGAAGGCTGTTGCTGTCATTGGCAATGGTGCAAGTGGGTAAGCAACCACTCTTTCCCTTTGCAGTTCCTCCGTCTTTCATGTTTTGGATGTTTCATATCTTGTTACTTGAGACCCGCAGCAGGTGATTAACACGTGAAAAAGTATCCAGTTGGTTGCAAATCTTCAGCGCAAGGTCGCTAGACTGGATCACTACGCCAGAAGCAAGACCTGGATCGCCGCATCTTGGGCAGGCGATGAGCGAACACTTGAGCCCCAGCCTATCCCAGACGAAAAGAAGAAGTATCTCAAGGATCCTGAAACGTATCTCGCATTTAGGAAGAAGCTGGAGGACAAGTACTGGAGGAAATACGAGACGTTTCTGAAGGGACCTGCCAATGACAACGTGCGCCAGTTTTTCACGGAAACCATGAAGGCCCGGCTTGCCAAGAAGCCAGAGCTATTGGAAGACCTCGTGCCTGACTTTGGTCCTAACTGCCGCCGCCTCACACCAGGCCCGGGGTATTTGGAAGCTCTCCAAGAGGCCAACGTCGATTTCATACGTCAACCTATCCAAAGGTTCACCAAGACGGGTATCGAGACTGCTGATGGAAAACAAAGGGATGTTGACGCAATCTTCTGTGCAACTGGAGCTAATGGAGATATGGTCCCTCCGTTTTCCATCCGAGCTTCCGGCCGCGATCTTTCGGTAAGCAGCTTCTGGATACAATCTTAATCCCTTCCAGAAGAAACTTCTCCCCTCTGTGTTATATGCGTTAAAGAACTTATCATACCGCTGGCCCTAAAACAGGCTATAGCAGCATTTTAACCATGTTCTCATTGGTTCTTTGATAGCTGACTCCGAATGCTGCAGTCTTTGTGGCGCCGCGATGGAGAATACGGATTCCCGTACACCTACCTAGGAGCAGCAACCCCAGGATTTCCTAATCTGTTCTTCGTTCATGGCCCACAGTATGTATACATTTCTCTTTCCTGAATTTAATCGTGATTATAGGGGCTTCTATTGTAGACTTCTAATGAATATATAGCGCGACTGGACCAAGCGGCACAGTTCCGCAAAGCGTTGAGACACAGCTCACGTTTTATGCAAAGATTCTACGCAAAGCCTCTCGTGAGGGTATCAAATCCATCTCGCCGAAGAAGAAGGCCGCGGATGATTTTGTCGAATACTGCGATGCGTTCTTCGCGAAGACTGTCTTGGTCGAGGGGTGCTCGAGTTGGTACAATGGTGGAACTCCTGGAGCAAGAATTCGTAAGCACAACTCTTCTCCTTCCACAGATTCCCATTATTTGAATTTTCAAATATTTTAGAATCCATCCATTCAGACTCCATAGCAGGTGATTAACGTATATTAGATGGCATCTGGCCAGGCAGTTCGAACCATGTCACTGCCATCAGGCGGGAGCCTCGGTGGGAAGATTTCGAATACGAGTACTTGGCTGAAAGTCAAGGTAACAGCTTGCTATGGTACTTCGGCAACGGAGGAACAAGAGCAGAGCAAGACCCACAGTCGGACATGACTAGCTATTTGAAGGCGCCGCAGGATATTGATCTGAAGGACCATCATGAGTCTTGGTGGCAACTACCATAGAGTCGCAGATTCTCAAGCAGTAGTTAGGTTGGTCAAAGACGAAAAGATACACAACTTCCATCCAATCAAACACCTCACCTAGTGTAACATAGTCGATACAATCGATCGCGGATGAGGCAGTGTCTTATAATCATGATTTGTGTGGTCAGGGACGTCTATAGGAGTCCATAGCTATTACAGTACCCGATTCTGTCTATATAATATTTAAATTTGTACGAGAGTAAGAGATGGAGTACAATGCTGGAACTTGATGGAATCCACCCATAGGATCTGTGACCAAGAATTGGTATCAACCGGAACATCTCACTTCCACTTCACTTCCACTCCAAAGCTTCAACTGGAACGTTGCTGCTTCAATCCACTAGTTTATCATGACTGAGATGTCACGTTTCCAACCCCGGCCATTTCGTGACCGTTTAAGTGGAGACTACAGTTTACATGGCTAGCTAGATGCCAGTCTAGAGCAGGTGGTTCGCCATCCCGCAATGGCGTGCTTTACTCGGCAACAAACCTGAAATTACGTTATCGGAAAGTAACGGGACCGATTGGAAGCGTATGCCGATACAGGTGCGACAGAATGAACAAGTTTCTGCTAACAAGAACTGCTAGGAACGGCCAATATGAAGTCAGCCAGCCCCAGCCGATCGACATCGACCAGCAGGTTCAGCGCTGCTACGGTAGAATTCGGGCTGTCTCCAAGATATAGGAAAAGGCGAAAGAAATATTGAAGTCCCATCACTTGTCATTGATGTTGTTTGGTACACGCAATGACTTCTACATTGGAAACGCAGCCCAATGGCGGGCCCATAGGTGAAACCTTCCAGTCCTCCGTTAAGAAAACCAACAGACTGTGAGCAAAAGCCGTACTGACGACTACAGAAGGCGAGTTTGAAGTGAGATGGTATCGATCAACCTTCTTCAACATCACGATACTCGGTCTTTGTAACTTTGCAGCGCCGGGAATCTGGGGAGCGATGAACAGTCTGGGAGCAGGTGGAACAGCCAGTCCAGCTCTTTCCAACGCGGCGAACGCTCTGACCTTCTGCTTGATGGTTGTTTCGTGCTTTCTCTCGAGTGCGATGGTACATTACATCGGGATAAAGGGCGCCTTGATTTTTGGGACGTGAGTGTTCTGGTGGCCTCCTTGGGTTCCTACTAATCGAGATGCGCTGAGAAATGCGGCGCTTGGTGTTGGAATCCTAAAGCTGATCTCTCTCCTCATAGTATTGGTTATGCTCCCTATGCTGCTGGGCTCTACACGAAAAGCCGATATGATGTTGACTGGTTGTTACTCTTCGGAGCAGCACTCTGCGGTATCTCAGCCGGTGTATTCTGGATGGCAGAAGCAGCTATTGCTATCGCATATCCCGAGCCGTGGAATAAAGGGAAAGCTTTAGGGTATTGGCTTACATATCGATTGTCAGGACAGATCATTGGCGGTGCCGTGAACCTGGGCCTTAACGCCGACCGCAATACAGCAGGACAAGTTTCCTACACGGTCTACAGTCTGTACCAATATTCTCCTTCTAAGGATGCCCGTCTTTCATGTTTTGGAAAATTCCATAACTCATCACTCTAGGATCCGTAGCAGGTTACTAACACACACTAGTCCTCTTCATTGCAATCCAAGCCGCCGGCCCCCTCGTCGCTCTGCTACTCAATAAGCCGAACAGAGTGCAGCGGAAAGACGGGAAGAAAGTTAGCTTGGAAATCCTTCAAAATCCCTGGGTCGAGATGAAAAAGACGGCAAGGCTTTTCTTTACCAAGAAATTCCTTTTGATCGTGCCCTTCATCGGGCAAGCAGTCTTTGCGGAAGCGGTCTTCTTCACATACTTATCCTGTGAGTTGATGGAACTGAGCAATAACTTTCGGCTTGGACTCTAACAATTTTGATAGTATGGTTTAGTGTTCGCGTCAGAGCGCTGGGCTCTTTCTTGGGAGGCCTGGCTGCTATATTTTCGGGGAACCTTCTCGGCGTAGGTTTCCATGCAGAAATACTCGTGGGGGACATTTAAAAACAGCCCGTGATTACTAATGACTTTCTTGCAGTACTGGATAGATCAAACCAAGATACCTCTCAAGCGTCGTGCTCGACTCGCTTTTGCCGTCATCGTCCTTCTACAGGGTGCTTGGTGGATTTGGGCAACTGTGATGGTGACTAAATTCAGTCTAACTCACCCAATCTATGATTGGTCCGACCCAGGCTTTGGCCAAGGATTTGGGGTCTTCATTTTCTTGACAGTCGGCTTTCAACTGAATTACTTGTACTTGTAAGTGACTACAAACGTTTTGAGAATCAACAACCTGACAATGAACTTCCCTCAAAGACCTGTTTGAGTAACTTTTTCCTATGGCAGATACTTTGTTGTTCAAAACCTTGCGGGCGGAGACGAGCCTCAGGTCATTCGATATGCTGCCCTCCTTCGAGGAACAGAATCGGCGTGGCAAGCATTGAGCTATGGTCTTGAGTCTCTCACTGTCTTCGCGGAGCATGGGGGGGTCTACATGAACTTTGCTTTGTGGGCAGTGGCAGTAGCTCCCGCCTGGCTAGTTGTGCGACAATTTGGTGTTGAAGTTGAAAGCTCGACTGAAGCGGTGGCATCTGTCATAGATACTGATACGTCTGACTTTAAGGGCGCTGTGACAAAGGAGGGCCTGCCTAAAACACAGAGCAGTGTGACTGGTTCGGAGTAGAATCATGACAGGAAATCTGGATGTGTGCCTACATTGGGGAGGTGCATTAGATCCCTACATAGGCTGTTGTGCTCTCCTGTAACATCCTCAGATCTTAAAGAATGATCACTCTCTAGGGCACGATGGAGGTCCGATCAAACTGTATCTTAGTAAGGCTGGTGCGCAGTGGCGACAGCCACTGGTGCGAGGCTGGGCATTTGAGTAGCCTTGGAAAGTATTTCAGGTTTGGCTTCCGTTTCAACAAGCCAATCTTACACTCCATACAACGTATTCGGTTACGTTCTGTGTCCATTTTTATTACCAGAGGAACATTACAACTGGCCTACACCTTACCAGACAGTGTCTTGCGTTCTCAGACTGTATTGAAAGGCAATTGAATGGGAGTTTCCACTACGTCTTCAATTTGAATTTATATACAACAGCTGAAGGGGGTTAGGTAGGATAGTTTGGACCCACGAGTTGCACGGAAGACACATCTATTTATAGTTACTCTAAACATTGAATTTATTCTGCGCCGTCCAACCTCACAATCAACTTTCCACCCCGTATATCACCTTTTCTCATCCGGTCAAGACCTGTGTTCACATTCTCTAGCCCCTCCTCGATGTCAATGATCTCTGGGGGTGAGATAAGACCCTGAGCAAGTAGCCTCTCGAGCCAAGTGACCAACGCATTTCCAACTGCAGGCACCTCGTGGAATAACTTGATGGGTACAGAGTGCATCACAGCTCCCTCTACTGAGGCCTGCTTGGGCAGCCCAGTCAGCCCGATGAGATGGGCAGAAAGAGTCGGAGACGTGCGTGGGGTGGCCGGAGGCGACGGTGGCCTCGTGCCGCCGGACACACCGTTGTCGGTCAGAGCTTCTAACAATCTCGCAGCTGTTTCCTTGCCTCGGGTGTCAATGCCAAATCTCAAATCCTCACCTATATTCGCCTTCAGTATATCGATAGCTCTTTGCGGGTCATGGCTGTCAATCAGGAGATCTGGACGGATAGATTTATGATCAGAGAGCCGTAGGCCGTGCCTTGCACTATCCACGATAGTTGCGACCCTCAGGCCTGCAAGTCTGGCAAGCTGGACGGTAAGATTGGCCGACGTTGCTGAGCCTGTGGGGAACTTCAGTCAGCCCTCCCCAGACCGTGCAAAAGATACAGCAACACTTACCTCCCCATACAGCAATCCAGTCACCGGGTTTTGCACGTTCGTGTTCCGGGATGCCTCTCAAAGTTTCTGCCCGGACGTCTTCAGGAATAGACTCTGGATCAGCTGCTTTTGCGAGTTTTAAAAGATCAGGGCCGTTGGTGACATCACTGAAGTCGACTCCCATGCAGATCCCCAAGGCCAAAGATGCAGCGACAAAAGCTACACCCAGCGTCGACCCTTCCTCGTAGGACAGAGCCGTGGGTAGCCTGACCACATTATAGTCAAGACTAACGACGAATTCCTGGTAAGCTGCCTTTCGTAGATCACGATAGTCGGTGGATATGGCGATTACCTGTGAAAACATCAGCTATTGGTCCAACGATAGACACTAGATCTCGCCAGTACTTGGGATCATACACGGTCACCAAGTTTCAAGCGGGAGGACGAATCCGAAACTCGACAAATATCACCAGAAAGCTCTCTTCCGGAAATATAGGGAAGCTCTGGGATTGCGAAATTAAAGTCACTGCAAGCTCGTTCCGAGTCAGCGCAATGCTCGCATGTCAGTACAGGCAAGGGGCGGAACGGCTGCACTCACGGTGCTTTCCAGTCTATTGGGTTGAGGCCGATAGCCCGAGTCTTAACCAGCACTTCAGAGCCCGCGTGGAGCTCAGGGGTAGGATAATGCTCGACCAGCTCATATGACTGTCTCGGTCCTCTCAGGAGGAGGACGGCCTGTGATTCGGGGACCACTATTGGTGCCATTCTGACGGGGGAGATAGCGTCACTCGGGTCTGTGAGTCCGAAGACCGATGCCTTTCTTTTCTTTCCAGAGAGTTTGCGAAATATTGACCAGCCACTCATTCTCCAAGGAAATTTTGGCAGGAATGTGTGGGTGACAGGGATGAGAAGGAAGCGGCTGTATCTACAAGCTTGCCGCGTGGGTTCAAATGTAATGTGGTGCTGGGAGCTGTTCCAGAATCACCGCGGCTCTGTTGGGTTGAGAGGACGCAGGAAGACAGAGGAAATGATCCGTACATGATTACAAACACGTCCGAAGACGGCCGTGGACATCGCCGACGGAAGCTGATGCGACAGCCGAGACCCAGTCTTGAGGTATGGCGCAAAGATGTGGGATCTTTCATCATCCTCTAGCTTTCTTGTCTCCCCCACGCCCTCCACGCGGTCGCTATGCAGACGGAGATATGCCCTTGATGACGGGAAACAGCTGCGAAATCCCACTCATTACATAGGGTTTGTGGGGAGGCCTGTCTGTATCTGGTGCTTCCTGTTGGTCCAATGCGGTTGCATCATCGGGGGGTTGGCCGGGGCCGAGTGCATCATTCGCACAGCGATGGCGCAATTGTCCGTCAGACGTGTTAGACCTGCTGTCGGCCCGGCACGAGTTATTGCCGGCCCGGACATTGGAGGTAGTTTTGTAGAGATGGAAATTAGTAGTAGGAAAGCCTGACTGTGATCAAAGTTCATGAAATTTGCTTGTTGATGTCTACAGTGACAACTCATTTGCTTGTTCATCGTTCCCACCCAGCCTTGTCCCACACAGGCAACCGCTCAAAAGGCACTGAGCCACTCGACAAAGCTGACACTCACTCATAATGACTTCTCCAAATAGTGGCGAGACGACGGGAAAGAAGCGTCTTGTCGTCAATGCCTTCGTCGAAATGTGTAAATCCATCCAGGCTGCCGTGCTCGTCAATCGAATCACTGCCAAGGCTGACATGTATAAGCTTAGGCAGTGGCCGCCAATCTCCGGGGCTTTGTGTTGAATCCAGTCAGGTATATAGGGCCCAAACCATGCTGCAGAGGTGCCGCCTTAGATGAAATATAGTCACAAGTTATCTCGACTCTGCAGAACGCAATATGGGCCAGACACAGCAGCCGCAGCACGATGACCGTTATGCGCAAGCTGAAGAGTACATGAAGGTCATGGATAAGCTCTTTCAATCGTCCTGGAGGGACGATGCAGTGCAGCTGGATCACGAGAATAGAATATACACGTCTCCCGATTTGGTGAGGCAGATCAACCACAGAGGGAAGTTCTTCACCGTCCCTGGACCGCACATTGTGCAACCAAGCCCACAACGTACACCGCTTCTCTTACAAGCTGGTACATCGCGTGCTGGTAAAGTCTTTGCGGCTCAACATGCACGTAAGCCTACCGGACGCAGAAGCTCAAGTCAATTCTGTAGCTGTCTGACAGTCCGATCGTATGCAGAGGCAATCTTTGTTTCAGCACATTCGCCCCAGGTGTGCGCCAAAAATATCACCGAGGCCCGCCAGCTTGCCTACGAGCAGCTCAGGAGGAACCTATCCAACCTCAAGGTTTTAGCACTCGTGACGCCTATTCCTAGGAGGACCGAGGAAGAGGCAGTGGCAAAATTTAAGGACTATCAGCAATACGCGTCCCATGAAGGAGCTCTCGCCCTCTTCACAGGATGGGTAAGCACCTTCGAATCCAATATTAACCCCTTGAAGAAGCCTCTCCCATCTGTGGCCTGCACGTGCCTTAAAGGACTTAAGGCTTTGGCCACACTGTGTTTTTTTATCAATTAACTCTTCAGCAGCCCTAAGCTTATACACAAAGTCGATAACGGCTTTATATATCTACTCGTGCTTCTCCCCTAGCAGCACCTTAAATCCTACCTACCTATTTCCTCTTACTCTTTAATATCTCTCTAATCTTTTTAGAAAAATCTAGGTATCTAATATTCTTATCGCTTTTACTTATTTCATCCTTATCCCTATCTTTACCACTTTCTAATAGTTTTATATGTGTCTTTGTTCTCGCTGGTGGCATCAAATCCTCTGCATGCTTAGATGCTGTCTGTTCCGTGACCCATAATATCCCTGGGAAAGCTTCAAGTTCGAGACTGAGAAACAGATGATGCCAATAGCTAGTCTGAGAAGATTTTCATGAATCCTACGCGATTGCAAGCTGTATTAGCTGCGAAATTGGACAGAGGTGGAAGTGAAACATGTTTATTGGTCACGCAGAGTATCTCTTCCCTGTCGGATCGCGATATTTGGAGACTTTCTGCTAAGGTTCCACACCATTACTCCCAGTGCCTGGTGTGCCTGTTGCCATAGTCCATCTCCGGTTGTAAGTAGTGCCACCCCTGAGACCGTAATGAGAAGACTGCAGCAAAGTGTGCATACACGCTTTCGGCCCAAATTGACGCTATGGACTGTCCGTGAATACGAGACTACGAATGATACTCTATCCAAGGTTATCATACTATGGTGTCAAGCTTCTTGATCATCGCCTCTAGGTTGATTTGCATCTCGTAGAAGATGTTGATGGCCTGGATGATCTTGCCTTCACTCATGCCCCTGCCACTGCGCGTGAAGGCTAGTCGCCAAGCACTTTCGTCCTGCAAGATGGCTGCAAAATCCTCTTTGACATCATCCTCTGTCGCCCTCAATACTGAGCCTATTTCTCCTTTATAGTCCTCGCAACGTGTATTAGACAGTTGGGCGAGAAGGGGTGGAGAGACCGTGATGTGGTCGACGCCTGCGAGAACCAGGACCTCGTCGATGGATGTCAGTGACGCTGGGAGGACTTGAGTCCTTGCTCCAATCTTCCGGAAATATCTCTGTGCTGCACCACAGAAGGCGAAGGCTTTGTTTTGATCAACGTAGCTTGACACAAATTGTTAGTTCCGGGATGATGTGGTTTCTGTCAGGCACAGCACTTGAGGCGCCGGCGTGTGCCACCCACTGGATGGCTGTTTTCCAGTTTGGCACAAACATCCATACGCCCCTGGATATAGACTTACCCTTTCTCGAAATGGACCTTCAATTCATTGACATACGGCGCAATGTAAGTGCAATTGACTGCAGCAGCCAACGCGGCCTGCGTCATAGAAAACATAGTGGTCGCCAGGGTAGCGATACCACGCTTTTCAAGCTCACGACAGGCTTGCAGGCCTTCCCAGGTGGCCGGGATTTTGATACAGACACGTTTCGTATCGTAGGATGGCGCTAGGTACTTGAATATATAGACGATTCCTAGAGGATCCTGGTCAGTACATGAAAGCAATTGCAGCCGTCAGCTGTGCTAGTGCAGACTTAAACGCACTCTCCGCATTCTTTATGGTTTTGTGCATATCGTATGACCACCGAGGGTTGGTTTGAATATGCGAGTGTCCTGTCAAGTTGGGCACAATAGTGAGTGCTAGTCGAACCATAGTAAAGTCAACTGCAAGCTCTTCTAGAGTTGCGTCAGACTGCTGCGCCAACATCCAGTGCGCATCTCGAATACTTTCTTTGATCAGCGTTTCATGGACCAAATCACCACCTGCACCAGTCTTCGTGAGTTCGGAAAAGGCGATAGCCTATCGGTAACCATGGAGAGATGGATGTTAGAACATTTTCGGCGTCTAAAGCAGCGCTGACATAGTATAATAGAACCTTGCGCACCTGATTTGAGGTGCAATCTATGAAAGGGCCCAAAATCTTTGCCACTACCGACAAGTTAGCCAGAGGTTCGACCTGTGTAAGAATCCGAGCACGCCACTGATGGGTGTTTACCATCCGAGAACTCTACGAACACTCACCTTCACTGTCAAGTGTGTCGCAGTCGACCGCACTGAGCTCGCGGAGCTTGTGTAACAATGTGGTTGAAGACATGCTAGCAGCAAGAAGATGGTGCGGTCAGGTAGTCTATAGGTCGAACTCAACAATGGCCGACTATGGAGTGCCAGTCTGGCTTGGTCAGTTACAGTTGTGTGTCCAAGTCGAGTGTTAATAGTTAAGCCTCCCAGGTGGTCAATGTTATGCATGGACTGACGGAACGGAGTGGAGAGGGGTGAGAGTCGTCCGTCTAGTTAGGTCGAGACCTTACCGGCGATGATAGTCACAAGCCCGGCAAGCCCCAGACTCGCTTGCTACTGTGTACCTACCTACTGCTACCCCGCCCCAATTTGCTTGCCTTGCCAGGCGACAACCAACAAGGCGGCCTGGCAGCCTGGGCGGTCGCTGGCCATCTTGCAGCTGGCATACGTCGGTGGAGAAGAATGTTGGGCCTTTTGAGGAGCCGGTCGCGGATCAGGGGACCCCTCACTCTCCGCACTTCCGAGCACTGAGCGGCCATTGGAACGTCCGAGCCCGAGTCACGGAGCCTCGACACCTTTGTGTGTTGGCAAATCCTACCCCTAGGGTATGTATTGTCTAATCCCTCGCTCATAAGCGAGCGACGTATGATGTGGCTCAATCCCTTGGTTGGGCGTATAGACAGAAAGAAGAGCAGAGTTGTACCTGCTTATAAGTAAGTAGACTGGTCTGCGCACAACCCCATCTACGTACACAAGGAACTTAGACATCCTTGAGAACATTCATCCAACTTTAACCTCAAAGTTCTCAACAACTATAAATGCTATTATCAGCTAGATAGAGAAATTGCGAAGCTTTGGCGATGGCTCAGTGAGTAGCGGCCAAGTCGGCGCTTCGCACCCCGTGCCTGCTTCTGGGAATTTCCAGCATTTAATTCTTAGCAGGATCAAACAGATCAATAAGTGATGCTCTACATTTCTCCTCCCGAAAGACTCGATGCGGAGAAACGAGCCCTCATTAAGGGCGGCACAATGATAGGTGACCGGCAAAACAGCTCTAAGGGTCATAAATAGCCTGAATGCTTACCCTGTTCTACTAACGCCGTCACCTTTATGAACATTGGGAGCGAGATGCTTGTTTTCATGAATTCTGTCAGACAAGCACCGCTCCTTTGGTTATTCGGTATAGTGCAGACATCCGTTTTGGGCGACTTGGAGTCGGATGGAGATAATAAGTACAACTACAATGCAACACACGGCACACAACCGGCACCCGGTAGTCTCCTGGTCTCCTTTTGACCGGACGGTGGAATGCCGATCTAGAGAGACGGATTGAACACCATGGGTAGCATGACGCTCGTCGAGTCGCAGAACTGGGTTCCGATAAATGGCAACGAAGTTGTTAAATAGGTCCCCAGCTACCATCCGGGTTAACACCAAGCGCAGCCTTGGATCAACCACAAAAGTCCTTTCAAGAAAATTCAAGCATCATGGGTTTCAAGAAAGTTTTGAGCTCAGCTCTGCTGGCTGGTGCAGCACTTGCGTTGCCAGCTGCCATGATCGTTGAACGCCAGTCAACATGCTCCGTTCCCTCAAGTGTCCCAACCGTGAACAACGGGCAGCTTCCAGACCCTTTCATCTTTTCGGACGGCAAGAAGGTTACTACCAAGGCCGAATTTGACTGTCGGGCGCAGGAGATCAGCAAGACCATGCAGCAGTATGAACTGGGCGACTACCCACCGCCGCCTGACTCTGTCAAGGGCACATTCTCGGGTAACAGTCTCACAGTTGCTGTAACTGTTGGTGGGAAGTCTGTCAGCTACTCGGCATCCATCAACAAGCCTTCTGGGAGCGGGCCGTTCCCTGCCATCATCGCAATAGGCGGCTCTTCGATCCCCGTACCTGCTGGAGTGGCAACCATCAACTTCAACAATGACGACTTTGCCTCTCAGGCATCGAGCTCGTCCCGCGGCCAGGGCAAGTTTTACACTCTGTTTGGCGCATCGCACAGTGCCGGAGCCCTCACTGCCTGGGCCTGGGGGGTCGACCGTCTCATCGATGCACTGGAGCAAGTGACCGCGACTTCTGGCATTGATCCCACGCGTCTTGGAGTCACGGGTTGTTCCCGGAATGGTAAGGGGGCCTTCATCGTAGGCGCATTCGTCAAGAGAATCGCCTTGACCCTTCCTCAAGAATCCGGATCCGGTGGAGCCGCGGTAAGCAACGACTGCCTTCCCAAGAAAGCAGCCCCGCGCCTTGTTTCTGGCCGCTGATTTGTACTTGCAGAGCTGGCGCATCAGTGATCAGCAAAAGAACGCCGGCGCAAACATCCAGACAGCAGGCCAGATCATCGGTGAAAATGTATGGTTCTCTACGCGCTTGAACCAGTATGCTAAAGCGACGTCGACTATCCCCGAGGACCATCACTTCCTCGCAGCCATGACCGTTCCGCGAGGCTTGTTTGTCATTGAGAACGACATTGACTGGCTGGGCCCCGTCTCCACAACTGGAGCTATGAAGGCAGGACGGGTCATCTACAAGGCGTATGGCGTGCCCACGAACATGGGCTTCTCCCTCGTCGGCGGCCATAACCACTGCCAGTTCCCCAGTTCCCAGCAGGCGGATCTGTCTGCATACATCAATTACTTCCTGCTGAAGACTGGTTCAGCCCCAGCGGAGATCGAGAAGAGTCCCAGCAATGTCGACATGTCACAGTGGACAAAGAACTGGGTCGTGCCTACCTTGACCTGATTTTGTGGAGGAGGGAGGGAGTCAACACGCATCGACCATGCTGAGGCGGAGGATTCTCTCTTCAGTTCTGCTGAATTTGCTTCGTATGTCTCATCATAACCACGTCGTTCGACCCCCAAAAATATGATGCGAGGTCTCAATTGCCGTCCGAGATTGACAGCCGATGAGTGCTTCCAAAAGGAAATACGGGCGTGCTACTCTGAGAACGTATAAGCAAAGGATCGTCAACGCCAACAATAGATTGATAGCCGTGCGATGCGCCTGAGAGCAGACAAGCCACAATTGCATTACTGTGTAGGAACTTCATAAAAATGGATCAGGCCATGACTAGCTCTAGCCAGTGTCTGTGCCTGCTGGCCTGTAATCCACACGGGGATGCTCCATGCGTCCTCCCAGTGCTACGGTAGTGTTTATATTTATACAGTGTACTGTGCTTGCGTGGACAGTCTGACAGTCTGTGCACAGTATTCAGATAAGCTTCGACATGATTTCACCTGTACGGGGCCAGAGGATCGATCACCTGCATGCGCTACATCTTGAAGATCCTCTTGTGATTGAACATCGCTCCCCAGGTATGCCAGGTCTACAAGGGCGTGAAATCAAAGAACTGGCTTCGAAGGTGTCACACTTTACATTAAAGGACTGCTCGTAGTTTCCAGGACTGGTACGACTCCTCGTTCACACGAGTTGGAGTCAGCGGCAAGACCACATCGTGGATAGTCATGATTCAGCCGCAACGTGATTGCCGTGGGTCTATCTACCCGCTACTTTCTCTAATCCATTCGCATGGTTCAGAGTGCCTTCTGGGAGGTTCTAGACTTGACCGAGGATCCCGTGAGCTGACCACTATACAGATGCAGGCGCCTTTGACAAAGGAGGGAAAAGAAGAAGAAAACAAAGGGAGGCAGAGTATGAGCCGAGTGGTCGAGGAAGTTTAGGCACGCTGAAGTGAGCCTCGACTTGACTTTTCAAACCCTCGCATAAGACCTAGTTGCCCCTGGTGTGCGTGCGCATTGTCGTGGCCCATAGCAATTCTCAATCTCCAGAGATCAAGGGGCTGGATCCACTCAGGGCTAAGAAGAGAATCCCGAGAAAGGGCTTCCTTCCTTGATCCCTAGTCCGGAGGGATGTTCAGGCCACTTTTGCGTGTCTCTCGAAGCAGCCAAGTCATGTTACCACCTATAGATCTGCATCCTAGGGCTCGAGAAACTAGAGGGTCTGGCACAGTCCTTGAGATTGAAAAGGTCCTTGGCGCTTGGGGACATAACATCGAGTACATATTGCTTTGGGAGTACTGTGGTGACGAACACAGCAATTCCGCAGATGCTAACACCCTACGGACGGCGGATGAGCACAATGTCGACACCGGAGCACTCGGTACAAGACTTTGATACTGCAAGCTTGCAAACGATTATGACAGGGAGCAATGAGACAATGATTTCAGCAAACAAATCCATGTTCTTCCTCGAGATGAACCGATTCGCTCCCATTTCAGTCGTCCTGCTTCATATGCTATGTAAGACCCCCAGTTAAGTCTCCTTTTGGAAAACGCAGCTCGTCTCTGCTCCCGGCACAGTCCTGGAGTCTTCATTGCATAGCCTACTCTTCGAAGCTAGCTAGCTGCGTTTTTGGCTTGTTGTCTCTCTTAATGAGTGGCAGCTTGACATGGCTATACACGTATAGGCAGCTCTGAATCGTAGCTTTCGTCTATACCATCGTTGTAGCAGAAGTGCTGAAGGTGCTCGCGATGCTAATCCTGAAGATTGTAGTCAGCTCTCACCTTGAATGGAAGCATATATGGCCAAAATTGGCCGAGCACCACCTACTGATCCCAGACCTCCCTTGCCACTCCAAGTCTCGCAATATATGCAAGAAGGAAGATTACTCGGTTGGTCTGTGCGCCGACCTAGTCGCAGAGATGATCCGCGAGCATGCCCACGATGGTCGTGCGCATGTAATAGGCATAGGTACGAGTGGGTTTATTGTCTTGGACATCATCTGGAGACATCCCGATGTTGTTGCGAGTGGTTTCGTGTCAGGGGCATGGCCTCAAAAAGGAGTACGACTCACCGTGACCAGGCATTCTCGACTCCTTTATGCCGGGCTGTGGTCGATCCTGCACACCCGTGAGTGTCGCTCTATTTCTTTACCAGTTTTTGATATGTTCTCATTGGGCTTTGCTCGAACCCCTCACCTCATGCTCCGTACATAACTGATATACCGAAGCGGGCTCGCTGTTTTTCAAAATGTCTGGATATAGCGCCGAGTATCACAAAGACGAGTTGTTGGACTCAATCAAGCGGAACGGAAGCTCACGTCTTGCCCAAGCCGGATGTACATACGCAAAAGAATGGCAAGGCGTTCAGTCTGTGGAGGCTGGAACAGCTGACAAGAGAATATGCATGATCGCTGGGGGGAAGCCAGTAAGCAGTTTTGGGATACGATCTTAACCGCTTCAAGAACAAACATGATACCCCATCTTTAGCCCACACAACAAAGACTTTATACAGGCTGCAGGCTTTGAAACAGGCCATTACCACCTTGTAGCTCACTCCTCACCGTATTCGCGTGAAACTACCTCTTTGGTTCTTTGACAGCTGAGTCTGAATGCTGCAGGACAATCCAGAGGGCGTAAGGGAAGCCGCAAAGCTGCCCAAATCTCAAAGCAATGGTGGTGAGGGTTCCACGACCTGTGCCTATCACGTTCGTGAGGCCATTCTCTCCTGGAATTTACAATTTCCACAACTCTTCGCCAAGGCCATTCAACGCTGGGTAGAACGTCTGTCTATGCCGGACGAGTTCGAGGACATGCCTATATGATAAGGTTGATGTCTCAACTAGGAGGATGCGACTATTATTATAATTTAATCCCGCTAGTTACTACATGCATTCTAGGAGCAACCGAGCTTGAAACCCAATCCAGATGGCAAGGTCTGCAAAGGAACCCCTGCGGGAAGGAGAACCAGGTCTTTCGGGTCGGCATATACTTCGGCCTGATAGGTTTATTACACCTAAACAATCAGGATGTAGTGCGGCAACAACTGGTCCGCAGATCCGGTCCACCAGACCATGCGAAACGAGGGGTTGTTCCAGGCACCGGAGGGACGAGGTTTCCTAGGTTTCGTTTCGAGCCGATGCAAATGGCAGATGCTCCGATGAGCTCAGTATGGATTTTATCAACTCCGATGACTACCCTAGGCAAAGAACCAGAACCTAATGCCGTCCCCGGCCCCTTCCCCGGCCCCTCCACTTCCCACCACGGCCACCAAATCTGCCCTGGTGGCCTCCGCGCTCGAAACCACGGTCTCTGTCCCTGTCTCTGTCCCTGTCCCGGTCCCTGTCCCGGTCTCGGTCGCGGTGCCTATCCCCGAATTCCCTGATCGAGCCGTCGTCCTCGTCATCCACGTGTTCCCTCTTTGCCGGGGAAGGCTCCTCGTCATCCTTCTTCTCAACCCTGACACTTGGCTTTTCCAAGCCCGTCTTCCACCTTGGGTGGGCGCCCTCCTTGCACTCTGGTCCATCCGGGCAGAAACCAGCGAGGTAGTAGGGGCACATCTTCTTGCGGACATGTTTCTTGGCGCACCTGGACCCCAGCGGGCAGAAGCCCTGGTCATAATGTGGGCACGGCGGCAGCTTGCTCTGGGGGTCGATATGCAGGTACAGACACTCATCGCCGTTGGAGCAGAAGCCGTTGCGCAGGAAGAAGTTGCACTCGGGCATCTTCCGCAGGTTGAACTCGTGCAGAAACTCGCAGCTCTCTCCCTTTTTGCACAGGCCACGCAGCCAGTGCTTGCAGACGAGCGAGTTGAAAGGGTGCCCACCGTCCTGCTTGCCGCCGCTGTGGGGGACGGAGACGTGGCGCTCAGAGCAGCGGGTCCCGAGGGGGCAGTGGCCATTGATGTAGGCTTTGCATACTGGGCGATCGGCGGGAAGGCTGTGGAGGTAGGTTCGTTGGAGGAAAGGCGTAAAGGAGAACGTCGGTGAATTCGAAGGCAGTGCCTTGGACAGCAGCTGTCGCGATACCTCGCCTGTCGCTGTCGCTGTCGCTGTCGCCGCCATGGTCGGGGGGGGGGGGTTGTGGTTGGCAGGCAGTGTCTCCCGACGCTGCGGTATGCGCTTGCTTCTGCCTAGTTCGCACGATGGATAATTGTGTGTTGCGGCTGTAGTTATGAGTTGAGGTTGACTGCTGGGGAACAGTGGTGGATCAAGCAGCAGCAGCGTGGCGTCGCAAGTCCAGATCGTACGCGCCGCATTTGACGTCGACGCCATCCCCTGTCGAATTGGCATTAGCCCGAATGCAGGCTGCCTAGGTACCCAGGTACCTGGCTATCTTATCAACTGGGCCCAAAGGGTTGCTGGAAGGCCGTGGATCGGCGCGGGAGCCGCATCATGGCCGGCCGTCCGCCGCAATTCGCGATCCACCCTTGGCTCGCCTTGTTGACAAATCTCAAACTGCAGCAGACTATATCTATCTAGTCCTCCCCTGCGCCCTGTCTCCCCCCCCGGCAAGACAACGGCAAGACAACCCCTCCAAAGACGTTCCCTCCTCCTCGACCCACGTCTGCCACGTCGTGATCACCTCCCCTCCGCCTCGGGTCAGCCGCGCCCCAAACAACCGCCAAGCTGTCTTTCAGATATTTCACGCGTCCCCTCCGCTCCAGCGCGGCCAGTCTGTCCGCCGCCGCCCTTGCCACTGCGAGCTTCAGTTCCCACACGCGCCTTTCCTCCGACCTGCACCATCTCAGCGTCAACAAGATGAGCACCCACAGCCCAGTCCTCGGTATGTTTCCTCCGCCCACCTCCGCTCCGTGCTGTCTGCCAGCTCCCCCAGCCCCTCCGGCTAAAACCCCTCCTAGTCATCGGCTCCGGGCCCGCCGCCCACACCGCCGCCATCTACCTGGCCCGAGCCAATGTCGAGCCCACCCTCTACGAAGGTTTCATGGCCAACGGCATCGCAGCCGGCGGCCAGCTGACCACCACGACCGACATCGAGAACTTCCCTGGCTTCCCCGACGGCATAATGGGGGGCGAGCTCATGGATGCCATGAGGAAGCAGTCCGAGCGCTTCGGCACAAAGATCATCAGCGAGACTGTCGCCAAGCTGGACCTCTCCAAGCGGCCCTTCAAGTTCTCCACCGAGTGGGATCCCGACACGGTGCACACCGCCGACGCTGTCATCCTTGCCACCGGCGCGGTTGCCCGCCGTCTGAATCTTCCTGGCGAGGACAAGTACTGGAACAACGGCGTCTCCGCCTGTGCTGTATGCGACGGTGCCGCCCCCATCTTCAGGAAGAAGCACCTGATCGTGATTGGTGGCGGAGACTCTGCCGCCGAAGAGGCCATGTTCCTGGCCAGATATGCCAGCCACGTGACTGTGCTCGTCCGCAGGGACTTGCTCCGGGCCAGCAACATCATGGCGAAGAGGCTCCAAAACCACAAGGACGTCACCATCAAGTGGAACACGACGGGCGTGGAGATCAAGGGCGACGACAATGGCCTCATGAGCCACCTGGTCGTCAGGAACGTCAAGACCGGCGAGGAGGAGACCCTGGAGGCCAGTGGCCTGTTCTACGCCATTGGTCACGACCCGGCCTCTGCTCTGGTCAAGGGCCAAATCGACACTGATGCGGACGGCTACATTATTACCAAGTCAGGCTCTCCCTTGACCAACATTCCGGGTGTCTACGCCGCCGGCGATGTGCAGGACAAGAGGTACAGACAGGCTATTACCAGTGCAGGTACGCAACCCTCCAAGGAAAAGATACTCGTTACTGCGGGTGCTCGACTGACCACTTTTCAGGTTCTGGGTGCATGGCGGCTCTTGAGGCAGAGAAGTTCCTCGCAGATCTCGAGTCGGACGCGGCGGCATCAGCGGCGCAGGTCAACGGTAATTAGATATCCCTTTTGCTCCATTTCTGTTGGCGCCTTTGCGACGTAAGGATGGGATTGCATAGAAAGTGACAAATATAGAGACATAGACCAAATAACAAGCATGACAAAATTCCCATCCGATTTCTCGCGTCTCTGATGAGGGAGAGAACATACAAGGGATTGAAATTACCCATGTTCGTGGTATCGCCAATTTATCCTAGAAGCCAAGACGCTTTGATATTGCCGGGTACCGCACGCCGTGACTGCGGGACAACATGGACATACACCTTGGTGTTGATTGGAAAAATTGGCTAATGAAGACAAGTAAGAGGGCGGGGTGTTAGCAGCTTTTTGTGACTAAATTGGTACGTTGGCACGGTGGATTATTCAGGTGTCAAAGCTGGGAGTAGGTGCCCGGTACTGTACCCAGTGCAGACCGTCCCCAGGCTCCCGTGGACATTGCTGGTGTGAAGCCTCTTCAGATGTCCTCGCAGCAACCTTCCTCTCCTTCCGTCTCCTGTCCTCCCTTTTCAAGCGTCGGCCACAAACAGACTTCGCAGCCGACACCACACTTCCAGAACCACTTTTCGACTGACTTATCACAAGCTTCCCTTAGTTCTGAACACCATGTCTGACAAAGGCTACACCATCAAGAGCTCTGGCACCAACACGGAGGTGTGTCTCAAGACAAACAGACCGAAGTCACAGGGTTTAAAACCGTCCACGAGATTGACAGAGAGCTGATGCTTCCTTCAGGGCAACCACTACTGCGCTCGAGACTACGGCTACAGCAGTGACGTCCCCAATTCCAACACGTATCACTACTCGAACCGGTAGGCTCAGCCTTTGGAGAGCCCGTGTTTTGGTCATGCGAGGTACCGACTGACAAAACTGCAGCGACGGCCCCCACTACTATTCCAACCCCAAGGGCTCTGTAAGTCATTTGTAAATGATGCCTCGCGAAGCAGCCCCCCCCCCCTCGGGATCTGGGATGAGTTCATATTGGTTCATGTACTAACCCAGATGGCGATGTCAATTTCTACCATCACGTCTTCAGACTCTTCACTAACGCCCGTCATAGACCTACCGCCACAATGGCCAAGGAGGCTCCACTTACACCTCTCCCAGTGGCCACAAGCACTCCTCAGGTTACGGAGGACACAAGTGAACAAGTTTTGGCACGCACCACATTGGCCAGGAGCCTATCCTGCAATGCCTTATTTCCCGTCTGTCAATGCTGTTTGCTCGGACACCAGCGAGGTCTTGTCCCATGAGAGCAGAGACACGGCGGCGCAAATAAGCTATTGGGGGAGAACCTTCCTGCTAGTAGCCAACCAAGGTTCACTTCTTCACGCAGACATGACGTCTGATTGCTGCAAGTCAACAAGAGCCTCGTAGCTTCTAAGACGTCAACTTGTTTGCAGGCGCCAGTCTTTCTCAATTGTGTCCCATTTTATCAATTTTGTGCCTCATTCCGGATTACCAAACAAGGAGGATGGGTAGCTTAACCATTAGCGAGAGCAGTGCTGTGTCTGTCTGAGACTTGTTGATACTCTACGGGTACTACTCAAAGTCCCCTGGCTATAAATATCCAGTCGTGTTGAAAGACAGGAACAGTGTCTCATTCACTCGACCATCAGAACGTGAATTCCCCACCGAAACAAGTAATCGGCCGTCCATCAGTCATGGTTACATTGACCGGGGCGAAGAATGTCCCCTAGGATACATACAAGTGACACGTTCATCGCAAGACTCGCGTCTCGCTGTGGCATTTTGGCAAGGGCCGCCGGCGGTCTTTCGACTCTATGGAGGTTAGACCGTGCTGCTCTAGAACTGTGCCGGGCTGGGAACGATGATGGACGGCTAGGAGGTCGTCCCCACACGGAGGCTTGGTGTCAAGGTCCGTAAGCAAATAGTGGGTATATTCAGTATCTCTCTTGTCTAAGTTTGTACCTAAAGGCCGAAAGGCCGAGAACTACTTATAAATACCCCGAGGGGGCCGTATACTATACCTTCCTAACAGTCTACCCCCCTAAAAAGGTCTACGCCCTTATTGACAGATAAATTTGTAAAGTCTAAAATCTATATACTTACTTTTATTTTATAATATAGTATTATAATATAGTATAGAGCTAATATCTATAAATTAAAGGATAAAAGTGTTGATAAAGTTAAAGCATAAAAGTTTGTAATCTATAATTCTAGATTACTGTAGTTATTTTTATGCGCGTGGGCTGGTTTGCCCGCCCCTTGCCACTTCCGGCCATTGGTGGCCGGGCTGTTGCCTCAGGCACCAGTCTCCCAGCCAGGGCTCCCGCTTTTTCAATGGTACGTCCTCAGCTTTTTTCTGCCGCCTTAGAAAACCCCTCGCCGTCTCGCCTTCCTCTATTGGGCACCGAATTCCAGAACCCGCGACGTCTCCTCGTCTCTCCCGCACAGGTGTGCCCAAGTAGCCTTAGCCGTGATTGATAGGGTCCGGCATAGCCGCGCCGATCAATTCGGCGGTATATGTGTAGGTAGGGGACAAAAAAGAGCGCACTCACAAACTGGACTCACCACCAGAAGTAACCACCTCCTCTAACAATACCTTCACTTCATAGTTCTATCTTTTAGCGAAAGATTTTTGAATGGAATTCAGGTCTCGCAAAATAATAATAAGATAACAAATAATCAATTAGTATGCTTATACTTATAGACTTTCTTGGATAATTTTATTTGAAAGGCCGTGTATTTTGCCCTTAAGTTAGGTGGACGCTTTTTTGTTGGTCCCCGTTGTGGTAGGTAGGCCGAGTCTCGACGGTCAGCATCGCAGCACCGATGCCACGCGTAAAGTGCCCGCCAAAGTGGGCAAGGTAACACAACAGGTGGAAGATGCCCAAGGCGCACATGGCTGTAGCAGTTATATTGACCTAGGGTGGGATCAGCGTTATCTATCTTCCCCCAATGTACACTGAGTAGACTCAGCCCTACTGCTACCCTGGGGTAAGTATAATTACGAGTCACTCTCCTATCGTGAATTTCAAGAGCCTAACCAGCCTTCAGAACCAATATGTTGTATTTCGTAGCTTTGCGACCTCCGTCCTCTTCAAATAGGCACCCATGGTAGCAAATCACTAAGTTCTTACGGTCGACTTGCACCCCTGTTGCCATCAGACGTGAGAATTATCTCATTGGGAAGGTTGTACTGAATGGGGTAGCTACTAACTATCGAACTCTTTTGAAACGAACAGTATAGTTCTTTTCAGAACCTCCATTCTGGCAGGAGTAGTAAAAGGATAATAGTTCAAGTCTATGTGTTTCAATGTACATCTTCGGCTGCCCGTTCTCGAGGCTTCAGAGGGGGCTACACTATTGAATACTGCTCAAGTTAGAACTACAAGCAAGCACTCCTAATGTGACTAACACACGGTTAATCTACGAACTCGGTCATGAATATACTTATGCTAATATTCACGTGTCAATTGTCAGAGTATGGCTGCACGATTAGAGTCTTGCAAACGCTAATGACCTCCCATTATGTTATATTTGCTCACGCTCATGATACCAAATAAGTTTACGCGGGACCAGCCTAGCATATATTGCTCGAGATAACAGCCTTAAAGTCCTCTTTTCCCTAATAGCACATCCTGTGTATCTACTCGTTCTATATTATACGGTCCAGCGTCGGTGCCAACCACGCATGTTGTGCACCGTCGACTTTCATTTTGCATAGTCTACTTCCTTGGCTTCTTGGTGATTCGATTAAAATTGGTGCGAGTTTCATCTGTCTTTCTGATTCGTGACATTAACTTGGTGAGGATTGTTTCGGATCGCTTGACTGTACGCCCCGACCTTGTTTTGATTTCTGTTTGGAACGATGATGGCGTCAGTCATCTCTTTCGATACTCGGCAAGAATATCATACAACGAGATCTCCGCCCGGGCGTTGCATTTTCATTGTCTTTGAGGCTGGATCGGCCTGAATGACTTGAGAACAACAGAGAGACTTTCAAAAATAGAAAATGATATACCGGCTGCCTGCTGGATTGCAAATTCGGACGCGTTATGGCGGAATCTGTAACGCACTTTACCGTACTTGTACCGATTGGACCCAGTGTGCGGGCACTAGAGTAAGTTTCGAGGATGGCGAATTAGGAAATCGTCGCCTATCTTAGAAGAGCATATAATTTCCTCAGGCTTGCTCCCGCAGGTGCCGGGGCCCACAACTTAGTGGGCGTGCAGGGGGACCCCAGGCTCGTTATCCTTTGCATAGACTTTAGCGTCGCCGGTAGAGGGAGAGCCATCAAGAGGAACCCGATAGAAACCGTACTGGCTATAGCATATTATAAGGTTATCAAGTGTCATTGGGGTAAGTCGAACATCATTCAGGTTAATGGCGTGCGCGATGCAGTTGTATCGGCGGCTCTGCGGTGCAACAACTGTATAGCCCACTACAATTTTGAGATAACTTACTTAGCATACTTCGCAATATGTAATAAGATATACAGAGGGTAGTGCTATGACGATCAGAGAGAGAATGAGCTTACCAGTCTTAACAATAGTTTCCATTTTACCATCCTTGTTAGGCCTCTTCTCAGTCTTGCACACTCTTTCAAAAGTCTTTAACATCCAGGCTTGGAAACTCTTCATAGGCTCGGGGTCGACCATGGATTGAGGCATGACTGCTGAAGCTCGAGTACAAAGATAAGGTTACAACTGAGGTGCTGGGGATGTATTGGATTAGGATGGCCGCGCCAGGCAAGGAGATTGAATCAAATGACAAAATGCTATGTTCAAGCAGCTGTTCACTTCCAAACGAGACAGTACAGCATGGCCTTTTATGCCATCATGACAATTACAGAGTGTACGGTTTCCCCCTTACTGTTTTCCGCTCGTTCCTGGTGAATATCAAATTGTGGAAAGCACTGCAGGCTGGCTCAAGCGAGCCTGAAACCTGCGGCCTGGCCGTCTTGTAGCAAATGGATAATTTTGACAACATTGGATCCGTCATGGCCGCCGGCGCCACTCAATTCAAAGGGAAAATACAGGAAGCACATGGAAAGCCTGAAGCGAAAGGCTCAAAATAGCTCAAATACGCACGAGACCTGGCCGCCAGACCTGTGAGTCGGTCCGGAAAGCCCAGCAGGCCATGCGGCCAGAAGGCGTGGAAGGACAGTGAGGTCATCATTCACAAAAAAATTAGATCGGAAGTACAATGCAGTACTTTGTTTCTTGATCAAGTCTGTAGCATAGACATGTACTGAGTGGGCCAGTGGGGAGTTGTTGGTTTACCTATGGCTGTTGGCTGCAGGACTGCTACCAACACAGATGTGCCCGCCCCCACTGGAACCAAGGTCGAGTGGGCACCTACTCTGTTGTACTGATAGTTGCTATATGTAGAAAGTCGCGCATCCATTTTTGTGGGCCATCTAGTCATGTCCTTCAAGCCCATCTATTTGGAGGCACTTTGGTCTTTGGGTCCCAAAATGTTGGCCATCGTTTGTCTTCTGCAAAATGCCACGTGACCCGATTGGATCGTGGTACGCGGTCCGGCCCACCTCAGCTGCTAAAGACTGGAGTAAAGGATCAGAAATACTTAAACCCTGCCCCTCTCCATACTTTGCTTCTGCGTCTTGACTGTCAAATAGCGTAAACTCCCAAGCTCATTTATGCCCGCAAACACTGATTTCCCTTCCTTGCTATTCTCAACCGTGTTTAATTCATTTAAAGCTAAGTCAATATGGGGCATTTCGACGACTGCACACCAGATCAGCGTTTCACCAAGTCCGGTCCTGACCTGTGGCATGAGACCGGCACCAAGAAAGTCATTATCGACTGGGATCAACGACGCTTCATTACCGTTGGGACCGCGTGGGAGGAGGAGGATGACGAATTCTTTTTCTGTGCACTCGCAGAGCACATTGACGATATCCCCTCAGACGTCACGCGGATTGAGGTTGGAGAGCATGGCGAACTACTGAAGTCCATGGCTGACCCAGATGAGGATCAGACCAAGATTCCCTTCTATCCCTCGCGGTCAGACTACCCAAAGCAGGTGCCGCAGATCAGGCGCGAGCGGCTCGTGGAGATCAGCCGCATGGGCGTCCAGGTTGACCTGTGCGAGTACGCCTCTACACCTGGCGCTGGCTTGCCGCCGCAGCAAGTCGCATTCAAATACTACATCAACGAGGGCAATATGGCAGCCATTTGGGATGAAGGAAACTGCCTTCTCCGCATGCCCAAGCACTCTAACATCATTTCATTCCAGAGTCTTATTATTGACCATATCGAAGGCCAAGACAAAGTAGTCGGCTTTACAACCCCATTCATACCAGGGGGAACTATCGACAATAATGTCTCCAGGCCGTTTAAGCTTAAGCACCTAAGGCAGTTAACCTCAACTATCGACCACCTTAACCTTGAGCTAGACATCTCCCACGGTGACATTACACCATACAACCTTCTTATCGATGAGACTACAGATAATATCATTATCTTCGACTTTAATCTCGCCAGCAGGATAGGCTGGGAGGACAAAGATCTGAAAACGCAGGATTATGATCCGGCGCGCAATGATGTTAAGTTTGCTGCCTTTACGCTATACGAAATTATCACCCGGGACACACACCTACGCGACGAGAACTTCCCCAATGAGCTAGATATCGCCATGGTTCTTGACACGTCAGATTGGGAGAAGCATGAGGACGTTGTCCTCGACGCCGCCGTGGAGGAATACAGGCGACACCTTGATGAATGGATCGCGACGCGCCAGGCCGATCTAGGCGAAGGGGCAAAGGAGGAGCAGGCGCAGATGCCAACATGCTGGAACCAAGCCCCCAGCGCACTTGATTGGCCGTCACCTCCAGAGCTACCCGAGGTGCTATTCATTGGGGTAATGTTGAGAGTGCCTGCACAATTAAGGCGCGAGTTGGTCCAACACGGTACCAAGTTCTTGTCGTGGCCGCGACCCCCTAGCTGCGCGCTGCCTCTGCCTGAAGGCAAGAAGTTACTTGCCACTGGGAAAGTGGTGGAGCTTCACCGTGATGTGTAGTGACAATGGGAATCTCGGACTGAGGCGTAGAGGCAACCTTAACAACTTTGTAATTTAAATTGATGGCAAAGTTTGCTACAGCTGTCCATGAACACTGTAAGGGTCTAGAACTTTTGGTATCCAAACCCCTTAATAAACGTCTACTGCCACGGTCCCTGTAAAGCTCCCTCTACAAGGTCAACATAGAACTTTGTATAGGCCAGCCTATTAATAGTGCTAAAGGCAGGCAAACCATGGGCATTTATCTTATCGGCATAGTAAAATCTAGATAAGAGATTAGATGTATCTTATTATGTTAGTAGACTTAAGAATATATGTGTCTAACGCTGGGTGCTAGGAGTTTAACGTAATCTTCTCGTTTTCTTACTGCAACGGGCTTTATTATAATTGTTAGCATTTAATATCTGCATTACCCATCTATTTCGTGTATAAGTTTACAATAGGAGATGAAACTTGACCTGCTTAGATGCTAGGTAGCATATGAATGGATGGAATCAAGAGCAATTAAACGGAATTTCGGCACGAAGCTGCGTGACTTATTCTAGTCACCAAGGGGTGGTTGACCTCGAATGCTTGTTTGCTACATAACTATTCAATAATCTGCTAAGTATAGGACCAGAGCAGTTCATCATTAACTTATCAGCGATTTCTCGCGCCCCTCGACTAAACCCAATCCGCGATTATCCACTCACCTCGACTAAACCCTGCTAGCGATTTCTCGCGCCCCTTAACACCCTATTAGCCATCAACGTAGAGAGCAAGGGTCCACCATTTTCCAGACTAGGCTGGTAGAGACATACCACCTTTTATACTGGGGCTCACGGCTCATGCTGTTGTTAGTACCTTGGGGCCTTGCATTTGCTATTTTTTTTGTCCTCAAGCAACCAGCTGCCTTCACATGAAACTTTTTTCTTTTCCATATGCGGGTCTTCCGTCATTAGCTTCTCAAACGTCTTATATAGCTTCTTTAAATCCTTCCTCATCGTGCCTCGATATTGTTTTAATCCCCATGTGATCTACTTTGATTTAGTTGTTAGAATGGGGCAAGCCGTCATGACGACCCTGCTGCCCTTGCCGAGCCGCGCGGTATAGGGAACGAGGCGCGATGCCATAATATCATGAATGTAGTAGGCTCTAAGGACCTTGTGATTATGTTTCCGGATCGATAGATTTGTCGAGCACTTACTCTTTGAAGTAGGTATTTATGCGATAGGCTGAGCTTGTTCTTGATGGCGTCGGTATATTAAATCGGTTGCCTATGCCCGCTTTGCTAAGTATTAGTTTGATCTGCTTATGGAGCAAGCGAGTGATCTTATTCTGTCTGCTGGCAATCTAATCGTGAAATAAAGTGTAATGATTAATTGAGTACTGTGATTTGAGTAGTGAGTAAATAAAGCATCACACAGTCCTACCGGAGTCGGAGGTCTTGGCTGGCTGCAAATGGTCTGTTTACAAAGCTAGGCTGCACCCGAAGGCGGTGGCTGCCTGTTGGGGTCCCGTAACGGATTCCGGCCTGCACCGTTTTTCGACAGCCAGCGGAAAGAGGCAGGCGGTCAGTTCGTCCCTGGATTGCCTGGCACCCAAGGTCGATTCCACAATGGGCAGACGTGGGCTTGACTGCCCAAGCTGCTGTATACGTGTTGCTATGGTGTTATGGACTCGTGTCTTTTTCACGAGGAATCTCGATCACTTCCCGATTGATGGGGGCGCGCGCCCATGATGATGCCATCGTGCCGCTGTATGAGTGAACTAGGTACTGCCCCTCTTGAGACCGCCCCCGTCTCGCCAGGCATTTGTAATGCCGTAGTAGGCGCTCCCCCACCTCGGAACTACATATTGACGCGCTGTCACTGTTGTTTCGTCAAGCAGTTTGGCGATCTTTTGAAAAATAACATCGAAATTGTTGCATGCCATATTGCATCGTCGGTCGCAATAAAACTTCTTCATCACTTGCAATCATCTTCTGCCCGCATTAACTACCTCATCAATGTCTTCTGCCAAGATTCAGAGTGTCGCAGTGGTCGGTGTAAGTGCTCACGGGCTACAATGCTGCCCACCCCAGACCGGAACACAGAACTTGAACCGAGGCGGGAACTGACAATTGCGAAAATTCACTCCAGGGCACCGGAACTTTAGGGAAACCTATTGTACAGGAGCTCGTTGCTCAGGGCTTCCGCGTGACTGTCTTGTCGCGAAGCAACAAGCAAGATGACCTGCTCAATACCAAAGCTGCAGTAAAGACGGTGGATTATGACAGCCTCGAGTCCCTCAAGGCCGCTCTAGCGGGCCAGGACGCCGTGGTGTCAACAATTGCCTCTCCTGCTGTGGGCACGACCCAGCAGACAGTCCTTGACGCTGCTTACGCATCTGGAGTGAAGCGCTTCATCCCATCCGAGTTTGGTATTAACACCCGCAAGCTTCAAGGCTTGAAGGTTGCGCAGATCTTGGGCGGAAAGATCAAGCTTGTGGAAGACCTTCAGAAGAAGGCCCAGGAAAACAAGAGCTTCACTTGGACTGGGATATCCAATGGGCTCTTTTTCCATTACGTGCGTTGCCCATCGCTTTATCACGGCTATCCGGTTCAGCAACGCTGACAGCCCTGTCCAGTTCGGCTTCGATACGAAGGCGAAGAAAGCCACGATCTACGACTCCGGAAACGAGCCTTTCCAAACGAGTAGCCTCGGACTGATTGCGAAGGCTGTGGCATCTGTGCTGAAGCACCCTCAAGAAACTGCAAACAAATACCTGTCCATCGCCTCGTTCCAGCCGTCCTTGAACGAGATCCTCCAGATTGTGGAGCAGGAGACCGGTGCTAAGTGGACTGTCGAGAGTTTAGACACACAAGATTTGCAGAAGACGGGCGAGGAGAAATTGTCCAAGGGCGATTTCACCGCATTCAGAGAGTTATTAAGGGTTCATATCCACCGCGACGGGGACGGACATTCTGTTCCGGAGGGTGAACTAGCTAATGGGCTGCTTGAACTGCCTCAAGAGGACCTGCGTGACTCGATTAGGAAGTGGCTGTTGGCCGGTGCGGTCTAAGTCTGTCTGAGATTTTATCTCAAGCCCTCCGTGCTCAGTTCGACTTGTGGGAGATAGGCATGGGCCTGCTTGTACCCCTGGCCTCGAGGCTCTTGAATCCAGTTCATAGTACAGTCGTACTTGGTGTTACCTGTCACTTTGATTCAAAGAGGTACTGCATGTTGGACTTTGGAGCCAGATCTTGGATTTTTCAGCCGCTCCATGTGATCCGTGGCCTCTGCATCTACGCACATTGCACCGCGTATATTGAATAAATGTGCTGGGGACTACTAAAAAATAGCAGAACACGTCGCTGTTAAAATGAAACTGTTGAAGAAGAAACTTTTCAATCTAAAGACGAGGTATTGAATTACGAATGTACCTTTAAACGTCTGTGTTGCACGAGATATTCGACGCCATGTGCATTGACAACCTTCGTGAACAAAGGTACAAGAAATTACTCATATTCCAAACGTTAAAGCTCGGCTTGAGACATCTGCCACTGAAAAGCCCTCTGACAATGTCTTCCATAGAATATACGCCCAAAACCACTCAGAACGCAATAAGGCACGCATGCTGAGCCGCGGTGTATCAATACGTAGTTTATCTTCTGAAGGTTACTTGCCAGTGCTGAAGCGATGTTCTTGATTAAGAGAGTGTTGCAAAATACAGATAACTTCTCAATGAATCAGAAACCTTGCTGAGCATGCCACTTTTCTTCCCATCCAGGGAAAAAGGGACTCTCGTCCAGGGTATGAACATCCCAGTCGCTCGGTACAACTCCTTTCTCAATCTGCTCCTGGGCCCACTTTGCACATGCCTCTATGGTGATATCTTTGACATAGTCCACAGCCTTGTAGTCAATCAGACTTTTCTTACCCTCCTGCAAGACTTTGAGCAATATAGCGGGCACAAAAGGCTCGTCTCTAACCTCGGTGATCTGAGAGAAAACCGCCTTGAAATTAAAAACGATTGCACCACTGAGCGGCAACCTCCGCAATGTCTGGTAGTCGCACCTCAATTTCACGTCATTGATGGTCAGATCGTCCTTTCGCGCAGCAAAGATGCTGCGCTCCCATGACTTATTCTGCATCATGCGTGGGCTGCTAAATAACGGGGCGTGATCCTCCAGACTCCAGCTACACCGCTGAATAGGCTGGTCGACCGCCATCTTGGCGAAGAATCGATCCAAGCTGAATGCCATTTTCTCGGCAAAGTCGGGTACGTCTTGGTGGATGTTCCTCAGTGGCTTGCCTCGGTGCAGACCGATATCCCCTGCGGCATTTAGAGTCAGCTTTCAAAGGACCAATGGAGTAGTCTCATATACAAATTATGGGAGGAAATGGTCACAATTTGGCCATAATCTATCTTAAAGCCAGCAGCGTGACAAGTTCTTTGAGGCACAGGCCACAAATGGGAGAGGCGTTTCCTTGAAGAGTGAAGATTGTGTCCAGGGGCTG
Source organism: Diaporthe sp. PMI_573 (assembly GCA_021399435.1). Lineage (NCBI taxonomy): Eukaryota > Fungi > Ascomycota > Sordariomycetes > Diaporthales > Diaporthaceae > Diaporthe > Diaporthe sp. PMI_573. The sequence goes on from JAJTUP010000048.1 coordinate 279,289, forward strand.
CTTACACCCAACTGATGAGCACACCATCGCTGCCCGCAGGTAATAAAAGCCGTCGTGCTCGTTTCGAAAGACCAGGGCGTAGTCTTCCGGTATATTTTGGTAGACTATCTCCAACGGCGCTAAGTATGACGTTAGTCCTGCTACGGATCCTAAAGTGTTGCATTCTAGAACATTCCAAAACATGAAAGACGGGGATCCGTGACAGGAGAGGAGTGATACTTACGAGTTTTGAGGAGGTCTGTTCTTGTGTCGAGGAGACGGTTTTGGAGGATGGTGTTATCGTTGTCGAGTCTGAAGTATTGAGGATAGCGCTTGCAAATGAATTGAACCAGCATTTCCATGAGTTCTCGGCATGCTAGTTCTGAACCCGGGTCAGAGTAGAAGATGAGTTCCCCATGCTTCTCTTTGAGGTGCTGCCTTTGCTTCATGACCCAGACATAGCTCTGCTCTAGCTCAACCCACCAATCGGGGTCAAATCTGTAATGAGCCATAGTTTGATGATAAGTCCACCTGAAGGGTCGGAATGGTCGAAAGGTGGCTTTTTTGATATCAAATTGTGGCCCGTACGGTTCAGGATATCGCACACCAGTGAGAGTTGAGTAGTCTGGAAATCTTCCAAGGGCTCGTATGTCCTGCGTCGAGAATCCAGTCGGAGTGTATAGATCATCTCGGTCCCAGTCTGCCGTACGAGTTGATGGCACGGCGCATTTCCGCAGTACTTCGGGAGGGACATGATCGTCAGGGCCGGCCGAACCCTTCAGCTCCAGCCCAGCCAGCGTGTGGCGCCTAGAGGGGGGAAATTGAAAGATCCAAGGGCAATTTTCGACCGCTGCAGTCGCATCTTTGACACAGAGAGCGCCTTTTCTTCGAGTAAGGTGGAATACGAGGCCAAGAAATGCAAGAATGACTACACAAGCAGCTTGTGGAACAACGCCCGTTCTCGTGAAAAGTATCCTCTCCATGTTGCGACAGCGAGTCTCTGCTTCGAGCAGTCGATAAAAGAGATAGGAACGTACAGGAACCTGATAGTTTCGGAGAATGCTATAGGGATACGGCGTCTGGTGTTTAAGATGGTTGCCGGGAAGCCAGGATGCTTGTTAGTTGGCGAATTGGACACAACACTTAAAGACGGCCCGGTGTCTACAGTGTTACCCCAAGTCCCGAGCTCCTTTCGAGATTACCAAGGACGGCATCTAGTGGTTCGCGATCAAGGTCACACGCGATGAGGGACGTCCGATACGGAGATATGGGTCGTAGTAGAACGAAGACCCCGCAACGATAAGAACGGAGTGCTTGGAGAACTAGCGCTACTGGCTCTGATCGCCGAGCACGCTCAATTGGGAGGAGGCGATGGCAAAACTCCGGCACACCTATGTTATAGGGGGGAAAAGGGGTGGGGGCAGGCTTTATCTGCTGGTGTGCAGCTCAAGTGTGTAGCAAGTTGGAGCCGTGGGCTCCATCACCAATGTATTGCCGAGCAATACCTTTCTGAACACCACCACTCTTGCTGGAGACGACGCAGGGGAGTCTTGGCTTTGGCTCCCGGGCCGGTCTTGATATCTCCCAAGGCGACATAAGCAGAGCCTTGTACCACGCAGTCATCTCTATCAACGTTGAACTGGAGGCCCAGCGAAGCCCGACTGATTTTGAGATTACCCTAGGGTAACCTCCACAAAGTACTTCCCCTTCAATGTTCTCCCCCGTCGTAGCCCTGCCGGAGGCTTATCTCATCACTAAGTTAAGATCTACATTGACTTCACCGTCGCTGTCTCAAACCCCCTCCCCCCCAACGACTAATCGAAGTCTTCAAATACCTTCGAGCAAGTAACGCTGTTTAATTCCCAGCGCGATACCTTGGAGGTATATCTAAGTTTCAGGAAGACCTGATGAGTGGGTAGATTGTCTCCATACCCAGCATATGTGCCGATGGAATTCCCGGGGCCGCCAGCCTCTTCAATGGCCTCTTGATCCACCGACACGCAAAGAGATTCATTAGGCGTGGTTCCCTTGAAAACAGACGGCCCAGTATTGAAGCGCGCAGACCATTTAGGAGCTTGTTCTTTGCTATTTCGAATGAAGCTTTAGTAGCAGTACCGGTCCGAGTCTGCTAAAGCAGATACGGGCTTCTTGACCTAATTTTAAACAACAGGTTTGTCGTCTCTCTAGCCCCCCGTAGAAAACGTTATTCTCGGCGTTAGTTGCTTCATTTTAAATTACAGACTAGAGATCTCTCTTATGTGTTTTCAAAAGATGTAAAACACATCAAATAAGATATATTGTTTCTTATCGTTATAGGACACTTAATGTTGTTTCAGCTTAGTAGAGGAACTCAAAGAATATAAATAGTCATATAAACAGCAATATTCCGCTTTTCAGTCCACCCCACGTAAATATCACCAAAGCCACACAATCACACAAAACATATGCCTCCCAGCCCCGACCAGCCCTAGCGACTACCAATAATCATAGCAGACAATATAACAAGAATGACGGGCTTGTATCACACCCTGGCAGTAAGCCCAAGGTCAGACGAAAGAAGACCACGCTTCCGAGACCCATCGCCGTGCCAGACTCATGCAAGACAACCCCAGATAGCGGCCCCCTCTCGCCTTAGATGAAGCTATATCGCGAAGTTGGCCTCAACATCACAGCTCCTCGCGCGCTTGAATACAAGCATAGTCAGCAAATTTCAAAGCCTACTAATCAGCTCAAGTAGAATGCCTCCGCCGCCGAATCAAGGCCCGCTTCTATCAAGAATGGCCCCTCATCTATGCAAAAGAAAAATGGAGGCACCGTCCCTTTCCACCGGCATCTTAACCCCCCAAAAAGCGTAGACAGTTCAAGGCAACGACACGCCCAGGGGCGACTTCAGCCTCTGGTCCAGTAAGTCCCGTCTGGCCCAACTGCCTTTCTCGTGATCCGCCTAAGAGAGCCCCAACGAGCCGCAATGCTCACGCGACACTCCATCAACACAAGCTCTCTCAGAAACAATAACACGTGCACCCAGCACCACATAAATTATCCCCCCGAACTTGAGGATGGGTTATGCCCCGATGAGTTTAACGACGACAACGGCGCGGAGGAACCCTATCAGTATGGCGCTACAGATAATGATGCAATGGTAGGATACGCACTTCTCTACGACGGTGACGATCAGGGCGCCAAGATGCGGCGGTACTGAGTAATAACGAACCAACCCAACCTGTAGAATCGTGGTGGATAGTAACATGAGGCTTTCTTGGATTAGACTGGATTCGGGACTCCATCAGTCTACCAAGACAAGACCAGGCTTTATCTCTAAGAGGATAGTCGTCCATCTGCAAGCACCAGCCGGTCCCATTGTATTCGAGGTGAGATTGCCGTAGGGATGTTAACGACGGGATAAAAGCACATCGCGGCCGATCGTACCCATGCCTCTCTGATGCTTGTCTTGTCCTTCTTGTCTTGTGCTGGTCCAAAAAAGGAGCGAGCCTTAGTCCATGGGCCGCAGCACCCTGTGGCCCTGACGATCAGCCCATCAAACATCCTCAAAATGAGCAGAGACCTGATCCGATGCTTAGCCTCAGCCCCACACTCTCAACCCTCTTTCCAAATATTCGCATCAGCGCCTCCCTGGTTCACATTTATGTACTGGGAATCCGACTCAAATCGGCTCGAACCGTCTCCGCTCTCGCTACTCAATTTTGGGCTCGGGTAGTGACTGCCCTGCCAGCTCGACAGTTCGTCTATCTTCCTATGTCCCATCATCCATTGAACGAAATTCCGCGGTATCCAACTCCCAACAAAGCCATATAGATCTGCACCTAGGCCCACTCTTACTACATTGCTGGAATTCGATCCGTCAATGACATCGAAAACGGCATTGTGTAGGTCTCTGAGCGAGGAGCCTCTCATACCCCGGACACGGCCTGCCGAGATTGCAGAGGTAGACGTATTGACAAAATTGCGCCCGTACGTCTTCCTTGCAGCGTCAGGCCAGGTGAGCGTCTCCGCTGGTGGAGCGGTCAGTAGGCCGCTTGGCTGTTGAGAGCGCAGGGCTGAAGGAGTGAAGGCGGAGAAATCGAATGTGCCTAGCTGTACGTGCGTCACTGGTACCGACAACGGCCTCAGCTCACCGGCTAGGACCTCAGTGAAAGCCGATAGGGCAGAACAGACTGTTGCCTCGGGGGCGTGGAAGGGCGGGTTTATGGACGACGTGATGGAAGGAGTGAAGACGAGGACTTTGGGGGGTGGCTTTTCGGCAGCGGAAGAGGTGAGCCTGGCGGTCAGGAGTGGAAGGAATGCTTGGATGGTGAGAATGGGGTAGAGTAGGTGCGTGTTGAACAGATCTGCGAAACTGGACGGCGGGATTGTTGCAATAGGTGAGGTTCGGTAATTCAGAGACGGGATTAGAATGACGGATCTCAGGCTGAGGTAATTTTGCTTGGCGCCCGGGACAGCCGCATGGGGAGTCTGGAGGTATTGGGCAAAGCGCTCGATGGAGGCGCCAGCACTCGGAGGCTGAAGAGTGGGTCAGTATCTAGCCTGAGGGTGGTGGTCATGTCTTGGTGGATGATAAGCCCTACATCGGTGATGTCTATTCCCAAGGGCCGGACATCTGGTCGGGACAGGTTTTGAACCATGGCCTCGTCGTCCAGCGTACTGCAAGCGACATAGACAATGAATCCACGTCTCTCAAGGTCCAGTGCCAGCGACCTCGTCAGGGGGAGTTTTGGGTCACCGGCGACAACAACGACCTCGAGTCGACCTCCATTCCGCGCACGCCGTGCCCTTCGCGTTTTCCGACTGTACTTTCCCTTCTTGTAGCCCCGGTAAACAAGCACGCCTGCCGTCAGGACCACCAAGCCTGTCAGTAGCTTGTGTCTGGAGACCCATTCCTGAGCTCTTTCGTATGCCGAGGACGGCGTGGAGGCTGCTGGGGGCAGCCGAGGTCTACCGCGGGGGCGGACCATATCTGGGATCCAGTCCTGGGCCGCCAAAGTCTCCCGGACCTGCTCTGCGAGTTTGTCGACATGACGATCGAGCACGTCGGCGACTTCGGATGAGTACTGTTTGACGTGGTTGGGTATCGACGACAGCTGTGCACGTATTCCGGGTCAGCTTCCGCCAGTGACACTCTGCTCTGGGGACACAACAGGCGTGTGCTCGTGGTATGGACCCGGACCGTGGAACTGCTTACCACGTCGAGAAACTGCTGGTCGTCGGCTGACATGATGAGGCGCGTCTAGATGCATCCACTTCACGCACAGGTTGCGTGGCAGCCGCTTCGTCCAAGGAGAATGCTCAAAGACGAGGAGACGTTGTTAGGCTCAAATCGAGCCGCAATGTGATGTATCGGGACGGAACGACTGGACGGATGCGATGCGATGGTGTTTTTGGATCCCGACCCAAACCAAGACGTTATCTTATCGCCTGCCGTCACCTCACTGTGGGGAAAACAGTGCCCCCACAGCCCGCTACACTGGGACATCTGGTTTGTGTGATCCCGAAGCGTGACTGCTAATGGTTCATCTCAACTGTGTAAATATCGTGTGGCCCCATCCCAATGCAGTCGTCACCAATGTCACAGTCACAAGCACGGCTACGGTCGACCGAGTCCAAGTCGGCCCAAAATGCTCTCATCACAGCTTCCACAGCTCCTCTTCTTGAGCTGCGACAAAATAATCCGCAGGACTGTGCCAATGTCGAGATCTCTAGGACAATCATTGCGCTCAATGCGACATTCAGTCAACAACTACAGCAAGCTTCCATATCGGCTTCCAATGGCATCAAGTCTGCAGAAAACTCAGCATCATCGTCAATATCAAACGCTAGCAGTGTAACCTCGTCTGCGTCGTTCAGCCTGAAACTGGCCAACTTGGCAGTCACCAGAATTCGGCCTTGGCCAGCGCCCAGTCGCAATTCGTCGGCGTCAACTCGATTCTGACAGGCGCATTGTCAGCCTCAACCAGCGACGTGTTGAGGCTTAGTTCAAGTCTGAGCTCCCTGGAAGCCACTCTGGTTTCACTCAAGGTGATAATGACACGTCCTTCAGAAGAAGTCCACGGCTGATTTTAATACAAGCAGGCTTCAGCCTCTACCGCGTCCGCCCTCGCCGTCATGAGTAAACAGTCATGGTCGCCTCTGTTCTCTTGAGCTTTGCAGTCGGCTTTGTTTTGATCAGGATCAAGAACAAAGAGCAAAGTGATGCCCCCAACAAAGAGACTGCGGGGGATCTAAACATGCGCCATTCAAGAAGTGGTAACTCGATGGCTATCAAATTCAGTCCGCCGAAGTCTGTTCAAGACAATTCGCCAGCAGCCAAGCGAACTGGCAGTCTCCTAACCACTCCTGAGGATTCAGAGAAGAGGGAGATGCCAATGGCTATATGCTTGAACACCCAAGTAGTCCCTAAAGGTCCTCCTATACCAAAATTTACTGGGTGGCCCCTCACATCTAGCTTTGACGACCACCACTCGGACAACACAGCCAATACATTTTGGCCCAGAATTATTACTTCTGTACCACCCAAAATGAGCGAACAAAAGTCCAAGTCGATTTCAGATACACGTGATGCTAGGCAATTGACCTTGGAGGACGCCCAGGATATGGCTTCCACGGTCAATTCTGCATCGCCTCCTGGGAAGGCAGGTCATAGCAACACTGTTGAAAATTCCATCATTGCCGGTGCAAACTCGGAACCATTTACACAGCAGCCTCTCACATTCGGGCCGATGCATCGAATTTCAGGAGACTTTGGTCGACAAGTTGTCGAGACTTTACGTGAAAGGGATGTGGATGAAGAATCATGGACAACTCGGGAACCTTCCGCAGTGTCATCCTGCGGGCTCGGCGCAAAGGAATTGGAGCAACATGTACTGGCTGCAGAAGCATTTGAAGATCCATTCGCAGACCCCGTTGTGGATCTACAGGAAAGTATCGTTGACAGGTCTTGCAAGAATTCCGTTGAGCAGCCATCCAAACAACAAGAACACGCATCATCAAGGAAAACCCGCACGGATCACAGTCATCTTGAAGACACAGGCGATCAAGCGAAGACTTTCTGGAAAAGAGGCAAACGAAGCCCTCCTTGGGAAGAGCTCTGAGGGGTTGTTTAGACGCAAAGTTGAAGATTCCGCACCCAAGTCTGGTCCCTCTTCTCGAGTAGTTGCAGACACGCAATACCCTGGTGCACCGGGCCTTCCCGAGCGATGCGGAACTACCATTAAACGCAGCTCCTCTCATTATGAACAGAGCACACCACCAGAACACCTCCCAGAGGGGGGACCGCCAGTAGTACGGGCCACAGATATTTGGGCTCTCCCAGAATCGAGGGACGGAATAAGTTCACCGCTTCGTCGAAATTCCCTCGTCGGCTTCTTTGAGATCGAAGTCAAACTTCAGAGTCCGGCTGCCGTGGATGACGAGCGAGAAATTTCGCCACTACGACGGAATCCACCTTTTGAAGCTATGAGTTCGGTCTTTGCTCCTCACGTAGTCCAAGAAGAAGACCATTCTTGCTCAATGTTCTGCATCCACTGCCAGGCAACCCTTCTATTACTTTGTGTATGACATTGCAGAGCATCTGAAATGGACAGCAGCAGGGTCACTGTTGGGCCTGTGTTACGCTTGTTATTGTTCGAAGGGGGTGGGTGAGGAAGGCCCAGCAGCGGCATACAGCTGATAACATCCCCTCAGCCCGGCCCGAACCGGCAACTCTGGTGTGCACTTGGGAGCTTCCAGGTTTGGCAGGGGCCGTCCCCTACTTCTTCCAGATCAGTACCTACCTACCTAGGTAGGTAGGTAGGTAGTGACGCCCAGCGTGCGTGTATGAAGAATACACCGGAATCGCAAACACCAAGGTCAAATGAGAAGTCCTGGGGTTCGAACAGTTCTCCCGCTGTCTGCAGGCCTGGGAAGGGAACTCGGCCTTCTGAAATCTACATTTCTCATCTAGATTTGCGGAGGGCTTTTTGAAATATACCGCGGCTAGTAAATGAGGTGATGAGTGGCTGTCCCAGCAGCAGCGGCAGCCGACTACAGCTCGACGTGCTCAGCATCGTCGGTGTCCTTCATTGTGTCCTTCAACATGGTCTTGGCAGCTTCCGTAGCCTCAGCGAACTTCTCTGCAATTTTCTCGCCAAAGTTCTTAGCCGTCTCAACAGGGGCCTCGGTTGTCGAGCTGGTCTTCAGGACAATCGACTCGGGCTTGGGCACACCGTCGATGCCGAGCAATTCGGTCTCGAAGACTGGGGTGTCACAGGTCAGCACGTTGGAGGTGAACAATGGGGTGTTTAAGGCCACGTCTGTTGGGCACGTACTGAGTGTGCTACCAGCCGGGATTGGGCCCATTCCACGCTGGCCATAGCCCTTCTCGGGGGGGATTGTGAGGGTCCTGAGGCGATAAATTAGCTGGTGACGGATTGTTCTCGGGGCGAGGCGAGCGAGTCCCTGGCCGGGCGGGTCAGCCTACCTCTTCTCACCGATACACATGTCCAAAAGGCCCTCGTCCCAGCTGTTTGTCAAGTGTCAGCTCCTGCGCCGTGCGTGACCGGCTCCCGCACGATTGTGGGAGGTACGAACCCCTTGATGACCTGGCCGGACCCAAGCTTGAAGCTGAAGGGGGTTCCTCGGTCGTAGCCTGCCAGGAACATTGGTCAGCGGCTATCGCGTAGGTGAGGCCGTAGCTAGTGGTGGGGACGGAGCGAGCCTGTGCTGCCAAGCGCACACGCTCTGCGGCAGCTTGGGAGCCGGGGCGGGGAGGCAGGGCATGACATACTAGCATCGAACTGCTTTCCGTCGGCGGCAAGGGTGCCTCTGTAGTGCATCTGCACTTTGTCGCCGGACTGGGTCTTGCGGTCACACTCGACAGGCACGGTGACATCGATCTTGAGGTCCTCGGCGGCGACAGCGCCCAGGGCGGCCGAAGCCAGCAGCACCCAGGTTGAGAGAATCTGCATGTTCGCGTGGTGGGTGAGGCAGGGATGCAATCTGAGGCTGTTGAGGTGGCTGCTGCGGTTGTCCTCGCGGGTAGTGCTGCTGCGAGCGTGACAGATATTCGAAAGGGGGAATTGAGGTGCAGAGCTCGGGGAGACGCAAAGTAGGGCGGATGCGAGGAAGCGCCTGACGCCGTGTCCTCTCTTCCGCCCTCTCTCTCACCCCCACCCCCCTGCCCTGGCACCCGCCCCAGGGCCCTGACACTCTTCTGAGTACCTAAGGTACCTGGCAGGTCTGATAGGCTACCTAGGTACTGCACCTAGGTAAGACTAAAGTAGGTAGTTTGGGACCCATGGAGGGTACTGTGTAAAGCATCGGAGCTCGAGAACCCCCAAATCATGTTATCGATTAGCACAGTGTGTCTCATGAGTAGTGGACCTATGGCCGGCTGGGCCACAGGGGCTGGCGGGGAGAGCCAGCCGAAGGGAGATGTGGGAACGTCGTGCATTTGTTTGCCAGCACCCACAACGGGGGGCCGGTCCGCATGAACAAGAGCTGTTTTGAATACGGCAGACAGGCCATATTGATATGACTGCCGGTATATCTGTCATCACGCACCGTACGGGTTGAATGCAATGACCGTGCCCAACGGCCAATGAACAGGGAAAAGGCAACAAGAGGAAACAGGGGATAATAAAAGGAGGGACGGGCACATTTGCTGCCACAATGCCGTAGCAAGGCGTCCGCGGAATGTATGAGGCCTCGAAGATGGACTGAGCCGACTGCTGTCTGCCACACCGCCCTCGACCTCAAGAGGCCCCCATACTGCAGCTTCAGATATCGACGAATGCGTGAGCACGTTCATGCCGAGCACACCACGCCTACGCCATGTGCCAAGCAAGCGAGACTCGATTGCCGGCAACTCCATGACAGACATTGGACGTCCAGGCCCTGAGTGGTGTGTGCTGCAAGGCTGTTGTACTCGACCTCTCTCACTGACTCATATTCGAGGATGAGGCCATACATCACCGGCGCGAGGCGTCTCCCGAGCGGCAGTGTCTTCCAGGGGCAGCCATGGAGACAAGTTCCAATCATTGGCATCATCAGGATCATTGGTGCCTGCTGACTCTTTTTTTTTTTGCTGGGGGGGGGAGGGGGGCCGTGGCATTTCCCGCCATCTCCCTCTCAGCTGCCCTGCCAGCTGAGGCAGCTTGGCAGAAGCTTTGGTTGGGAGCTGAGAGACGCAACGTCAGCTGCCAAATTCCGCCCTGCCCTGTTATGAGATGGTGGCGGCGATTGAAACCATGCAAACATGGGGCCTAATAATAATCCTTGAGATTGGGGGGGGGGAAGAGATGCGACGTGGGCCAAGGCGGCATTCGCGTTGCGATGAACTGTTGCTGCGAACTGTTGCTGCGAACTGCTGCAGGATCCCCCCCATTCAATCAAGCCGGATCGGATTGACAAGGAGACCAGCTCGTCGGTATCATGTGCAGAGTGACGCTTCAGAAGCTGCCCGGAGTCTATGGCCTGCAGGTGCCGCGCCTGCACCTGCTCTTACACGGTATGTTCAGGTCCAATCTCCAAAATAAAAAAAATAAATAAATTAAAAAAAGACGCCTTTGTCAGTCTCGGAGGACGTTTGACTCGCAAGGATGCCTCATCTCGAGATATCAGGCACTCTCCCGTTTCCGCCCTCGCCTGCACAAGGACCACCGTCCTAACACCAGCCCTGACGGCGCAGTAGCTGGACAGCTGCCCGGCCGATTGTGCCTGGGCACGCTGGGCCAAAGGTCCTTGGGGTGCGCCCTTGGCCCCCGAGGGCTCAGCCCTGTTACCCCTGTCGCTTGTCATGGCATCGCCCGCAGCGGCAGACCGGCCGCCCTCGAGGCCAACCATGCACTCTGATTTAGATAGAAGTCGGCTCCCCTGGCTGGCCACATGGCCAACCAACCTGGACAGACAGACAGACAGACAGAGGAATCTCGTGTGTCCCCGTCAACCCCGGGGCGGGCGACGCGGCGACGCCCTGCTTCGACGCGCCTCCAGGACCCCCAAGGACCCCCAGGCCCCTTGCCCCTTGTGCCTCGCAGCATTCATGTTTGCCACTGGTCTTGACACCCTCTTCCCTGCTCCTGCTCCTGCTCCTGCCACACTCTCGGCTCCAGTGCTGCCTAACCGTCCTGGCATTTCTCCCTCTGCCCAATGGGGCCAGCAAGCCCCATTCTGCCGGTCTGCCCTGCTCCTTCGAGGGTATGGCAAGCTCCCCTTCCCATGATCGCCGGCCCCTGGCAGGCCGGCGCTGGCACTCGCCCTGTTGACACCCCTTTGAGTCACTGCTTCCTCCTCCTCACTACCTACGCATTGGCAACTCTCCCAGCCATGAAACGTTTATTACGCCCATCAGTCTGCCAGACGGGGGCGGTGCCCGCCCTCGTCGCCTCGTCGAACGCACTCCTTTGACGACCCCTGCTTTTATACACTTCGAGTGAGGTGACTGGCTGCCTGTGTCCTGACGGTTGGAAGCCCATTCTAGCTACCCTCAGCTAAGATCCTCCCCTCCGGCACTTGGGAAAGCTCGGACGAGGTCGCTCAGATATAAATCTCATGTGCCCCCCTCGCAACTCATTCACGCTCTTTTGCTGGGCCCAGCCGTTGACCAACTTCTCCACATCGCACACCATATTAGACAATTCCTTCATCCCCAAGGCCGTCGTAGCTGCTGCTTTCACCACTGCCGACTGAGTGAAGCATGTCTCGTGGCTCCAAGTACGCTGTTGACATACACAACCGAAAGGAATCATCCCGAGCCACTTCCGTCAATTCGAGGGCAAGCCGCTCAACAATGGCTCGCCCTGTTTCCACTTGCTCGACCGGCTACGAGACCGACTCCTCCCACGGAAGCATGTGGTCCACCCAACAACCGGCCCAGAGCCCTGACACCAAGACAAAGATCAACAGCAAGGGGCAGTTTGTGACCGTCATCAATCACAAACAACAAAACCGCCAGGACGAGCCAAGTCCGACGTACAAGTCAGCCAAAACGTACGGCAAGCAGGCCTAGGTCTACCACTGGAGGCAAATTCATCGCATACTGCTTCTTTTGGCCGGGTGGCCCACTATCTCATCTTGCCTATCATCGGCTGGAACAATCCCCACTGCCTCGATACCCCACCTATAAAAACACGGCAGTGCTTGACGATGGGATCATTATTATTATTATTATGTTTGGGAAGGGGGGAGGGCAATCAGGAACGTGCGCACGCAAGAGGTCCTCATATCGGGTGATGGCTCACGCGACTTTGACTCAACGGGGAAACGGCGCAAGAGACCGGATGGGAGTGGGAAAATAAAGGCGATACCAGATAGAATGGACAGCGGTGGAACAGGCGCAACAGATTGGATTGGGAAAGGGAGCTTTGCTTAGACGGAACATGTTAGCAATTTTGAACACACACACATACATACAAACCAAATTTAGCTTCTTGGTCACCCCCTTCCTCTGCGAGCCTTAACGTTGCGCCTCCAGTGCTTTTCCTCCGGTAGTTGTCAGCCTGCGCCTCGTCGTGACCATTTCGATCACGAAAGTCAACCCATCAGTGCCTCGCCACCAAGGAAATACAAGAATCAAATCAACTTCCTACTCCTATAGTGCGGCTCATAAGATCCTTGCCGCGAAGGAACAATAGTATGACAGGACTGTGGCTCTGGGGCCCAGGTGAAGGAAGAAGAAAAACGTGTGAGGATTTCTAATTTTGGGTCTCCAATACTCGCCGTGAAATGCGGCGCAGAGTAGCGACAGAGGAGCCGTAAGATATGACGTAGTATAAGCAGAATACGTATTTACACCAAAAACTAGCTCACTTTATTGCTCACCCAACAGGATGCCAGGGCTTGTCTCTCTCTCAAAAAAAAAAACACGAGAAATTCTGAGGGTGAGGACAGCGATTGAGGTTGGTTGTTGGTTGGTTCCTCAATGCCTGCGGTCGGCAATGCACGTTGCGGCAAGCGGGCGAATGAATCGAGCAAGTGCTTGCCGCGAACCTGCATGCCCATACAAGCGACCCGGCCGAATCGATTCGCTCTGCGTGCACATTGATGCAATGCGTAGCCTCCCTGACATGCTGCAGTCCCAAGTTGTGTGGCTGCGCGTCCATTGTAGTGAATATTTCACGGTTGCGAACATCTCTGTAAGTCGTCGTATTCCATGGCAACGTGGGTCTCGGAGGCATATGCTCTTACAAGTCAACAGGAAACCCAACCAACATGGAACAACAGAGAATGCTGCTACACGTCCCGTGTCGGTGGCTCGGCGTTCCGATGCGTGGGACATTGCTGTCATTCCGATTTGCACGGCACGGCGGGGCGCAAAACAGCAGCATTCAGCACCTCTGGGAGAAGAGCTTCCCGCCCGGACAATTTACAAGGAGTCGCTGGTTGTGGCGGTGATTGCGATGGCGCGTCGGAGGGATGTGCACGTTCCTTTGCCTCACGCTGCTCGGAGCACGCAGGGGGGGGGTGGTCGCACAAGATAGATTGGCAGCGTTGCAAAACAAGAAGAAAACAATATTCAACCCTCTCAGAGGATAGATAATACGGGTATCCTTCCTTCCCATCAACACCTGGGCCGCCCATAGCAACAGGGCTTTAGAAAGACAAGTCGGAGACTTGGCCCGAGCGAGCCCCTTCACTCATGGTGCAGCCATTTTGCTATATTCTCCGAGCCTTCAGGCACCGCCCTCCCGCTTTGCATACTCGTCCTCGATGGCTTCCCTGTACTTCTCCTCGGGCGACCGCGGATCCTCATCAGGGTTGAGCACCCCCTTCTTTATGAGTTCTTCCGGAGAGGGGCGGTGTGCAATCTTGTCGTTCAGGGAGTCAGCACGCATGTGCTTCTCGAGCTGCAGTGTCCCGGAACAAGGGTCGTTAGCTTGAAGGTCAAGGCATCAGGATCACCCATGCATGGGAAGCGAGCGCGGGCTATCCACGAGGTAAGGAACGGACCTCCTTCTGCTTTTCAACGAGTGCCGGAGCAGCTGTTGTGGCCGGCAGGATGTTCTCTAGACAATAACACGCATGCGGTCAGCTCAGGCAGTGATGGCAGCAACGGGCAGGGCAGGGCAGGGCAGGGCAGGGCAGGGCTGAAGGCCTGCTTACTCTCGACGAGCTCGGCGCGGTCCGGGCGATGGGCAAGCTGCTTCTCGAGCGAGTTGCGGCGGGCAGCGTTGGGGTGAGAGATTGGGGTCTCATCGACCTTGGCCTCTTGGGCCGCGGGGTTGGTGTTCTCGTCAGCCATCTTGTCGTTGTCTGTTGGGTTGCAGTCGACGTTTTCTTCCCAGCAGCGATGGTATCGAGCAGCTCGAGGTGGCAGCGGGAGGCAAGACAAGGAGGGACAGCGGCAGCGGACGGCGGGCCGCCTTGTTTTGTAGCACGGGAAGCTCTGTACCGTGTCTGGCCCCTGAGTGAGCTCTCCCCTCCTCGTTGGTGGAGTGACATCAGGGGGGTGGGGTTGACAGCTGCCCCGCATTTCCAGGGATCGCCGGTCGACTCAGCAAACAGAGAGGCCCACCTAGCAACGGCCGCTGCCGAAGCGACAGCTGGGGTCTACTGGGCAACTAGACCACTTGGTTTCATACATCATTTTGTCACTTCTCCCATGCCACACCGGGAGGTAATAAGACCAAGAAACGCCTGGCTGGCATCTTGTGAAAGGGATTGCAGGGTGCGTCTTTTCTAAGTGGTCAACTCCTGATGGCCATTTCTACCGTCCAATTGGCTAACCGTCTCCGTCAGGGGATAACGGACTAAAAAGGCTGGAGAGAAGCCTGAAATGAAAGGAGGCAGTTACTCTATACATATCTGACATAGATCAATCTGAATGCTTGCCTGACAGACAGTGGTACGCGCAAAACTTTGTCATGAGCGGCAGCCGTCCTCGGATCACCCTGGGTCTGCTCTGGGATTGGTTTAACTGCCGAGGAGTATACCAGCTGATGTCTTTCTTTTTCTCCGGGACCATATTCAATAAAAAGATCCACCAGCTTGATGCCCACCTATTCATCCCGGTAATCCACAGACTGCTATTAGCGGCTCTTGTAATCTGCCGTTTGGCTGTAATAGGTGGCCAAGATAATACTTAATTACTACTCGTAAATTAAGTAGGTGCCAGTCCTAAAAATACTAGCAATTTCTAATCCCTCGGGATAGATCCTAGTAGTGTATAAGAGCTGTAATCTCAAAAATATCCCTCCATGGAAGCTAAGTTCAACTCACACCTCCTTTAGAGAATAGTCCATGCATTGCCGCCCTTGGAGAGCTGTCATGGGAGAGTATCACTTGAATGTTCTCAGGGGCGTGAGATACCGAGGCAGCAAACCGTCGCTCTCGATTTCTATGCCACCATCATTTCTCAGTCGTGTTTATTTGGTCCTTAGCTTCAAGCCACGTGGAAAATAGTAGTGTTGTTAAAATAATCACATTCATACTGAACCAAACATTTGGTTGCATAAATTACGAATACTGCTTGCGAGGAGGCCATGAATGTTGTGTGGATCTTTTGTGTCCCACCGTACAATATCAACTTACCATGCGGAAGTATGACTTCAATTTCGTCCTTGGTGCTGTCACGTGGACGGCAATAGCCCAACATTGACCAGAGGGTCTCAAACTTCCAAAATCGATACATGGGCCAGCACATCCCTCGAGCTGCTCTGGGTACAGAAACCTCATATTTCCGAAGCTCAACACCGTATTGAACCTTCTTTCTTGTGATCGTGGGGCACCACAAACTCTTTGTACTTTCTTTCTCACAACCATACCGTGCACTGGTGGCCCGCAGAGGGGGTCACTCTAGACACCATACCCTTATCTGGTCTTTTCTTCTCTAAGTCCGAGTATCAATACGTTTATAGAATAGGCATAACTCCTCTTCTAAGCTACTAACTAGCTATTTGGTGCCTTTTTGCAGCAGATGGACTTATAGGAAAAGTGGTCATGGAGCAGAAAAGTAGTTACAGAAGAGATTAGTACACACCTTCCTTGCTTCCTCCCTTCTTTAAGTTTAAGTATAATTTTAGCACCTTCCTTACTTTAAGTTAAATCAGGTTGAATCGTTACAATTAAACTCAAATTAATTAAAACTCAGCTCAGAAGTTTAGAATCAAAAAAAAAACCCCAGTAGGGAGGGAAAGAAAGGGATTCTCTTTCGGCCAGCCAACACCCCAAAGCAGAAGAGCTACTCTAAAGGAATTAGAAGATAATCTTCTCAGAGGGAAGAAATCTCCCTTAAAAGTCTATTCTCACCTAGAATCTAGTTTTACTTAACGACCTTTTCTAGCCTTAAAAGCTTGCTTAGATTTCTTATGATTTTATTAAGGCCCGATAGTATATACCATTTTGACCACCAGATTGGGAGGGACATCATCGTGATACCTTTGGAACCTGAAAGTCAACCATAGTGTAGCAAAATAGCAATACGTAATGAGTGGGTTCATAGTGACCTCTTCTGCGGCCTTGCTGACTGACCCTCTCATTCAGCTGGAGCGATCCAGAACTGTTTTCGCAGTCTCCCAAACCTTGACTTTGATGAAATTCCGCAAGATGTGGATTGTGTGAACGGTCTTTGTCAATTGAAGTCGCGCAGAGTCACAGTCTGGTCTGTACTTCAGGCCTGCAACCTGATGATAGAGCGTATGATTTGATAGAGAACTCCGCCAGAAGTTTATAGCGCACATAGAGTACTATCGTTACTATCGGTGTAGTAGCACGTAATTTGGTGACGCTGGTGGGGTCCTCGCGGCCTGTCTGAAACAGCGAGAAATCACGTTGCATGCAAGAACACCACGTCGCAAGCCTCGAGACCGGTTCTTTCATGGGGTGGCAGGAAGGGTCAAGTTCAGATGTTCCAAGCATGAAAAGCCGGAGCTACTACAGCCAAGACTCAGTGAGGGCTCAAGACGTAGATGCCCGGGGAGGAGCAACTCACAGGTCGGATATCAAGTCCCTTTCGGTGAGGTCACCCGGCTTAAAGCTCACAGCAAGCTGGTTGGGCAGACATTCTTTGTATGAGGCGCCCTGATTTCCCCCCCAGTGGTTCAACAAGATCCTTTCACTTCCTTACTTCCCCATGTTGATCACATAGATCGGCATTCAAGTTGTGTTACTCTTTGAGCGTTTACCACTGTATGAAGGGACCGCCTACAGCTCCACAACAAGAGTATGTGTACGGATTAAAAACGAAACCACTCACTTCAGTTGTGTTACAAATTGAGCTTGTGGTGTGAATTATATCTGCTTGACACCACGTAATGGTGTTGAAAATTGACATTTTCCAAGGCTTACCACTGCAATGCCCATTGAGCGTCGAATATGAACACTCCCGCTCTACTCACGAGAATAGATTCGACACTTCTGAGAATCGTGCTGGAGGTGCCGAGCGACTATTTTGAGACATGATTACTCTATCCGCCGTCACAAACCCTGAATTATAAAAAACACCAACACAGACATCGCATCTAACATCTCCACAGCACAATTGCCGCTCTTCGGTCACTTCGCGATTTCCGAACAGATTGAAGATTGGAAGATATCCGCTCGGTTCTCTGTTTCTGCGCCCTTGGTACTCCTTCATTTGCAACTCTTGCCTCAAAAGCTTCATATAACAGGTGCATTCTCGTCGGCGGCCTTACACTGCACCCCTGTTGACGTAACCTTCCCAAATGAAGCGTCCGGACCCCTTTGTTGTTTGGAAGTAAAAGAGTTTCGGTAGCAGTCACCACTCCCAAATGAGAATCTATTCATTTGTATTGGTAAGGCGTTGCCGTCTTCCAACAACACTTCTTCCGACTGCTGTCGGCGCAACTCCACGTTGTCATTGCCCGCTTGCCCCGCGCTCTCATCGCCGGTCCGTCGTTGCTCGCGCGTGATCTTCACCTCGTGCGTGACAATAATGACCGATCCGATGCTCTTCTGGATGACGGGCCAGAATACGGGGAGAGATGCACAAATGGCCGCGAGGTCCACCTCCATGGATGACAGTACAATTGGCGTGGTGCCATACCAAGTCGGATCAAAGGTAGGGAACGTGGCGGCACGCGTCTCCACGATACTTTGTAGTCGCCAGATAGAGAGCATGTTCACGCTGAGAGAATTAGCCACACAGTTCCAGTTGTAGTCTGGGGCTCACGTACACGCCACCGAGGACTGGGGCATTTAGAGTCAGCTATCAAAGAACCAAGTAGCTTCATACGAATTGGGGGAGGAAAGGATTCGCAATGTGGCCATACCATGTCTCGAAGCCAGCAGCGTGCCAACTTCTTTGAGGCATAGTTAGAGCACAAGTGGAAGAGGGAGGCTTTTCCCTCAAGGGGTTAAGATTTTATCCAAAAGCTGCTTACCGAACAGTCCCAAAAGCCCCCAATAGGAATTCTTCCTCATGCCCTGCTTGAAGAACATAGGCACCGCAATGGCAAGAACGACAGCATCGAGTAGCATGTTAGTCGCGGCATGGCTCTCGTACGTCCCTACAAAACTCTCAACATCCAGGGACCCATATCCGTACCGCGTGGCGGGCATCTCCATCTTCCAGAACCCAGCGACAGGGACTGTTGGGACCCAGCCGATGATGCTGTAGGCTAGGCCCCACAGGATTGTAAAGGCGATCGTGGCAAGCGTGGCTACGTAGAATTTGGACCCCTGGTCATAGATCCGTAGGTACTGGAAGAGCAAGGCCAGCTTGATGAGCGCTGTCGAGCCAGGGTATGTTGCATTGGCTATCCAGAAAGCCTGTGAAGGAATGCTACTCAGCCAGAGCCGTATTTGGAAAGGGTGGTTGGGGGGTTGGAGGATGGGGAAGATGGTCATACACGCAAGTACCCCTTGAACTCGTGTGCCGACAAGAGCAACAGGTGTTGGCCCATGCCCGTGCTGGTCATGACACATATAGATATACCACCAATCGTTATGGAAACCTACAGGAGGCATCAGTAAAGTAGCATATAAATGTAGCGGTCATGGCTACCCGGAATAGTGGCGTGCGAATCTGGTCCAGCTGTGTACTTACCAAGCTCAGCGCCACGAACAGATCATCCCACCACGGGGACCGCATGATAAAGAACCGAGTATACAACCTGAAGAGGACACATATCGTCGTGATAATCTTTAACGATATTACGATACCCAATATCGCTGCTCGTCGATTGAGTACTGGCTGCTCCTCTCCCAGATTATCCACAGCTCCAATCAGGTCAATGAGAGTCGACATGTCGTGACTTTCGGTGCCAACCGGTACTCGTTCGTCTCCAGGATTGGTCAGCAGAGGAATGCACCAGGAGGTCCATTCAGCGGAGACATGCAGAATCCAATGAGGCAAGTCACGAGGAGGTCAAGGACAATTAATCACTGGGCAAGAAGCTCACGGCGACCTCTTCCGCGACACACACACATACTTATGTGTCAGAAGATGCGCTGTTATATGGTCGCAGAAAAACAGGTCGGTGTGCCCCCTCCTTCACAAGTCGGGATGGTCAAAGCGACTCTTGGTCTGCGACAGCAGACGTGCAGATCGCGACCCAGAGCCGTGGGCTCGACCGCCACGTTGCGGCGCCAGCGGCAGCACTCCGTTGCGCCTATAGCAGCAGGGCATCATGTGATATATCCCTCCCGACACGGCTTTGCGGCGTTGCATTGCGGCAACAGCTAGTGAGCTCCAGTTGGCGTCTGGGCTGTTTTCCTAGCGGAAGGGTCTCCGAAACTTTGTTTCGTGGGACCTGCACAAACAAGACAGACGGAGTGCACAAATGTGATACAGACAGGGATGCCGCCCCAGCTGGCCCGGGTCGCCAACCGTGCATATGCATAGTGATGATGAGTAAACAGGGGCTATCCAGGTCTACAGACGCGCAGCGCTGAGAGGAGTTCCCAAAGACAGTCCAAGCGTTTTCAGCGTCCCCTGGAGACGCATCTCCTTGTGTATACCTCTCTCAAGCAGAGGATGATTGGGGCGAGGAGGGCTTGATTTGCCTCTTGTTTCTACATGTGGGGAAACTGCTTCTATATAAACTTCCTCATGAAGACCTGTTTACAGACGTGTTAGAAATCTCTACAATCACACCAAATGCCGGCGCAGATAGGCAATTCTCGCCCATCTCCCCAGATTCTGGACAGGTGTGGACGCTGACGTTTTCCTGTCTTAACACATTCGCACACACTATAGGACAGGTACTAACAAAGTTGATCACGTTGAAGACCTCGACTGCCTCGCTCCTTATATCATTTTCATTTTTGGTAGGCTGTCTTCTTTCCGCTCAATACCAAACAAACAACAATCTCAGGTACAGCTTCCCTCGGATGGTTGGAGGCATGGGCTATCGATACTGTTGCATCCGCGTCAAGGACAGCAATTTGAAGGCATTGTGATCTCGTCGCGTTAGCGGAGATCCGAAGTTCATCTGAGGCCCAAAAGTGCGCTACACGTTGGACGTGAGGATGACCCTTTAAGCTCAGCCCATTCATGTTCACTAGGGTCCTATTAAAGTTTCGGCTGCCGTTTGCCGAAGCCCTGGCCACCACAAGTTGACCAAGGATGTATTTGCATGTTCCAGGACGCCTTGCCACCCTGCTGTGACATTGTCTAGCCAGGCTGTGTTTTGAGCCAGCCAAATGTCTCCGAATAAGGAGTGATCTACGTCTAAATTGCCGCGGTATGCTCACATCTGGGCCATGATTCCTGGCTCGTGTACTGTCCTTGCCGTCATTTGCGGGCTGAAGTCAGTTTGTCACATTGACATCAGTAGACTCCACGTAAACATTGCCTTTCCACGATCAGGCACATAAAGAACCCCAAGGACTGAGATGCTATCGACTTGTCCTTGACCGTGTCCGGCCGGTTGCCATGGTCCCGCTAGTATCAAATAGCATCATTGTGTGCACTGCGTTTCGAACTGTCGATCACGTCAATGTGTAGCTGGGATCTGTGGAAGCGATCGGGATGCTGCCTCCGAAGAATGACGAGAAATTATTCATGTGGGCCGTGCCCTAAGAACAAGATATCCGGCATATAGGCCCGGGTTTTGGAAGAGGGAGAAGGGCGGCGGGGAGGTTCGATGTAACATGTGAGAAGAAACCGGATTGCAGCGTGTCACAACCCAATCTCGATGATCACGGGAGATGAACCAAGTCTGCAATAGCGTTGCATACCCCGCCACTGCATTTGTTGGCCGTGTAGTGTAGGATACCTCTTCAGTTTGACTCGGGCTGACTCGGGGGCTTCACTTTGAGAAGCTCGAGTATCGGCACTGAGAGTTTGAGCCTGAGCACTGGCATAATCGAGCTCGGGGCAAGTAACTGGAGGCCGACTCCAACTCCTCGGCCAACTGACGCCGCTCCTTATCAGACGGAAGATTTTGCGGAACAGGGGCAGGCAAATTGAGTTTGAAATGTCGATTTTGACAGCTCGCGACTGGATCAGCCTCCCGATCCCCAGCACCGCTTCTGACTCTCAGCAAAGGAAGTTGAAGCAACCAGCCATGATATTGTTGAGACAGGGTTCAATTCTGCCTTCCGGTGCGATTCGCGGCATGTCTTGATGCGACTTTAGTCTTGTACAAGAATATCGTCTCCTCACACAATCTCTTGGTAAACTTTATCTCTAACGCACAGACCTCCGTGGCATGCTCTACGCCACACCTTACATAAGAATGGCTACAAGCAAGCTACAGAGGTCTGTAACTAGAACGTAGTTTTAGCCATAAAAACTGGGATATAATATATTATACTACTATCATAATATAATCAATAAAGCTGTTATCGACTTTATATATAAGCTTAGGGCTGCTGAAGAGTAGTCAGAAGGTTGAGCAGATAGTAGACAGACTAATAAACAGTCGATAAAAAAAAAACATGGTGTGGCTGAAGCCCCACGTATATAAATTCATCGCTTGATACTACCACCACGGACAATATGCTCATCATCCTACAAAAGGATGTAAATTTGAACTGTACATTTAAGGAGAG
Source organism: Diaporthe sp. PMI_573 (assembly GCA_021399435.1). Taxonomy (NCBI): domain Eukaryota; kingdom Fungi; phylum Ascomycota; class Sordariomycetes; order Diaporthales; family Diaporthaceae; genus Diaporthe; species Diaporthe sp. PMI_573. Next base: position 301,216 of record JAJTUP010000048.1, read on the forward strand.
GGCCAGAAGCTTTACTCTATCTTATGTATCCGCCTCAAGACTAGAAGTACGGCATGTTCACAATGATCAGAAATGTCACGGTACCCACCAGCTACCATGGTCCACTATATAAACGCCACGGCTTCGCCTGTGGCTTGTCGCTTCTAACGTGGTTGCACCAGATCTCGGCCCCTCCCTTGGTTCGGCCCCCCGATTTTGGTGCAGACACACTATAAAACACCTACTTTTCAATCCACCTTTCTAAGCTCAAAACTATTCCAAAGACCCTAACCCTAGGCTCTAAATAAAGTTTTTTAATTAAATTTTAAGATAAAAATATTTGGAAAAATCTAAATTTACTTTATTATTTTAAAAAGAATTTTTAAATCTTAATATTAGAATTTGTTAAAGATTAGTAATAAATTACTAGTATTTTATAACAATAATAATATTAAGCTTTTTATAGTAATAATAAGTATATTTAAATATATAAAAAATATTTTTGGATATAATAAATATAAAATAAATAGAAATAAAGACTATTTTTACTAATAATATAGTTCACCAGTCAGCCATCATTATCACATACCTGCTACTTTTAACTAAATCTACTAACTTTAACCAACCCTAGCACCCACTAAGGGCAAGCAAATAAGTAAAAGTTGGCACTAATTAGTACCAACTAGTCCCAATTACTTATTTTCAATTGATTTAGTCAATTTAGAGTTATTAGTAGTGCTACAGTACTAGTCCGAAGTAGACGACTTTTGGTAGGAAAATCAACTTCCCTACTAAAATAGAGTATTTCAGCCATGTAGGATCAACCTCAATCTACACCAGCCAGACCAACTATTTAGGTAGTCCGCCACGGACTGCTTTAAAATATACTATTATTTACTTAGAATCTAAATAACTAGCCTCTTTTACATCTTCCTCACAAGTTCTCGCATTATACCCAGTCTTGTTACAGTTGCCACATCGTCGTTTAGATGGTCCGCCGTAAACCGCCTTATCAGCACCACTAGCTATTTCACTAGTTAGCCGCTTCCCCTTCTCTTTTTCTTCAATTATCACCTGGGATTCCTTAATACTAAGTACTCCTCTAAGCTATACTCGGCTCTGTTTAGCCCTCTGGTGTTTAGCAAGGCTAATATTAGCCTTCTCAAGAGTGCGGACCTAATCATTTAAAAGAGTAATCTTATACACCATTACTTGTGTACCCTTTATAAACTTCTTAACTACCTAGAGAATTAGTGTAGGGGAGCTGCCCTAATAGGCAGATATCCTACCCTTAATAAAACTTGATTGCTAGATAGTCTGGCGGGCGTTAGATGGTGTTTGTGATTCCCATTTAGATAGTAATATAAGGAGGGATTATACTAGAGTTTATAAGCGGATATCTAGCTTGGAAATAATAGAATCTAGGTCCTATGGAGAAATCCTAGCTCCTCTAAACCCAGATTTCATGTTTTCTTCCATAAAGATCTTATCATAGGCTACCTTGAATATAATGAAGAACTCAGACTTGGTAATATAGTTAATAGAGGCCTGGATAAATAAATTAATCTCATTACTATATATATGCTTTAATAGTGAGTATAATACAATATCTAATAGCTAGAGTAGATGAGATGAATATAGTGGTATACTAATAGGGATAATGTTATTTATCTTATAGTACTACTTAAACTCCGCTAAGACATGGCTCTCATAGCTATTAAGGATGAGCATCTAGTATACACCCTTTGTCTATTACTTTATATACTTATTAAAGTATTAAATCCATTCAAGACTAGTTATATTATCTATCTACCCATTTAGAGTAGGCTTAATAATCCAGCTTAGTAGGAAGCCTGACTCTGTTATCTAGTTAGCAAGGTAGTAGGTACCTTAGATAATCACAAACGGCAGGATATACTAGCCCTTCGTATTAATATATTTAATAACTATTACCCATTCCTGGTTTCTAGGCTATATAGATTTAGCCTTTCTATGTTGATCAGAACGTGTAACAACTATTAACGTGGTTATTACACCCATCATAAAGCTGGTCTTGTTAAAGTTATATAGGTCGTTGTCTATGATACCATACTTAGCTATTATGTTATAAAGTAGGCGGAACCAGTTCTTAATAACCTCTAGATCTTCATAGAGGGCCCTCTAGTAATCATAAGGCTGATTAAATCTAGTTTTCAAGCTTAGTTATGTATCCACGAAGCATCGTACCTAGTTCTTACTAACTGGCTTACCATTATGCAATGCCAGTAGGAGGTTAGCCATATCTTCTACACTAGAAAGTTGTATTGGAAATCCTCGTATATCTTGCTTAATGATATATTGAATAAGTATTTACTCTTTAATTTAGTCAAGTTTATACTTCTTAACACGTGATTCTTTATAATATAGTTGGTTATTCATCCTGTCGCGTAGGGTAGTTCTGGGAATACTAAAGATCCGAGCAGCCTAAGTTATATTTAAGGGTTTCTTTTAATTTTTTTTAGAATTCTTAATTACCTAAAGTACTAGTTAGATTTTATCTTCTTTTAAGTAGATTAGTATTGTAGATATTGATTTCTAGTATGTTGAATATTTAAGTAGGTAGAGTGATGCGTGACTAATGTGAAAAATGGGGACGCGATCTATACTAACAACATGCCTGCCCACCAAAACCTTAAATCTTCAGACTGGTACTACAATACTACCACAACTCCAAATTGACCGAATTAATTGAAAATAAGTAATTAGGACTAGTTAGTACTAATTAGTACTAACTTTTACTTATTTACTTGCCCTTGGTAGGTGCTAGGGTTGGTTAAAGTTAGTAGATTTGGTTAAAAGTAGCGGGCATGTAATAATGATGGCTGACTAGTAAACCACGTTATACTTTTATATTAATAGAAAAATAAAAGTTTATAATTTCTCTATATAAACTTTATATAAAGAAACTATAAAACTTAAGTTTTATTAATAGAAATTAATATATATGTTAAATGGCCTTTGCCATATAGTGTAATGTATGTATATACATGTCTATATAATTGGTTCTAAATTCGTTAATGTTTATCTAAACTATGAAACAAGTAGAGAAGTTCGTACACAGACCTAAGAGGTCTGCATACACTCCCTTGCCTGCTTACTTATCCTCCCTAGCTAATATGGCTATGTACGATTAGCCTCAATACTATTCCAACACTAGGGGTCTTTTATTTTCTAATTATACACTCCCTTTAGGCTAGTCGAGCAAGTTGAATTGCTTGTATGCCCTTTTCCTATAATAAATAAAATCACCCTGCCTAGACAGGTTATACTGCCATGGTTTTAGTAGGCGTACAATATAAGTAAACCCCTAATTAGTGGTCCACATCAAGCGCCTTTCGTACTAACTTTTTCAACCTTCTTTTCAACACCCTTTCTGACCTGCTTTCTAACTACTTTTTCTCACAACTTTCATCATACTAGCCAGAAGGCTAGAAGAGACTGTTGCCTGTAACTCACTCGTACGAGTAAGCCTTTTTCCCAGTTAGTTGAGGTGGTCTGTGCACAGCGCCCTTCTAGTGCCAGCACAAAAACCTCACGCCTTTCGCCTTTTACTTCAACCTTCCCTCTTCCTCTTCTCTATCACACAACACTCTCTCTCTCTCTCTTACACACATATACACATACCTTGTATGTTGTGCAATCCAAAACATCTTCAAAACTTACCCCCCATTATCACCAAATCTTTCGTACAATGTCTGATCATGGTTCTTTGCGCGGCCCTTACGGGTCGCCTCTCTCTCCGTATGCTTCGCCTATGCCTACGTCTGCCATTATAGCACCTGTCCCTACTCCACAGACAGGCCCTGCCTAGTCTCCTCTCACGCCTCTCTTCGGTACTTTAACATACATTCCTGGTCCGACTATAAGCTATCAGATTGTAACCCTCCCGACCAGTCACTTTCTAAATCGTACTTTCCTGGCCTCCCTCATCATCAATATCCATACAACCCTTTTCCCACTATTATTCCTATTCTAACATTTTCAAAGAACACTAAGCATACAATTGCTACACTCCCCTCACACAACATTCAAATACTGTGCAATATCAATATACAGCTAGTCGACATCATCACCTACATCATTTATTGTCCAAGCTACTACTACGCGATCCTGATTCAGTCACATAGTTAGGATAGCAATCAATACACCAAATACTCGCACAGTTCGCCTAATATACGCTGGTTCGAGGGGTATTTTCAGCTACCTAGATTTCAGGGGAGTACTTATACAGGTTGCGTCTAGCAGTCACAGGGTCGCCAGTACCCTCATCATGAGAACTACCAGCTACGCAGAGCCCGTACTCGTAGAAGAGGTTGTAAAGATTATGGTAGCCGTAGTAGTGGAAATAGTCCAGACAATAGTAGCCCGGGACCCTCTCATGGCCCAGTAACCTTAGAGGACATCAAGTAGAAGATCAAGCAGGAGGATGCGGGTTTCATAATTAATCCATATACCTTTAAACATATAGTCGAGTAGGCATATCCTAGGTCTTAGGTTTGTATAATAATTTTCCTATACATTATAGCTAAAATTTAATTCTCCTCTTACCACCTTTTCTTTATATAAATGCTCCCTGGTAATTGTGAAAAGTTTCCTATTATATGGTTACTAAATCCTATAGCTGGCCCTGTACAATCCTCTTGGGTCCTAGGTGTAGCCTTTAAAGTCTATTGTACAGCCTGAGGTGTCCTAGTTCTGTCCTAAAGGATCCTAACCATGTCCTGAGTTATCCTGGCCGTATCCTTATACATCCTAAAGTATCCTAGCCATGTCCTTCATACGTCCTAAAGTATCCTAGCCATATCCTTCGTATATCCTAGGTCTGTCCTAAGCCTGTCCTAGCTATATCCTTTATACGTCCTAGGCCTGTCTTCCTTCAGTCCTTAAATTTTTATACAGCTATCCTACAGCCTTTTCTTCTTGTCCTTATACCCTCTAGTTAAGCACCTCTTCCCTTATTCCTCCTTATAATTATGCCTTCCTCCTCTTTCGGTAGAGATAGTAAGGGTATTAACTAGTTACATAGTCTAGTTAGGAGGATGCTAGCTTTTTAGCTAGAGACCTAGGTTTAATTCCTAATATAACTCTATACCTAAATCATCTCCATCTTTTTACCCTTATTCCTTCTAGCTAAGGTGCTCTATGTATACCTCTACCCTGACCTTTAAAGTATTTATTAAGATCAGCTTTTCCAATACTCTATTTAGTACCTTCTTCATACAAGCATTAGCTAGGTTATCTTTCCTATCAATCTACCATACTTCAGAAATTTCTTTCTTTTCGTACGCTTCCTTCAGTAATATAATGTCAATTATCAGTCTCTTCTTATCTATCGTGCCCAGCCTAACCAGACAGTCGTATAGTAATTTTAAATCTATATAGATAATAACCGAAATTCTTAGCATTTCTAAACAGCTTATAATCTAATTAAGTATCGTACTAAGTACTATACCACTATTAAATCTAGTCATCATTCTATACAGCTTACTCGCTAGTATACTTTAAGTTACTCTTTTACACTTAGTTAAGCTCTAATAGATAATGTTTCCATAGATTTCAAAGTCCTCTCTCATACAGCCAGTCTCTATTACTAGTACAATAATAAATCCTAGCTATAAGCTAAGATCCATATTGTTAGTAAAAGATCCGTCTATAAAAACATAAAGCTTCGTACGCTCTAGGTCAAGTAGAACAAATATAATCCCTCTCTCAGGGTTTTCCATCTACTACTTAATTCATACATTAAGTACCTCCATATCTTTCTTCTCTAGGTCTTTAATCTAGGCTACTAAAGATAGGTTATATGCTACTTCTGGTTAACATATTAAAGCAACATATACACCCCTCACACATTATACGACATACTATTAGGGTACATCTTCAGCCTCTAGGTTAATCAGGACCAGATTTACTACTTGGCCCTTCTGTACAAAGGTAATATTGTCCCCATCAAACTCAATCTTCCCTCCATTAAACTTAATTAGCTATTTTAGACCTAGGGTTTGCTTATCCTTTACACGAAACTTTTTATTATATAGTTCCTCTTCTTCCTTTCCAGAAAACTAGGTAGTTATAAAGCCAAAGGTATCATCTATCTACATCCTAGTAATTCCAAAGTCGTACAGTCCATTTATAGTAAACAACAGACATAAATCATATATTAAGACCTTCATCCCTAAAACTTCAGTATAGTATAAATAATATGTCTTATACTAGTATAGACCTAACTCTACTAGTCCGTATAATAGCTTCTAAATTAGGAGTATAGTTCCTAGTAGGTATTAATCACGCAGCTCTACTAGCAGCTCTACCAGAATAGTATAAGTAAGGGGGTCATATAATTAGGTATAGGCTTATATAATGTCCCTCAACTCTCCTTAGCAGTAAAAGTATAGTACAAGAGTTGGTCCTAGTATAAAAATAAGTCTCTAGCTTATCCTTTAAATGGTAGGAGCTTAGGTCAAGATTGCCTCCTTCTCTAAGTCTCTATACCCTTATACAACAAGTCTGGATTTCTTTATTAATTTAGTTAACCTATTCTTTACCTCTCGTACCATCCTTATCTTAAAGATCCAAAGTCTATTATATTGGTTTACATTATACTAAATAAATTTAAAGACATCTTTACTAGCTAGTACGTCTATTTCTAGTACATCTAATTCCTCAAACAGTCTTCTAGAAGCTATAATAATGTTATCTTGGCATAGTTTAACTACCAAATCATACAAATCTTTCTCCTTCTAGGTAAGGAAAATACTTAGCGATTACTACATATACGTAACAAATATTGGTTATATAGCAGCCTTGTAGGGGTATCCTCTTCTCCTTGGTTAAATAGCTTATACGGTAGCCTTCCTTAGTTATCCCCTTTTCCTTAGCTAGGATTATTTTTATATAATAGGCTAAGGGGTATCTAATTCATCTTGGGGTATAGCTTCTACTATATAGTAATATGGCTTAACATATATTACCCATATTTAAATTAGTCTATTTATCATACCTACTATAATTATATATCCCTCAATACTATTGACTTTATACAGTCCCTTCTACCCCTTATTTTCTCTCTAGATTAGGACATCACTTTAAATTAGTAGAGATAGGGTAGATTAGAGGTCCGGGCTATTTCTAGTATTAATCGTACGGTTGACTTCCACCTCGGCTCGAATCATACATAATATCTTCATTACTTTCTAAACTACTAGTACTTATCATATAATATCTAGTAAGGGTGGCAAATCCTGTAATATCTATAAGTATACTCTAAAAACTAGAAGTGTTGGTACAATACCATTTAGTCCTGCAGTATCGTTCAGTACCTTTATGGCCATCTATAGGAGTATTTCGTTATTCGTATAGTAGCTAATCTCAGCCTTTAGAATCTTAAAAACTCTTCTCAGGGAGCTATACAAGCGTTCAACCTTGCCCAAAGCCTAGTATACTTCTACAGGCATTTCTTTATATATAATTCCCATAATCTTTACATTATTCTGAAATTTCTCTAAAGCAAAGTTAGTTCCTAGATTATATATAATGTAGTCTGGTAGACTAATATACGTATAGATCCAGCACTTACAGAGTATATTCTAGGTATCTCGTATAGAAAGAGAGCTAAGAAATATAGCTACTTAGAAGCTTGTATCTAAGTTAATTACATAAAGTATATTCCTTTCACCTAGGTATATAACGTTAATAACTACTTCGTAGTTAAAATAGCTTTTGTCTTTAATTAAGAACTTAAATCTCCTTAGTGATAGATCGTATAGTTAGTAGAAGTAGTAAAACTTCTAAATCTTCTCCAGGATTACCTCTTCAACATCATCATACCCTATATTCCTTAATAGCTTGTATAGCCTATCCATACAAGGGTGCCCAAATCATCTGTAGAGTCTCCTAAGCTATAGCTCTATAAGAAATACCCCAGCCTCTATATAGCTTGTATTAAAAAATACATATCCCTATTTCCTAACTACTAGAATTATTATATCCCCTTATATAATAACGTCTAATAGGTTATTAAAGTAGGCTTTTAGCCTATCTACATTATATAGAGAGAATAGAAAAGGGGTTAATATATCTAGGATATAGTATATAATACTTCCTAGTTAGTTTACAACCTTAATTATACTAACTGCTAAGATAGCATCACTATCACCAAATTTAACTTTAGCTATATCTACACCCCATTTAATCTTCATACCTAGGTTTTCTCATACATAGGCTAATACTTATAGCATCCCCACTATAAAAAACTTGGCAGCTCTTATATCCCAGAGCTCTCCCTAATACTTCATACTATATAGGTTATGTAGTACAAATTAGCTTGCCTCAGTCACTTTTAGGGCTGTATAGATGTCCTCCCCAGTCATACAGTAATTAAATACAAAATCCACTAGATTCTATTAGAGAATAGCCTCGTCATCCATACCCCATGGATCAAATAGTAAGTCTTCCACTTCATACAGTAGATCCTCCCCTTTATACTCAAGCAAGTAGGTAGTAAACTTCTCTTCTTCCAGGATAGGTTCTTGCTTAAAGTCTTCACACACCTAGAGATATTATTTTCATACATCTATCCTTTCCTTGTCTATATAGTTTATAGACCAACACCCTTCTTTCTTACACACAAAGCATTTCATTACTTTGGCTATTATACAATATAGTCTAAAGGGTTGTTATATAGGCTGACTTTAGGTTGTTCTTGGCCTAAAGAGAATTCGTAGTAAGGATTAGTAAATGTTTAGCTAAAAAGGGGTTTATAGTATAGATTAGTGGTTATACAAAGTTCTCTAGTAGTCCTTAAAGTTCGAGCTGTACCATCTATCTACAAAATTAATTCCAGCCTCTTCATACAACATAAATTATTAAATAGAGTTTCTTTCTATAGCTACTTGCAGAGCTACGTAAAGATTTATAAATAAGGCCTTATATGTAGGTTTCTAGTTCATCATAGCTAGTTCCAACTCTAGTACTACGCGGCATGCTCTAATAACTATTATATATAGCACGATTTCGCCTTAGTACCCCTCTCTTAGAGCTCGTTATATAAGCTATAGTTTATCTAAGAGGGTTTCCAAAACCTCTAATAAGGTCTTGTCTAGGTTTTCTTTCCTTACTCACATAAATAACAAGATTGTCTAGTCTACCCAGTACTAGCTATAGTTCATTATAGTGTTAAAGTACGTGTCTATAAGGTTATATACTTCATCCTACCTCTTGTCTGGCCTAATATAGTATATATAGAAGTCTTCTATATAACTAGAGAGAATGTCTGGAAAAATTACATAGTATTGATCTTCAGTAATTTACAGTCATCTATAATAACTAATAAAGATTTATACCTTGTCATACAATAGATCGTAGGGCTTACTAGTATAGTTCCTGTCTTTTCTCCACCCCTTCTAGAAGGTAGATACTTGTTGAGGGTCTATTAGCCTATTATAGACAATTTAAGTTGAAGGTAGGTCGTATAGTACATTATCTATATAGACTAAATATACTATGAGCGCTGTACTATACTGTTGTAGAAAGTTGCCTACCTCTTGCATATATCTAGTACCCAGAGGTGCTTGTTATACAGGTTGTGTCTTAACCATAGGTACTTGTTGGTTTCTCGTTATCTCGTGTAATTAAACTCTTAGAGGTAGTAGTTCGATTATCTATTATATATAGGCTAGTTCTAGTACTTATAGTGGGTAGTTTTCTATTACCTTCTTGGCTTTAATAAGTCGTAGAATCTAACTAGTATAGAGACCCTTTAATATTAGGATTCCTCTTGCCTTAAAGAGATTCAGGAGTACTTTCTTAAATATACGTTCCACTTTATTAAATTAATAGAAAGTCCACCCTTCAAAGTCATTAACTAGAGACCCTAGTATGTTGGCTTTACTTAGGTCTAGATAAATAATATCCATCATAACCCGTGCAAAGTATGTAGTAAGCTAGGTATCGTTCAGTAGGGTATCTAGATTAATATCTAGGTCCTAGTACCTTAGATTTGTCATGCTTTACCATACTTTCAGTAGTATTATACTTCCTTTGCTTATCTCTTTATATATTACTTAGTTCCGGCTACTTAAGCCTACTACTATAGCTAAAGCTGATGGTTCTAATATATTAGAGGATGACATCTTGTATAGTATTTTTCAGGTTATCTATAAGGTATTCTCTTTATCATACATTAGCACACACTGCTTCTTCCTAGTCGTACAAGGTCTTGGCTATAGATATATTCCGTCTGGCGTTCAATATAGCAGTCTTGATTTGTATGATTTTGAGAAGATTTCGTCTTCCAGGGGTATTCTCTTCCTTCCTAACTAGCAGGGAGGTCGAGATAGCCTCTAGGCTCTTAGTATAAGTATATAATTCTAGTTACTTCTATGTCCCGTCTAGCGTTCTACAGCTGTAACTATGGAGTCGTACCAGTACTCGTCTCTTTACTCTTGCTAATCTGTAATCGTACCAAGCAATCACTAATCAGTATTAAATGGCCTTTACTATATGGCGTAATATATGTACATACGTATCTGTATAATTGGTTCTGAATTCGTTAATGTCTGTCTAAACTATAAAACAAGCGGGGAAGTTCGCACGTAGACCTAAGAGGTCTGCATACACTCCCTTGCCTGCTTACTCATCCTCCCTAGCCAATATAGCTATGTGTGATTAGCCTCAGTGCTATTCCAACAATATATAACAATATATTTATATATTTTAAATTAATATAGTATTAGTAATATTTAATTTAAAAAAGAAAAATTCTACCTAATTTCTTTAAGAAGATATATAGGAAATAAACTTAAGATAGAATTGTTAGTACTATAGTGGAAAGTACTAGTAATCTTTAACATTTAAACTTCTTTAACTTTAAATAATTATCTATAAATATTAAATGCTATTTAACATAAAGACAATATTTTTTAATTAAACATTAATCAAATTGCTATATATTGGATATATATTTATTATTTTAGGACCAGATCTGAGCGTGCTAGAATTTATTGAAAAGTGCGAGTTTGTGTGGAAATGGGGGCCGAAAGGGGGGGTGGGCCGAGATGTGGTGCAGCCACGTTAGTCTTTCCTCCTTCGCGCAACAACAAGTTAAGAACCACGACTTATCCACCAGCACTTTGACAGGAAAGGTACACTGCAGGGTCATCGAGAATAGTGAGGCAGACCGCTTGAATTCCACAAAGTGCTGACGGGAGCGAACATGTAATTTATGTATCCAGTAGTCGTTGCTGTTTGGCGCATCGAAAATCTGTTTCCCGTTCGATGAAAAAGCTCTCATCCTACATTGTACCAACAAATGGCCCCTGCGCACGGCGTTATCGTTTGCCGTCAATCACGGTCGATTCAAAGGCCAGTCTCATGTTATCATGTTTAGTATTATAATAATCTTCATGAGTCTTTCACCCACGATGCACAAAACTGGTATCTTCGCGCCATTCTTGTGAGAACAGCTCTATTTGTGGATCATACGACCCCAACCCCTGTGGAAAGTGTAAGCGTTTCCAAAACTACACATGTCGAACTTTACGCCCATGGGGAGAGTATTGAGGAGAGTTTGCAACGCTGAGCTCAGGTTGTCGATCTTCCGACTCGCATGGGTCCTGAGTGGTCGCAAATCAAGACAATTTCAGGACGGGAGGCGGGGAGGCTAGATACCGGAACCAACGTGGCCAAGTGAGCGCGCTGATTGAGAATAGTAGGATGCGTTTCAAGGATGGCAACAGGATGGGGGGTTTCCTTGGGCACAGTCTCGAGGATGAATGTAATCTTTGTCCAGCTCGGCTGAATCGAATTGCAGAAGGGGCTGTGCTGGCTGGCTGGCTGTTCATCCGTTCCGCAGAACGCCTCGGGATGGACAGGACAGGTCGATAAAGATCCAATCTACTGACTCAGTGTTGAGGACACCTAGGCATACAGGAGAGCTGACGCCTTGAAAAGTAAACACTAGAATTTGAGCCCCTGACCCTAACAAATGCTAGCCAACGCCAGATGGGCAATGCTGCTATACATGCAATACCTCGGCCGTAAGGATTCTCGTGAGATCCCGGAGCAGCGGTCGAGCGACCGGTGCCCGCTTCGTTTATTATTTTCCTCGCTGTCCCTTTCCATTCCGTGTCCCTGTGCCATGTTCCAACATCTCACCCCTGTCCTTGGGAATTCCAAGTTGCCTCACTTCCCCTTTGCCCATCAATACCAACGGCTTCTCCTTTCTCGTGGCCACAATCCCACAAACGAGATGGAAGACCTCGTTTTCTCTGGGAGAACTAGTCGGCAACAGAACCTCATCCTATGGCTCTGCTTACATACCCTGCCTGAAAACGCAAAATAAGCGCTTGGGCGCAAGGCAGATCGTCCCCGTCTGCAATTGTCACCGTGGACAGTGTCCGCTAGAAGCTCCTCACCCCCCACCACCCGCGATGCCTAGTCCGACCCTGGTGCCGGCTGGATTCGCCCCTGTGGCCGTGCCCGTTCTTTCTCTCAACTTCCGGCCCTCCATGAGGCCTCGGAGCCCACGTTTCTGTAGTCCGATGACACTGCTGAACTCACCGCTCCATACCTCGCGATATCTGCCCCGCCGCTCGGAATCACTCATTTCGCTGGCACTCCATTCGCTCCCGCTCACGCTAGTCGTGGCCGAGAGCTCATCGGATGGTGGCCGTCCAGTTTGACCAGGGACAGAAGTGTTGATGCGCAACGCAGTGGCTCTGTTACCAGCTCCACCAGCTCCACCATTCGCGTACATGTCTTCCCCAGCGGTGCCGTTCGAGGCACCCTGAAGTGTAGTAGGGTCATTGCCAGCAGAGTCGAGGCCACTCACGATGAAGTAGTTCGGGTTGAGCGTGCCGTCGATGCCGCGCCCGCCCCCTGCTGCCATTGCAGTGGCGTTGAAGATGGCTGCCGCATTGCGGTTCTCGAAGAGTGTGTGAAGACGATCGACAATCGCCTCCAAGAGGCCATCGATGCGATAAGGCCGGGAGATTTGAAGCAGCGAACAGAGAATCTGTGGGGTGCAGAGCGGAGAGCTCGGAGCGGGCAGGCTACTTGTGTAGAGATAGTGAAGCAGAGCTTGGACGGTGAGGTAGGTGTGTGGAAGATACAGGCAGCGAGGGCGTGAGTTTGGAGGCATGGTACGTGGTGTCGGCGCTGCATTTGGATTAGCCGTTTCCTGGTTGGGGGCGGCACCGGACGGCCCCATTCCTGAGGGACCTGAGAAGCTGCCACCTGACGATGAACCCGCCAACGTTGTGGCTGTAGACATGTCTGTGTCTCGCGACATGGTTCGCGTCGCAGGCGTGATGGTCATCATGGAGCTCCGCACACCACCTCCTGCAGCGCCCACCGATCTGAGCGTCATCGAATCGCTCCCGTCCTGCATCGCAGTGCCCTCCCTCAACAATTGCACAAAGTACGGTCCCCATCGTCGCGCTATGATCCTCGAGTTGATCGGTATCCTCTCGCCTCCTATACAAAGGATGTCCATGTCTGCCAGCTCGCGTATAGCCAATGCTTTCTCGCCCAGCTCCTCACTCGCTCTCGAGTGAAACCGACCTCCGGCAGTGGCTCCCGCTTTCCGTGCCAAGCTCAGACCAGGGCCGGTGTAAGGGCCGCTTGCCGAGATGAAGCCAGACATTGGGCTAACTTTGCGCGGGTTGTCATAGAAACCAAAGGCTTCCAGCTCGACCATGCATACATTGGTGAAATTGATACGGCGATGATTGTAATCATCAACCAAGCTCCGTTTCCGATGGCCCAGAATCACGAACGTGTTGCGGCGATTCCACAGCACGCCGCGGTTCCAACTGCCTTCCTTGAACACGTTTCCCCCTGCGTCGATTCGCATCCATTGCAAATTACGTAGGTCCAGGGCCCAGAGTGCGTATTCTTGCTTCGAGGATGTGAGATACGTGCCGCTGACCACAAAGTACGTGTCGATGACACCGCCGTTGGGAAACCTAAGCCCAGGCGGCGAGTACGCGTTGGACATGGGCTTCTCGCTGAGTGTCCCGTCGCTGGACCGCACTTGCAACTCAAGCTTGACGTCGAGAAAATTATAGTTTGAGTATATGAGCATCGAAGAGCCTGGCTCCCGGGCTTCCTGGCTGATGCCACTCTCTGACCGTTGAGTTCCGTTGGTGTTCACCTTGCCAATCTTTGCGGTCACAGCTGGTGGCAGCGGCGCGCAGACGCTCCTGTAGGCCCCACAAGATTTACCCAGGGGTTGAGTCGATGTCCACTTCAAGGACCTGAGATTGAAAACGCTTATTTGTTCAATGTAGTGATTTGCGCCGTCTTGACCCCCGACCACGACCATTTCTGCGCCGCCTGTCCCGTCAATGTTGATCCCGATGCGACCCTCGTTGGTGCCGGTGGAGGGGTTGTGTTGAAGCGCCGACAAGGGGGCTTTGTAAGATGCAAACGTGGCCGATGATGGTAGAACACAGGCGCAGTGGGCGTACCGGCCCTGCGGAGCGTCCGACGTCGGTATGAATGTCCACCTTCTCGTCGAAACGTCATATATGTAAATATCGGACATAACGGTTACATCGCCCTGACCGTCGACGGCCCCGGGAGATGTTTGAGCTGGGGACATGCCACCGTAACAAACCATCTTGGTGTCCCCAAGTGCACACATGGAGTGGAAGTATCGCGGAGGGGGAATATCTCCCGACGTTTCAAGCTTTGTCCAATGCCGCCGGATAAGATCGAGCTCGTACAAGTCCGACGTGAGCGGCGTGGGCCGGCTCCTGGAGAGTATCCTCCCACCGAACACGTACAATTTGTCTCCGACTATTGTTGTGGTTGCGCCGACCAAGGGATGCGGCTCCCTGCCAGTTGTCCTGTGCACGTTGCATAGCAGGCCCGACGCTGGCGATGATCCAGCGCCCATAGCCGGTGTTCTTGCCTGGTTGACATTGGGCGACGGCCCTGCAGAACTCGGGCCGATGCTCTTTGGGGTCAGAGAGTCTTTCTGCGATTCGTCCCCTCCGTTCTGCCTGCCGCCGGCTCCCGCCATGTAATTGTGTGCTTCGGAGCCGCTAGAGTCCATGGTACTCGTCCGGCTGTCTGTCTCGGGCTCGCTCGCTGGTTCCGGGTCGTTGTAGTCGTTGGTGTCGAGGATTGTGGCGAGGCTGCTCTGATGCTGGTGGTGTGAGGCCTGTGGGACGGGGGAGCCCTGGGGGCCCTGGGGGCCCTGGGCAGCCTGGGCAGCCTGGGCAGCCTGGGAAGCCTGGGAAGCCTGGGAAGCCTGGGAAGCCTGGGAAGCCTGGGAAGCCTGGGAAGCCTGGGGAGCCTGGGAAGCCTGGGAAGCCTGGGGAGCCTGGGAAGCCTGGGAAACGTTGAGAGCCTGGGAAACGTGGAGAGCCTGGGGCCCTTGGGGGGAGCGAGGTTGAGGGGATTGAGGATGAGACAGCTGCGGCGCTACGGGCGTACCCGGGCTCGGTGGTGGTGGCTCTGGGAGAGGCTTCGAGAGGCTGTTCTGGAAGCTTAGACTGCGGGCATGCTGATGAATTGGCGGCGCGGGCGATCGGCTCGAGGTACTGATGGGCGCAGAAGATGTGCCTGGCTCCGGAGTCGGCGCTGACTGCTCCCTATTGTGCTTCAAAACCAATTGAGAGGGTTGTCGCTTCAGCTTGGCGAAGCCACGAGAGAAGCTGGTCAGAATGTCCGAGGGGGACTTGTTTGACGGCGTGGGCGGTGGTCTGTCTCGGATTCGGAGCTCGTCAATCTCGCTCTCGGAGTCGGAGAAGCGGGAGATGTCGCCTCCCTGACTTCCTTGGTACTGGTGACCTGCATTGTTCATCGTCGTTAGCTCGGCTACCGCCGTCGATCGTCGGCACGGCGACTCGCTACACCCGCCCACACGGGCGTCGCCGATCTCTATGCCCGCCACAGAACGGGGACTGATCACCGGGCGGGACGGAGAGAGCCAGTAAAGCTTGGGTGCGGAGGTGCGGATGCGAGGGGTGAGGGCATTAGACCATGGCCGCCGGGGGGAAGGGAATTAGGAATGTCATGGATGAACATGTGAAGAGGAACAATCGGTAATGACAGACGGGCAGGCAGGCAGGCAGGCAGGCAGGCAGGCGGACAGACAGACAGGCGGACAGACGAACAGACAGACAAGACAGGCAGACAGACAACAGACCGCCACAAAAGGGGCACGATGGACAGAGGACGGTAGTGGAAAAGACTTCTGGAAGCAGCGCGGTGAACAGGGGCTTTATTTGGGGCGACAGGGGCAGTCATGTATCCCAGATGAGTCGAGGAGCGAAGCGACCCACGGCGGTGGGACCCACGCGTGCTGCGACTAGGATCATACCCAAGTGGGCGAACGATTGTCTACCACTTGGAGGGGACACGGGAGCTCGGGACGATCTCAGGCAAGGCAGTCTACAGAACAACAGGTAGCTCTGGGGTACGTATATGGGACGTAGTGGTATATGGGAGGCGTGGGATTCAGGGGAGAAGGGGATGGGAGGGGTGGTAACACGAGGAGGAAGAGGATGACGATGATGGGTCCCAGGCCAAGCATGAGGCGATGAACAAACGGGTCGAAGCTTCGAGCCGCCGGAGGGGAAGAAGAGGGCGGGAGTATGTATGACTTTCCCTCGTCAATATCGCACCCGGAGGCAGCCTCTGGGCAACCAAGGTTCATCATGGCTTCATGGCGGGTAGAGCAAGCCGCGGATACTGAGATGAGGGCCACGATGGATGGACTCGGGGAGGGGGGTGTGGAGGGAGAGGGCAGAGGTGCTAGGGCGCAAACTGACAGTGTGTGACAGGTCGGGATTGTACCTTTTCTCGGCACAGGGCGAAGACCCCTGGGCCCTGCGGTGCAGATTTCAATTTCAATTTTGCCTCGAAAATGGCTTCCAGAAAGAGCACCGAAGGTCGTCAACAGGCTTTCGAGAGTGTCGTGGGGCGGGAAAAGGCTGAAAGGGATTAGGAAAGGTTGGTCGGAGATTGCCCCAGAAGACGACGGATAGGTCGAGCTTGGCCTGGGCGCGTGTGCAACGTTGGGAAGTCAGGAACTCCGTGGCAGTGGGGCGCGCACAGACGAAGACGCCCTTGAGTTAAGGGACGGGACGGGACTGGGTGGGCTGGAGCTGATGCTGCGTGCAGTACAGTCTGACAGTCCATTCAACACAGGCGCTGTACCACACACAGTACTGTGAGATAGGCCTAGCCAAGGGGAGGGGGGTGGTGCGGGGGAAATGCTCCACCCACAAGGCAGGAGTCCGAAGTCAGCGATAGGAACGCCCTCCTCCTCTGGGCAGTGGATTCCGGATATCTTGGAATCGGGATGACGACTGGGTCTCAGGCCTGCACCCAGAGCGCGGTGGGTTGGACAGTACCGCAGTGGCCGGGCAGAGGCAGGCGGCCTGGGGGGTGGCTGTGATGGTATTTAGACAGAGTGTCGGCTTTGAAGGCGAAGCCGTGGGAATGCGAAGCCCTCCTCAAAGGCTTCAGAATCTACCTCGTCCCTGCTGTGACTCTGCCTCGGTTCCTCGGCTTCCGAGGTGAACACTGAGGGATCAGCGGGCAGCTCGGGTCTGCAGTATGATGATGGGCACTTGTCGAGCGGCACACGGGTGGACTGTGAGAAGGGTGGATTTGGGGGGTGTCGGACTGGTCTGCTGTGCATGCTGTCTCGCTCGCCTCAGTCATTCAGAGCTACTACCCAGGCAGTATACCTAGGTAGACGACTAGACAACCTACCACAGTAGGATACTGCTGGGTGGGGTTGGGCCGGCTGGTGGGAGGTCGCAGTGGTTGTGGATTTTCTGATGTGTAGGTGCAGTGCTTGCGGGTCATGGAAGGAGGGGGAAGAGCAAGGAGGAATGCGGCGTCGCAACGACCAGGCGCAGGAGACGATCAGGTGAAAAAAAAAAGAAGAAAAAAAAAGGGCGAGGAGGAGGAGGAGGAGGAGGAGGATTAGAGTCAGTCGTCGCCGCAACGTGCAAGCTGTATGGTGCTTTTTGGGACCGCGTTGTGCCGCGTTGTGCCTGGTTGTGTTGCGCTGCAGACGGGGCTTTCCTTCCTTTTCGTCCCTTTTCGTCCCTTGCTCAGTGGCCGGTGCTGTGGCCCCCAGCTTTTGCTCTTTTTCTTTCTCCTACTGTTACTTACCTACCTGGGTACCTAGGTACCTAGGTACCCAGGAAGGTACTAACCCCCAGGGCCACCCCCCCTGCCCTCGTCTTGTCTTCCGTCTGCCTGTCTTTCGCATCGGGCAAGTGCTCCCTGTTTGAGAAACGGCGCCTCCAGGGGTGAGGCTACTGGTGTGCGAGGTATCACAACAAGTACGCACCCGCACCCGCACCTGCACCCGCACCCGCACCTGCACAATGCACTTGGCTAGACCTGCAGCCAGTCCTCTGGGACTGGGCTGGGGTGGCGTGCGTTCAAGGTTCGGCTGCTGCAAGCAGAGGGTCTGGCCTGCAAGTCTAGCCTGGTCATGGTCGTTGTAAAACTATACCAGGATGGGGTCAGGGAGCCAAGGCTGGTAGACACGACATATCCATGTAGATGCGAGCAGGCTGGCAGGAAGGGACGCGGAAGTATCACACTGACGACAACAATGTATCTTATTCGCCTCTCCTCTTCGGACCAACACGTGGTCTGCATCTGTCGACATCTGTTGCAACCCTAGAGCAACACTGAGGTACCAAGTGACACAACTGCCGGTGGTACAGACTAGACTACTGCGTACACAGCATTGCCTCGAGCGCTCCCCTTACCCTGCCACCGAAACCCCCCTTGATCTCTCACGAGGGTGACAACGGCTTGGGCGCAACCACACGATGCGAGGCCACCAACATCAACATCCCCCGGAGGCGGGTTTGTAGGCAGCCCAGCTGCTGGGTTCTAACTTCTACGCAGACAACCAAACCTGCTTCGTTTCAATGCTGGTCCGTGTCCTGCCATCCTCGACTTATGCTTATTTCAAGCCTAGCGGAAACTTCTAGGGGCCATGACCGAGGTGCAACGCCAGTGTCCCGCACCCGAGCTCATCGCCGTCGGCTGCGTTGCACCGCTGCGTTACCCCAAACCCACAAGCTCAAGCCTGGGGCGTCTGGGCAGACTTTCGTCGCCGTCACCATCAAAGTACACTCAAACAAGAGTTTGCGCAACTGCCCTGCCACTCAATCAACAGCTATCCTCCATGCAATGGGATGGCGATCCTCGGCCCGGTTACTTGTACACGGA
The DNA here is from genome assembly GCA_021399435.1 of Diaporthe sp. PMI_573. Lineage (NCBI taxonomy): Eukaryota > Fungi > Ascomycota > Sordariomycetes > Diaporthales > Diaporthaceae > Diaporthe > Diaporthe sp. PMI_573. The sequence goes on from JAJTUP010000048.1 coordinate 320,452, forward strand.
TCAATCGCCCTTCCTTGACCCCCAAGCCACCGAACCTCCTCGAGGGCTAGCATTGGTGGGCCTCAAATCCGCACTGCATTGTGTCATGGCAAGCCTAGTGCCAGCGGCTTTGGGTTGTTTCAATGTGTGGTTTTTCAAATGGTGCTTTCAATTACTACTTTTAGTATACGACACGAGCCAGGAGGCCATTGCTGAATAGGCGGGGGTGTCGGTCCATCGCGGTGAAGCTTGATCATTGTCTCGGGCCACGGAGAAACGAGTCCTCACCTCCCGCGCGCCACACTATCGACGCCGTCCCCACATATTAGATGCCAGCGGTAGCCTTCTCCTTGGCCAGTGGGGTGAACCGCAGGTAAGGCTTGACGATGCGGAAGTCGGGGAACAGCTCCTTGGCCTGCTCATTCTTGACAGAGGGGTGGACAATGACGTCGTCACCAGGAACCCAGTTGACTGGAGTGGTGATCTTGTTCTTGTCGCCGGTCTGCAGCGAGTCGATGACGCGCAGGATCTCGGCGCTGTTGCGGCCGGTGGAGGCTGGGTAGGACAGGATGGTGCGGATGGTCTTCTTGGGGTCGATGAAGAAGACGGAGCGGATGGTGAAGGCGATGCCCTTCTCATCGACGTTGGTGGTATCCTGGTAGTCAAGCCTGGGACAGAGGGCAGGGTATGTCAGCGAGTCGTGTCTCCACGCGGCTGGCTAGGCGGCTGGCTAGGGACTCACATGTCGTAGAGGTAGGCGACCTTTCTCTCCTTGTCGGCAACGATGGGGAAGTTGAGGGTGTTGCCGCTGATCTCCTTGATGTCGGCAGCCCAGCCCTCATGCGAGTCGACGGTGTTGGCGCTCAGGCCCAGCAACTTGACGCCGCGCTTCTTGAACTCGGGCTCGAGACGGGCCATCTCGCCCAGCTCAGTGGTGCAGACCGGGGTGTAGTCCTCGGGGTGGGAGAAGAAGACGACCCAGTTGTCACCGACATACTCGTGCAGATCGATTGGTCCCTTGGTAGAATCGGCCTTGAAGTTGGGGGCGACGGTGCCCAGACGGAGGCTGTAGGGGACAGCATGTCAGCCGCTAGTCGCACAGAGACGAGGACGCGCCGACGGGTGTGGACCGAAGCCGTCCGGGCCGGGACCAGGAGTGGGAGAACGAGTAGAAGCTGCAGGTGGTTGTGATTGGAGGGGGGGAGGACTCACGGAGCAGGACGCTGATCAGCCATGATGAGTGTGTATGTGTATGTATGAATATATGTATTTCCTTTCTTTTCTTTTTTCTTTCTGTGGAGGGGTATCTGGGGCGAGCAAGGAAGCGAGTACAGCAGAGAGGCAGAGGAAGAGAAAGAGAGAGAGAGAGAGAGAGAAAGAGTCGGGAGCAGAGATCTGTGAGTCGAAAGGTAAACTTTTCAAGCGCATGGAAAGTGCGAGGCGGGATTGGGGCAAGCCTCTGTTCAAATAGACTAGCAGCAGGCTCAAGCGATCGAGGGCGACCAAGACATGACAAGCCACCAAGTGGGATGGATGGCGGGGGCAGGGGGGCCGTCTGGCCGTCCCGTCGATTTTGCTCTTAGGACCGGGCAGTCTGCCCAGATGGAAGTCTATCGTACAGCTGATCTGTCATTGACGATCCAGAATCGGGCATGTTGGTGGCACCACCGTTGATTTTGTCTCGTCGCCCTCCCTCGCCCCCCCCCTCCAACATGCACGGCACACTAACACTGCCCGCCCAGTTGCTCGACGAGTTCTTGTCAGGGCTGCGCCTTGGCCGGACATGTCTTGTCCCTTGTTCCCTCGCTGGTGGTGCCCACCAGATCGTGACAATCGTGACAATCGTGACCAGTGAGGCCAAAGGCGCAATTCTTGGGCTGATGATGAGATGTCCGTCACTGCTCAGCCTAGCCGCTCTGTCGCTACTCTCGGAACCCACAGCACTGGCCCCAACGAGCGTGGGGTCGCGGCAATGGCGGGGTCGCGGCTTGATTACGCCATCAGCAAGCTCCATGATTCGCCTGATGCGAGTGCTGGGGCCCATCCCACGTGGTGTTTAGACATTGAGCTCCTCCGCATCCGGAGCGCCGAGGAGGGCTGGCGGCAGCAGCATGGACCAACATCAACATCATCCACGCTCACAACCTGTCGGACTGGCTGGCAGTCTCGTCCGTCAATTCCGCCTGGTTGAGCCCTCGATGCCGCACATATACCCAACCACCCCCTTCCTCCCAGTAGACCGCATACACAGTCATTTGTCTACTCACATACAGACAGCAAACAGTACATGCCAAACACCAGCGCTGCCACAGAAAACGCTTCCCTTTGCGGTCTGCCGCCCCAGAATCTGATAATTAATTACGGCTTGCGCGTCCACCGACCCCTGGTAGTATGCCTATGTTACCTTCGGGAACTACAGCTTCACCCTCCCAGCATTCAGCGCCTCCCAGTGCGCCTCTGTGAACGGGACATAATTCCCCTGCTCGAGCCAGTACAGCTCATCGCCGCCCATCTGGCCCGGGTCCACCCCTTGCACCCTCAGATCGTGCTTCTGCTGCTTGTTGGTTCCTGTGGTTGCCATCTTCCCCTGCCTGGTGACCCTCAGGAAGATCGGAGCAGCGTACTTCGGGAGCTCCCTCCTCGTGTGCTCCGCAAGCCTCTTCAGCACCTCGTCCTTGGTGTTTGCGAAGCCGTCGTTGAGGACCAGCGCCACGCAACCCGCCCGGCCGTCGTGATGTGGCAGCTGCACGCCGTACACGTTCGCCTCGTGCACCGCCGGGAGCAGCCCCAGCACCTGCGAGACCTCCGCCGTCGACACGTTCTCGCCCTTCCACCGGAATGTGTCGCCGATCCGGTCGTGGAAGTATAGCCTGCCCTCGCTGTCCCATCGCATGACGTCTCCCGTCCGGAACCACGCGTCCCCTTTCTTGATCACGTTCCTCAGTATCTTCTTGTTGGTCGCCGCCTTGTCGTTGTAGTACCCCTGGAAGCGCTTCTCCAGCTCCTTCTCCGGAAGCTTGAACAAGAACTCGCCCGGGTCGCCAGGCCTGGATGCCTTGCACAGGCCCGTCTTGGGATCCCGGTACGGCAGGTCAGTGCTGAAGTCCACCTCGACGATGGCCGTCCCGAGGCCGACAAACAGCGAGTACAACCACCCGTTGCGCCCCACGGCACCCATGCTGAAGTCGTTCCTGCTCAGGTTCCACGTCGCAAAGCTGCCCTCGGTCGCGCCGTAGAACTCGGCAATGTATTCCACGCCAAACCGCTCCTTGAACCGGTTCCACACGTCAGGCCTGAGCCCGTTTCCAAGCGCGACACGGACCGCGTGCTGCTTGTCCATGCTCTGCCCCGTCTGCGGATCTACTTCGACTGGCGCTGCCAGCAAGTAGCGGAGGGTCTCACCGACGTACTGGATCATCGTTGCCTTGTGTTGTCTCACCTCGCGCCAAAAGGTGCGCGTGGAGAATCTGGCCCCGAGCGCGACGGTAGCGCCCATGAGGAGCGAGTTGGCGAAGCAGAGAAGAGAGCCTGACGAGTGGTAAAGGGGCATGGACTGGGCGCAGTGTTAGAAAGATTCACCCACAGAGCTACACGTGCGCGTACGTGCTGTGCGCCGTCGCAGGCTCGCTTCGTTCAGGAAGAGCCGGGGGGGCGCTTACTGTGTAGAAGATCTCGCCCGGCCTCGCCTTGATCAGCCTGGCCGCAAAACCTCCCGCGGCATGAACCTTGCCCCAACTGACGACGGCCGCTTTGGGCAGCCCTGTCGTGCCAGAGGTGTAAATCAAGATTGCCATCTTGTCGATGCCATCCTCTGTTCGCGCCTCGTCTGGTAACCTCACTGGCTTCGTCACCATTATCTCTTTCTGGCGCTCGGGGGTCAAGAACTCCAAGCTGACGTCTGCGAGCTCTTTACGGACGTGTTCGTCGACGTTGGATGCCACGGCCGGGTCGATGAGCATAATGTTTGTATCCGCCGCGCGGACGCAGTGAACTAGTGCCTGACCGGTGAGGTTGTAGTTGATGAACGCTGGCTTGGCACCGATACTCCAGAGGCCCAACCACACAAATATGAACATGTCGCTGTTGGGGAAGTCCATGGCCACAATGTCGCCCTTCTTGACTCCGAGTGTCTCCCGCAGCCAGGTCCCATACCTCAGGGTGTCCTCCAGACCCTGTTTGAAGGTCCATTGCCTGTCCTCAAACAGCAAGAAGGGCATGTCCCTCGTCTTGGAGCTGGTGGCGTAGTATTCCAGGTCATAGAACAAGCTCAGCCTGCCCGTCCGCTCGCGCCAAAACATGCCCAGCGCGACGGGGGACACGCAGGTGAGCATTTTCAAGTCGTACCATACCTGCGCCTTGGCATTGATATATGCTGCCGCGGCTACGGCTGCTGGGGCCGCGACGGCCAGTGGCACTGCGTGAGAGATCAGGTCAGCAGCAGCCAGTGGGAATTCTCATCACGGGCCGGGAAAGCGAGCTGGGCTCCTGGGAGTTGCTGGCCGCTAAGGCGTACTGAGATGGGGCTGGCTCCCAGTGAGGGAGATCCCAGGGTGCACACTTACCGGGCATACTGTAGGCCTAGCCGCCTCTCTGGGGGGTGGGAGGACGGTATCACCAGCAAACGCACTCGAGTTCCCCTGTGAGACGCAACACAGCAGCAGGTTCAGGGCGAGCACCCAAGACGAACGGGCCTGCGGCGTGGAAAACACTTGAGCCAAAACCAGACCTGTGGTGTCGGGCACAGCGGGTACAAAAACAAAGTATATACGTCCGTAACAGTCTATTGAAACACGCGGTGAGGCTAGCAGCAATAGTTATAGTAGCAGCACTGAGAGGCGAGGCACGGCGTGAGCGTGAGCGTTGTCTGTGCGACCCGGTGTGGTGCGGAGTATGATCGAGAGGGAAGAAAACGGCGACGTGCAGGATGGAGCATTTGGTAGCTCTGCAAGAAGGGAACACTTTCCCGGTATATGGGAAGGATATCTGCAGCTGTGTGTGGGCCGAGAAAAGCACACGGTTATATATCACAGGCGATATGCGGTGACGGGTCTGGGCCTGGAGCGGGAGCGGGAGCGGGCGCCGGATCAAGCCACAGATGTGGATTCCGGGAGCAGGTACACGTCCACACAAGGCAGAATGCAACGAGCAAGACGAGGAAGGCGACGGCTTGTGTGTGTGCTAGTGTGCGCGTGCGAGTGTTTATAAAAATTTGTACACGAAGGGTTGGCAAGGGGGAGGAGGAAGCGTGGCCTGATGTAGAGACGAACGAACAGCATTGTGGGCAAGGTTGGGGGAAGTGGTATTATTCTAAACAAGTCTGAGACGTAGGCCCAGCCTGACAGTGACAGAGTGCAAGTCCAGGTCATGCTCGTGTGTGTGCGTGTGTGTGTGTGCGTGTGCATGTGTGTGCATGTGTGAGAGCGTGCGAGCATGAGGAGCTCCGAAAGAGGCAAGCCTGCACAGCAGCTTGAGATGCGGGAGCATTCAGATGCTGTCATGCATGTGCCTCGGTTCGGCCAGCGAGAGTGGGCGAGGGCTCTACTGTGTACACAGTAATAACTTCAAGGTTGCCACGGCACCACGACCCTCTTGCCTCTCTGGGCGTGCGCGGGGCCATCCCTGCTGCAATACTCGGCCGCGCAGGCCCTGGACCAGCTCAATGGATGAACTTCTGGAACGCGGGCTGTGGGTGCTATGCCCAATGAGGGCATCCATGGTCAAAGGCAAGGACCCAGGTCGTGCCAGGCAGGGCCAGGGCAGGGCCAGGGCAGCGCAGCCCGCGGGACGGAGACTGGCACGCTGACCGGGCCCCAAGCCGTCAAGAGGACATCCCTATGCCGATTGCCCATCCGGGGCGCACCTGACTTGCAGTCCCGCGACCGAATCGCATGTGAAACCGAACGCCAGCCACAGCGGTAAAGCATCGGCCACCGTCTATCTACCCGCTTGCTGACGGTGCACCGGCGGTCAGACTGTCAGACTGTCAGACAAGCCCGGACCCTGACCCTAACCCTGACCCTGGCCTGGCCCGGCCCGTGGTGTGCCGCCACCAACCAACCACCTTTGGCTCGAGCTGCTCACTTCGCGAACCCTTTTGTTGTCGCGACCCTCACGCCGGCGACGACGAGGGTGGTACAATGCAGCCTGCGCCGCCATGTCTGCTACAAATGATCATGGCCTCAGCATGGCTGCCCAAGCCCACCCTGCGACGGCAAGCACGTCAGACACACCGCCTGCTGCCGACACCAGCTCGCGCCGCAAGGAGCCTCCTCCTGAGAGGCCCTCAGACTCCCGCAGGCGTTCTCTGGTCATCCTATCGTTCTGGTTGGTAGTTCTGTGTCTGGGCCTTCCAATATGGTGGAAGACAACCACCATCCCGCGTGCCAGCCTGCCCCTGGACGACATGATGGACTGGGCTGCTGGCAAGGTACGTCGAGCACCACCCACCCAGGTCACGCTGACCACGCACACGCATGCCTCCCTTCCATGGCTCCCGTGCCCGCAAGACCTGGAGGCATATACATGTGCTGACCTACACACGTCTCCCAGGCCTGCCGCCCAGTCTTCCCCCTTCGCATATCCATCCAGGCGAGCCAGCTGCAGGACCAGGAAGCCCAGAACTTGCTGCGCCTGACCCAGCACGCCCTGGACGACCTGAACGACTTTCCTGGCCACCACCTGCGACTACAGCTAGACCCCCGCACCAGCACTATCAATGGCTCTGCCAACCTCGAAGAAGCTGCTCTTGTCATACGGCTTCAACCCGGCGAGACGACCACCGCCTCGCTTCACCCTTACCAGCCCATACTCGACATTACCTACTCGCCAAACACCATCCCCTCTCCGAGCTCATCTTCCTCGTCGTTGGCAACCTACGTCGCCAGCGAGCTGCGTTCCACCTTCGCCGAGGAACAGACCATCATATCGTACCTGCTGTCTACCTCGTCGGCGGCTCCCGAGCACAAGCCTCAGGGGCTGGGCCCCGACGCCGCGGGCACAATCGCGAAGCGCACAACCCGGTCTCTCAGGTACTCACCTGCGTACCACCTCACCTTCTCACTCTTCACCGATGGGCCCGCGCCGAGCAGCTGGGACATCGAGTCCGCCATCGACGAGTATATGAAGCCGGTGTTGGATGTCCTGGGGCCCATCCACAACTTCACCATTGATACTCAGGTCCAGCTCTACGCCGCCCCCGGCGTCCAGTCTCCGGTTCTGAGCAAGGACGACCTCTCCTCCTTTATCAATGCCGCCGAGTGGCCATTATCGCCTTCGATCGGCGGTGCTCCCACGGTGAACTTTATTGTCTTCGTGGGGGACCAAACCATTGGCCTGCCCCCCACGCGTGAGGATGCACAGGCAGGTGAGACTGCCGTGTCCGAGACTTCTCACTCCTGGCTCATACCCCAATGGGGCACCGTCTATCTCCTGCATGTGGACGGTGACAAGACTCACATCGCGGTAGAGGACCTCAAACAGCCGCTCCTGACATTTACTACGCATCTGCTCTCTCTCCTCGGCACTCCGACCTCTGGGTCCATGCCTCTGCGTCTCTCCACCCTCTCCCGCATCCGTTCTGCAGATCTTCTTCTCCGCGCCTCCGGCACTCTGGGCTCACTCGCCCGCCTGTCCCTCGCACTCCCTTCCATGTCGATTCCGCAGTCTGTAGCCGACGGTGTCAGCACCACGATTCGGCATCTCCGGCTGGCTTGTGAGAGCCTGGGTACCCCTGAAGGGCTGCTTCATGCACAGGTCGCAGAAGCCGCGGCTGAGAAGGCCTTCTTCGAGAAGAGCATGGTCGGCCAGCTGTACTTTCCAGATGAGCACAAGATCGCAGTGTATCTGCCACTGCTGGGGCCGGTTGGCGTGCCGCTGGTCATGGGCCTGCTGAATGAGCTGGCTGCTTGGAAGAGGAGGAGGCGAGAGAAGGCCGAGAGCGGGAAGACTAAGAAAGACGAATAAGGTTGGTTAGATTTGTTTTTCGAAGGCATCGAGGGTCGACTTTTGTGGAGCCTTATTAGGTCAATTCTTAATATTTTCGCTCTCAGCCTTGTGCATACATACATTGTGGAAGCCAACATGCCAACAACTGACAGCAGTGCTTTTGGGTTGGCTTCCATTCGGCTTGTTGCCGACCCCAGGAAACCTCGGCAATAATACAGAATTGCGACACGTCATCCTCTTGTCTTCTTAAGTCTCCAGACAGCTCATCACGCAGAACTAGTTTGCAAAGCTACTCGACTGAAGGGAAGCTCAGAGTAGGTTCATGCCGGGCTGTACAGTCTTCTCTGTGTGTGCTAAAAGTCCAGCTAGTCCTAGTGCCCCGAGTGCCTAAGCACCTAGATGTGTCAGAGAATTCAGACGTTGTAAAATCCGACGAAGACACTGGATGAGGCGCTAGTTCTACGTGCACGCCGCCAGATCTTCCAACTCTCTTCAGACCCTGTATGAGACTGGCAAGACCGCTTTCAAACATACCTAGGTACAGACTTTTCCAATGGTGTTCTTCGAGGCTATTTGTTGCCCCAAGACTTGTCACTACAATGCCTTGATGTACTTACGCACTCCTAATAGATGGTGAGACAGCGGCCATATTAGCGCATTGTGTTTTGTGTTCAGTTGTGACGAGGCTATCATGAGGTATTTTGCGGCTCAGCATGCAAGGAAATGATCATTAGCAGACGGAATGGCGACACAGAATTGAAACAATTGAGAAGCGAGTTGGCATGGCGGTGTGCCTCAGTACGAGGCCCACAAGTCAAGTGTTGACCAAGCCCGAGTGTGTCGGCGTGGGGAGACAGGAACAAGAAGCAAGGTCACCCCTATGGGTATGGGGTGGGACTTTAAACCAATGCTCTACGCGGTTATTAGAGACTTGCATTCTTCCAAGATTCAGTATTCCCAGCGGTGCGGTACCCAGGCTGGAGCACAGGCGGAGGGGGCTGGTTGGGCTGGGGACAAGTCGAGTTCAGAATTTGCCACTGGGGGGTGCGCTTTTGTTGACCAGTTCCTCCACGAGCTTGAGTGCTTCTACTGCAAATGCCACCATGTTTGCTGGCCTGTCCCCTCCGAGGCCGGTGTTCAAGTCCCTAGTCAGGGTTTCGTTGTCGCCTACCACAGCCAGGGCAACATATCCGCTTCATAGTACAGTTACAAATTAGCCTTCGCATGGGACAAGAGCCACGGGCGGGTAGAACTCACGGCCGTCCATTTGCACCCTGTCTCGGGGCGGTTGGGCCGGCAGTGCCGCTCTCGGCAACCGTGTAAGTGGAGGCCAGCGTGTTGCGAAGGTGCTTGGCGAGGCCCGCGACCAGGTCCGGGCTGGGACCACTGTAATTGTCGATGTTGGCCTGTGTCCAGCCGCCAAAGGCGATGCGTGACTCAAGAGTGTACAGGGTGGCACCCCCTCTATACACCTTGGAGGCGCCAGGTGTAGCGAGTAGGGCAGCGGAGATGAGCCCTCCCGCGGCTGTCTCGGCGACCGAGATGGTCTCGTTGCGGTCGCGGAGGAGGTTGGCCACTCTGGAAGCAACTTCCCTAAGGGCTGGAGGGGGAAAGTCCGACATTGCTGGTATCAAGGTGACGTCGAAGATGGTTGTTTGCGCGGGTCCAAGTTGAGTTTAGTTGGGTGATGGGCACCCTACCCTGTTCCGGTCTCCGCTGGGGGGGGTAGTCATGGTTACATAAGGTCCCCAGGTCCGGTTGGGATCGAGAAGCAGTACGGAGGTAGACTACTCCGTGCCCCGTACCAATCGAGACTAACCTCTGCTTCAAATGTCTCAAAGACCCCACTTTGGGGCCCTCCCTTGGCCATGGACTCGACTAACCCGCGCCGAGCGACCTCGACCTTCCACGGCCGGGCCAGGCTCAACTCTGCTGCTTGACGTCCATTAGCAAGCTTGTTCGTGTCACAGCAGGAGCGGAACCCGTGGCGTCTCTCGAAGGAAAAGTGCTTTGCGCACGCACTGGCTTCTCGCGCTCAACTGGCAGGGCCGCCACCATGATGTCGGACTCGGACTCGCCAAAGGCGGAGGATGACCCCAAGTCCTCCACCACCTTGCTAGGAGACTTTCTGTAAGCCGATGGGGCAGCAAAACACCTCTCCCCGCCTCCTTCTAGTCATACCTCGCGTGGAAGAAACGCACAGGAGCAATGGCTGACCGTCGCACCTCAGTAAGGACAATGTGCTCAAAGCTAAGCTCAGCCTCCAACACGAGCTGGGACTCGGCAAGAGGGCAAGTGCCATCCCGCCTGGTGAGGTTGGCATCAGCCAAGAGCCCCGTACTGTCGAGCTGGGCTGGCATCCGGTAGCTGGTTCTGCTGGCAAGTGGTTTGCAGAACAGACCAGGCTGGGAAAGATGATAACCGAAGAAATCCACAAGTGCCCTGATCCGACGCAGCATTGGGCCTGTATTGTGGGTGACTTTGTTCATGAATTGTGGTGAGTAGAGCAGGTCTGCCTCCCGCCTTCCCTTCGAATCCGCTTCCCTGACATGTGTGCCCGAGGCAGGATGGACGAACACTTTGATATCATTTATATAAATGAGACGTTCAACCGCAATGAATGGCACACCTTCGAGGTCGGCAAAACAAGATTCAGTGACCAGGCCCTCGCTGAGGCTGGTAAGCATCACTTCAGAGTAATCTCTTCGAGTCTGAGCCAGGATTCCATCCCGTTGACCCTCTTTGCTCACCAGGCGAGATGGTCATCTTTAATATGAGGGAGAAGCGACCAGCCTACAACCTCTTGGACAACAATTGCCAGAATTTCGCCTTGAATTTCCTCGACAAGATCCGAGTCGGAAAGCACCGCGACTTTGCCACAAGCTTTAGCGTTTATCAGCGTGCCATCGGCGCCGGCGCTATCAAGGATCTGTTTGTCGACGAGCATCCCGATGATAAGCCCGAGACCGCAGAGCAAGATGTGAGGCTAGACGCTGAGCACCACGACACTGTGCAGACCGCCCAGCAGATCAGTAAGCAGCTTTTGGATACAATCTTTACCCCTTTCAAGAAAAAAACATACCCCATCTTTATTTAGCCCATACATCAAAGGCTTTACGGGCTGCAGGTTTTGAAACAGGCTGTGGCCACCTTGAGGCTCACTCCTCACCGCATTGGTATGAAGCTACTTCTTTGGTTCTTTGATAACTGACCCTGAATGCTGTAGTGGATGAAAACACAACCAAGCTTGACAACCATCATTCTTTCTTCCAGTAGATCTATTCAGGCGGCCTCTTGATCCCCAGTTTTGTCTACCGCGCTCAATCATTTGTCCCGCATGCCGGCAGAGGCAACTCGTACGGCTTGGGTCAGCTTCAAGTTCATGTTCCTTTTAATTGAAACATGTTTGGAAGCTCCCTGGATCGGAGAACACACTTCATCGCACAATGTAAGATCCACAGGTCTTTTACTACATTGCTACGTCAACCAGTGACTGAGGAGCTGCGCAGGCGTGTAGACTCGATCGCAGCCCCGTCATTGAATGTGCTCCCAATCGATGCCCTGACCGTGCCGGGTGTTGCGGTCCCTCCGGAGCAGTCAGTGTGAAGCCCACAGGCTTCCAGGCCGGTTTTCTCACTTCGTGGCCCTCTTCCTACCCTCGAGGTAGCCACAATCGACATCCTGTCTACTCTACCGTTGGTTTGCATTTAGTTTATAGCCTTTCAGCGAATTTTGAGCAAATGTAAATAGACTCCAAGGATACAAGTCATCACTGAAAGCAGTTGACTGTGTCGGTACGCTTCTTATATAACTTACGGCTAAGTGGTTTCGTTTTTAATCCGTGTACATATGCTTCTTAAGCAGTATGTAGGCGGTCCCTTTATACAGTGGTAAACGCTTAAACACCTAGCGTTTAAAAAAAAAACAATGCCGATAATAGTAGGTTTAGAATACAATTATAGCATGTGGCCTAGAAAATATTAACAGCCTTGTAACAGCTATATAAATAAAAGATTGGCGGCATCTGGACCTAGAGCCTTATTTGAACATGTTCCTGGTCCTCTGCGAAGTCTTGATTGGAAACATCTTTGATGGCTAAACCTCTACAGCATGAGTTTGTTGGGCTTTTTGATAAAAGATATCAACTCAATATACCAATCACCTGGTATCCCTGGTGCCGCATCAAGGTGAAGGGTACGGCCTAGGCCAAATTGATATAAATGCACCACATCTTGACTTGGGTTGATAGGCGGTGGAGGGCTTGGTCCTGACATACTGTAGCAGAGACTTGTCGACCCAAGCAAAGGGCAACAACTCCTTCAAGGAAGCCTTTCCCCGGGGACTTGGTGTTCTTAGCGTTCGTCCCTGTCACTTGCACGTGATGATATTCAACAATGCGTATGCATATTTGGGCAATATCTGCGGCCTGAGTTTAACACGTTCTTCTCGTTTATTTAATCCCTCCTCATTGTGCTCTTTCGCTTCGTGCCAGCCTCATGAACAAATACTGAGTCAGGAGAAGCCAGGTGGGAGACTTGCCCCAGCCCGATAAGCTAGCTGCGTTGGTAGCAAATATGGTCCAGCTTTGATCTTTTCAGGGACTGGCAAGCTTGCAGTGCTTGTACGGTTGCTCTGCGGGTCCAGGACCGAGTGGCCGAGTGTTCCTCCGCCGAGACCCGATGAATCGCACGTTTGCACGCGGCGGGCCAATTGTCTTACACCATTCCATTCTGCCCTAGGAGCCGCAACGCCGCCTTGGTAGCTGCCAAGGCGGATGGCCGTCCACCGGATTGTCGGTTTCGAGTAAATATCGTCTGCGTTGCTTCGATGCCAGCCTTGGCAAAAGCTGTCGTTTCTTGGGGCTAAAAGGGGCCGCCGAGACCCTGTTTCGTTTACAGTGAACCTTCTCCTTGCTCACGGCGTTTCTTGCCTAACCAAGTGGTGGGTCAGACGAGTCGATCCACAATCTTATTTGCCCAATGCTGTCTTGCGCCCAGGAGGCCGCGGGGTGCTAGTTACCTCTTTGTCAGGGGTGGTCCGCTACCTAGCTCGGTATCCTCCCTTAAAGAGTCATTGGGTCTGCTCCGGCTAGTCCGATAAACTCTATTCAACCCTCGCAGCGCCAAGCCGACGTGTGGGAGGGGCAATGGTACTGAAATGCCCTATTGCCCCTGAATAATTCATATTGCACTCTGGAGGAGAAGATCAATGCAGAGACGAAAAGAAAGGAAGGGCTAGACCGATCTAGATATAATTCGGAGGGGGCCTTCCGTTGAGCCAACGGTTAATACCTAGAGCCTCAGTCCCTACCTTCATGCTCATGTCGTAGCTGGCTCCACTCCTTTACCACATTCTTTACAATCTTTACTACCGTAATATCAGTTACAATCCGTCTCCGGTGATAATGGCCCTCGCCTTTGTTCTCGCAGGCCCTTTTCTCTTGAGCCTGGTTGCGGCCCAAACGCCCGACAATACAGCCGAGAACCATCCCAAACTCACGACCTACAAGTGTACGACCGATGGCGGATGCATTGCCCAGAATACAGCCCTCGTTCTCGATGCCTCTTCGCATCGAATCTATCAATCCAATGCGCCTGATTCCAACTGTGGCGATTGGGGGTCTGGGCCAAACGCAACAGCTTGTCCTGACGAGGAAACATGTCAACAAAACTGTATCCTGCAAGGAATCCCAGACTACACTGCGAATGGGGTATACGCCAATGGCTCAGACCTGACTCTTCTCATGCTGAGTAGTGACGGCGAGACCGAGTACAGCCCACGCATCTATCTTTTGAACGAGGCTGAAGATGCATACGAGATGCTCCAGTTGACCGGGCAAGAGTTCGCCTTTGATGTAGACATGAGCAAGCTTCCCTGTGGAATGAACTCGGCACTCTACCTGTCCGAGAGTAAGCAGCTCCTGGATACAATCTTAACCCCTTCCAGAAGAAACGCCTCCCCTCTGTGGCCCTTTATTCCCCCTATTTGTATGAAACCACTCCCTTGGTGCTCTGATAACTGACTCTGAATGCTGCAGTGGAAGCCACCGGAGGCAAAGACTCGTCAGATATTTCTGTGGCAGGGGCCGAATATGGTGCTGGTTACTGCGACGCTCAGTGCTATGCAACTCCATTCATCAATGGCCTGGTAGGCGGCCCCAAGATACAGGCTAGGAGGCTAGGAGTGATGGCCACCAAGACTCTAACACCCTAGTGTAGGGAAACATCAACGGAAGCGGTGTCTGCTGCAACGAGCTCGACATTTGGGAAGCTAACTCTCGTGCGACTCATATTGCACCTCACCCATGTAATGTTCCTGGCCTGTATGCGTGTGATGCAAACGGCCAGGATTGCGGTGCCAACGGCGTCTGCGACAAGAGCGGTGTAAGCAGCCTTCCCACATGTTTGCTGGCGCCACGCGTTCTCCCTCACTCGGCAAATGTACTGTTCTTTCCCTGATATATCTCAAATGACTGACCATGGCTGCTTTAGTGTTCGATGAATCCGTACAAGGTAAGCAGCTTCTGTATACGATCTTAACCCCTTCCAGAAGAAACCTCTCCCCTCTGTGGCACATGCCTCAAATAACTTGTCACACGGCTGGCTCTGAAACAGGCCATGGCCACATTGTGACCATTTTCTGCCTTAAGTTATATGAAACTATTCTCTTGGCCCTTTGACAGCTGACTCGGAATGCTGCAGATGGGACACCCGGAATACTACGGCCTCGACCTAGAGGTTGACACGACCCGGCCCTTTACCGTTGTCACACGTAAGCAGCCTCCAACAATGACCTTATTTGAACCCTCTCGAGGGGATACCTCGGACAAAATGACTTGTGGCTGGCCTTCTCACGTTGCACTTTCATTTTCTTTTCCTTGCTGCTTCTCGACTGTCAGGCTGGAGCCACACTCCGGCTTCCTCATTCCTCTACTTGGACCAAGCTGCTTCTCTATTGCATTGACGGCTGACGCTGAAATGCTGCAGAATTCCCCTCTGATGAGAGCGGTCAGCTCACCGCTATCAGACGCTTCTATATTCAGGACGGAACAACGATCGAAATGCCCGCCACGGCGATGGAGGGTGTTCCAACACAGAACTTTTTGGATAACGAGTATTGTAATGCAACAGGCGCAGATAAGTACATGGATTTGGGAGCAACGGAGGGAATGGGCGCGGCTATGAGCCGTGGGATGGTCCTTGTCTTCAGCATATGGTGGGACAAGGGCGGCTTTATGGAGTGGCTAGATGGACTGAGCTCGAACGCTGGGCCTTGCAATGCAACCGAGGGAGACCCCGAGTTCATCAAGTCCATCCAGCCTGATACACAGGTTACTTTCAGCCAGATCAGGTGGGGCGACATTGGGTCAACATTCTCAGGTTCCGCCAATGGGACGAGTGGCACGAATGGCTCAGGATCAGGTGTGACGCCTTTACCACGACGGCTCATGCAGGGCCTCACGCTCCATGGATGAGCCGCCGCAGGTAGGTTTTGCAGAAGAGGCCAAAAGCCCGGCACGGTGCCTGACTTTGTCATAAGTATTTCTCGCCCCGAGGCCGAAGAGTTTCTAAAGGCACTACTAGTGGTCGAGATGGTCGGCACCATGGCTTCATGAGACTGCTATTTCAATTGCACATAGTTTTATAAATCAATTGTGGAAATAGGCACATTTGCTTAGACACATTCACATCAAGGTCACGTAACCACCATAGATAGCGGCTATAGTCAGAGGCATAGGTTATAGCCATCCAGCTACACTGGTATTTTCCTTCCTAAATACCTCCGAATCTACTATCCACCAACCAAACTAGATGTATACACAATACCTAGCTAACACTGATTAGTGGTTGCAAGGGCGACTACAGACAGTAGGGCTTGAAGAGACAGACTACTGCTTCGAGGCTTTGTTTATCAACCCTCGGAAGCAGCTGTACTAACACTGCGAAGTATCGGCACACTTGTACAGTCGACGTACAGCTGCGACAACAAGCAGCCATCGCGACTTGAGCGTAAGTGTTCATTCGGCTCTGCGAGCGTCCATGAAGCCTTGAACAACACCGGCCCCACCGAGCCCTAGGCTCAACGTTTGTTCTCGTCACCAACTTCATCTTGTGTTCCGGAAATGCCGTGAGCAACGAAGGAAGCTAGACAAGGCAGCTGTGACGGTACGGCTCTTATGTACTGCTAGAATGGCCAATCTGGGCAGATTGGTTATTATGGTCTTTTGGCCGGGACACTCGCTTTGCTAGCAGTAAGCAAGCCCGTCTCAGCAGCATGAAAGACAATTGTACTACCTTTAGTATGATGTATTTGGTTAAGACTTTTAGCACAGTATAGATTTAAGTTAAATAACTTGCTCAGATATGTTGAACAGACAAGCAGAGCAAAAAATAATAAGACCCGGCAATCCACAGACAACAGGGAATGCACATAGAGGTTGAAGAGCTCCCACAGGAGCACGCATACAAGGGGTCTCATTAGATCAAAAGCAAAGAGACGCATGTGTGACACATGCGCCCCGTCTGCATATGCATCAACGCGGGAACGGACATGTCTTAGCATTACGCAGGTGCCCAAGGGGAACGTGTAAGCACCTGAGTGACCGGAGGATTGTTATTACCTCAGCTTGCAATGTGGGATCACTCACTGGGGGCCAACAAGAAACAGCACCCAGTGAACAGGGCGGAACGTATCACGCCAACATCCTTCGCCCTTACCTGCTTTTCTATCAACCTTTCCTCTTCCTTCCTTGGCTTCCCAACCCATCCTAGCGCATGCTGCGGCTTACGAACCAGGGGGCTACTCGACACCACCTCGCTTTCTTCCAGGAGCCCATCATACACCCGCCTGCCACGGTCAACCCCTCACTATCCCATGAAGTCATCATCAACTGAGAAACAATACCGACTCCAACATCTAAGCTGACAAGCCCACCCCCAAGATGCTTTTCATTTCTACAGTCTTCATAGCTCTCGTCTCGGCAGTTCCCAGTCTGCTTTCCAGGCCATCCCTCGAGGTTCCTGCCTGTCCCAATGCGGGAATTGTCTCGTACAACACCTCCGTCCCTGACAAGGGGCTGTTCCCTCTGACACAGGTCGATATCTGCTACGATGACAGCTCAATCCACGTCAAGTTCACTGCTTTTGAGGAGAAGGACTTCTACTGTATGCCATCTGGTCCTCCCTTCTGCTGGCCTCGATCGACGGTTCCTTGCAGCCAGGCACCATACTGACCCCAAGATCACAGACAACCAAAGCCTCACCACCAATGGAGAAATATACAACTACGAGGTGATGGAAGCGTTCATCGTACGTACTTTGACGAATAAAAGACCGGAGTCGCCGCGTAGCACAAGCTACAGTCATCTTGCAGCAGCGCCCTTTGGCTACTGAGCAATATCACTTGCTGGCATTATTTACGGATTTTTAGTTGAAATATGACTAATTTGTGTTCTGCCCTAGCATCGTGGCACAAACAACCCTCAGACCTATCTCGAGTTCGAGGTAGCCCCCAATAATGTCACTTTTCAAGCCTTCAGTAAGCACCCGCTCTTGCTCTGGGAAGCTCAGATCCTTCCTACGTGTGGTACTATTCCAAATGGCTTGATAAGAGACCATTCGCCAGCTGCGACCCAGTGGGGAAGACCGCAGGCAAATCCTTCACTCTTGGCATTCTGGACTGGTGGCCCTTTTACAAGTTGCCTGAGAAGCTGACTCGGGGCCCGTTTCCAATCAGTCTATAATCCGTCCAAGTTTCGGGTGGATGGTGCTGCGTTCGACCGTTTCTATATCACCGATTTAGCTGCAGACGGTATTACTGCTAGCACAACTCTCGACTACGCCGACGAGCTGTGGGTAACCAACGTCCAGCTTCCACTGGGCCTTTTCAATGTTGACATTGGCACGGCCCAGGGAACAGAATGGCGAATGAACTTTTTCCGCACAATCACTAGTCCAACGGCGTTCCCTAGCCAGAGCTACGGGTCTTGGAGCCCTCCTGACAAGGTCAACTTCCATATAACTCCTTTCTTTGGAGACGTCACTTTCATCTGAAACCGCAGGGGAGCTGGAGATGAAGTCTAGCATTCGAGGCTGGCAACGCCCTTGCGCTCAAGCACCAGGAAGACAGTAGCTCGCTAGTTACTTCAATAGCAAATATGCGTTTTGGTGAACAAATGACATTTCAGAAAATCAACAGGGGAAAAAGAAGGAGAAAGGAAAGAGGACACCAAGTCCACTGCAGAATAGAAAAGTTGGCTGCAGTGTCTGAATTCCAGAGGCAAACCCGGCACATGGCTTGGAATTTCATTTCCTACAGAAAGAGACGTAATCAAATGAGAATTGGTAGCAGGCGCCTGCTCTGTGTCCAGAACAAAATCCTCAAGACGGACCCAGACATGCCTGCCACAGAAAGTGTCCGCGAGGCCCAAGAGCTCCAAGGTTTACATCTTTGATGTGTTCCTCCAGGAGTCTACTCGACGGCTTGCTTGGCAGTCTTTTCCTCTGTTGATCGAGGCTGTAGGGACAAGGGACCAGCTATATTATATCTACAACGGTGGTAAAAACTGCAACATGATTTGATGGTATCTTGATTGTTTTACACACGAAAATATCCCACTGCCTATTGAGCTGGGGTGCCTGGGTGGGCTGGCCACACAGGCACTCGTAGTTTTGCCATGAATCATATGTAAGTGATCAGTGAATATAATCAGCCCCAAGCCCCTTCATACAAGCCACAGCCCACAACCATAGGTGCTTGTGCGACCCACCCTGATGCCTTAACTGTATCCCTCACTTGCATTTGGCTTATCATTGTCCATGAAGTGTAGCCAGCTGTATGAGTCAGCTTCAACTAGGCTCAACCACCTGTGCTCCAAGGATGCCAGCTCACACTGATGTTTGGAACCTAGCGCTCCTCTTCCTCTTCGAAAGGGCCCTTCACAAGAAACTGCTGGCTACCCTCATCGGGGGCCCGTAATGCTGAATGCTAGCAAGGGAGTTTCTTGCCTAGACCCTACAGGCTCAGAGGGGGGAGGGGATAATAATTACGTTTGCTTGAAGCTGTCTGCTTCGGACCTTGAAGGCACGTGCCATCGCTCCTCCTTCCCCGAGCACACTCAGCCATTAACGTCTTCAGGAAGGCGGCACCATCTCCCGTGCCTTTCTTGCCAGCGTGCGAATATTGTTAACGAAACCCTCAACGAGAAAGTCATAATTGTGGGGCTCGCCACGCATGGCCCGGCCCCCCTGGTCAAGAACCGCACCGGCGTCCAGCTCGATTTCCAGCTCATGTATCTTGACTTGGTGAGAAGTGTGCTTGAGAATGTCAGTTTTTAACTGGCCTGCGGGCAAGACGGACGGGATGGGTGACATACATTGGGGCCGGGCTCTGTCTGCGTGACCTGCGTCAGGTCAACCCGGTAATTCCCCTGCTTGTAACTCAAGCGATCTTTGTGTCGGTCTGACTTGCTGTCCCGACCCCCAGCCTGGTTCAGCTCTTCGAGCTCATCGATAGGGTGTGTCCAGTCTACTTCGACATTGACGCTGACACGGCAGTCTAGATCGCACTGAGGGAAAACTATGTGCAGATCGGCAACTTTGCCCTTGATGATCGCAGCCTTGGCCTTGCCCGTCTTCTGATCCGACGTGACCCTGACCGCCGCCGACTTGTTTCCCAGCAATTGGTGGAGAGCAGGGTGCAGTTGCTGGCGCAGGTGGTTCGGAACCTTGTAAAACCTATCTGACTCTCTGAGGTGAACGTAATTGATGGGTACTCGAGGTTCAGGAAGGTTCCTATTCTTGGGGTTCTGTGGGCTGGCCTCGGCAACCAAAAAATTGAGAAACTCGTTGTACCCCTTATGTTGTGCCTATTGGACGAAGATGTCAGTGGTTTTGGCCGCACGGCAGTGTCGGTTTCAATTTCCCAGGGCATCGCTCACCTCCGTCATGCTGCTAACGAAGCTGGTGTTGTTGCTATGTGCAAGGACAGCCTCTGACTGGACTTGGAACGATATTCGCTGATTTGGTGAGTTCCGATCAGTGACGTGACCCAGCTTGGCCTCTATCTCGTACTGAACGCCGTTGTTGGGGTCGTGTATGCTGCCAAGCTCCCCATTGTTCACCACAAGCAAGAACAAGAAGTCTGCGACAGTCCTGGACATCTCATCAAATGGTGTTGAGTTGCTGACTGTCATCTCCCACGGTCCCAGGAGGCTCGGCTTTTGACTCGACACTGTGACTGGTGGGGTCTGGTTTGAAGCCGCAGCTGGTGCTGGAGCCTGCGTGTTGGACCGTGCTGTTTCTGGGGAGGCGTGTCGGCTGGAAGATCGGTCTTGGCGCCCCGGTTGCAACTGGTCAGCCTTGCCGTTGATTTGGCCATGATTCACATTCGATTTTCGCAGAACAAAGTTGTTGTGCCTGAGAGGCTCCTTTTTGTAGACATGAGCCCATATTGGAGGCGCAGCATGCCGTCGCTTTCGCCGGGCAACCATTGGTGAGGTAGAGGGGCGGCCTGGGCGTGTAGAGGTCTGCTGTCTGTGTACGCCGTTGGCTTCGAAGGGAGGTGGTCGGGGTTCTTGTCGCTCGAGCTCGTCAGGTTGGACATCCCTGTCGTCCATCTTTCGCTTGGCAGGGGTCGGGGCACGTTCCACCCTCGTGGCGGGCGTGGGTGGAGCGTCGGGCCTCCCTTGGAAGGGGTTTTGGTGAGCCTGTTGAGCCTCTCGGTGGTCCCAGTCGCTGGGTTGGCCAGACGGGCCAGAGATGGAAGCCTGTGAGTGGTGCCCGGCGCTGGAGGGCAGACTTGGAACGCGGGTCTTTGGGCTCACACTGAGACTGCGGCCGCGCTCGCTGTGGGAAAGCGACCGACGCTGTGGGTCCGCCGCCTGAGAATTTTCGAGCATGCTGGAGGCTCTCTGAACAGTAGGATAAGGCGGGGCTTGTGGACGCTGGGGGGCACCGGGTGAGGCCTGGTGCGGTTGTTGTTGTTGTTGCTGCTGCTGATGCTGCTGCTGCTGCTGATGCTGCTGCTGCTGCTGCTGGGTCTGATACGGTGGATATGGTGGACCAGAGGGATGAAGGCGTTGTTGGTACGGGCTCTGTGGCTGCGCAAAAGCCGGTGGTCCTGCAGAATGTTGTCTTTGTCCGGAGGATAAAGGTGGGCCGAGGGGCGTCGAAGGCTGCGAGGGTTGTCTAATGCGCTCTGGGGGCTGCTGGTAACCTGTCGAGATGGGACTGGCGTATTGCTGGGGCAGGTACTGGTGTTGACTTTGAGCAGAGGTCGGTGTGGGATTCGAATGGATCGACATTGACCGTTGGTGCTGGGCAAGATACGAGTGACTGCCGCCAGGCGTACCGACAGGGGGGGTCTGCGGCGGTATGGAGTGCTGACCTTGAGAGTATGCCGGAGGAGGGCCTGGGCTCTGAACGGGAGCGGGAGCGTGTGGATAGCTGTCCCTGGGAGGATATGCGCCGGCAGGAGGATATCGACTTTGCTGGATCGGGCTTGCAGAATCCGGAAGGGGGTGGCCTGGGCTTGGGAACGGGTAAGCCGCACCCGCAGTGCCCGCTGAGGCCTGCCTGCTGTAGGGAGAGTGAGGAATGTGAACAGAGCCTGCGCTTGGCGAGCGCACGTTGTTGGTGGACAACTGCTGCTGCAGAGGAGGCGGCGGCGGGCGGGCGGGAGCACCGTATGTCGTCGAGGCCGGTGGGTAGGGCGGGGGCGATGCGAATGCAGTCTGGTGGGCGACGTACTCGTGCGAGAGAGATCGAGGGGGGGATGCTTGCACCGGCTGGCTGTGGTCGCGGAAAGAGTGAGGTGGTGGAACAGATTGAATGGGGGTCGAGGGGTGTGGGTGCTGTGGATGCTGCTGATGTGTCTGTTGTCGAGACTGAGCGGGAGCTGGAGCTGGAGCTGGAGCTGCAGCTGCAGCTTGAGGTTTGCCTGACGCTGGCGCGGCCTGGGGAGGTGGCCCACCGCCTTCATTCATTATCGATGCCAAATCCATCATGCCGTCCTATCCTGTGTGCCTCCTTGTTCAGCGTTTGTCCGCGGGATGTCGGTCTTTGGGGTTGGATGGGCGAGGGCGGTGGGTTTGCGCCTGGGAGAATTCGGACGAGAATAGAGGGGAGCTGTCGCGTGTGTCGCAGACCCTGGCTCCTCCAACCAACGGCGGCTTGGTGCGCCTTGCTTCCCCCTGCCTGCCGGCCCTGGTGGGGAGGCCCGAGGTGAAGACAAAAGAAAGACAGCTCCGTGGCTACTCTACTTCAACAATGCCATTGCCCGGGAGTTGTGGGACGGAGGCGCGCAAACGGCTGTGGCCGCGGAGGCGGAGGCGGAGGCGGAGGCGGAGGCGGAGGCGGAGGAGGGGAGGGCCCCGAGAGGCAGAGGGGAGGTGGTATCCTTGGCCAGGTGCAAATAAAGAGTACCTGAACTATGGGTGGACGGGCGACGGTGGCATCGCCTCCGTGGTCCGGTCGCGTTGGTGACAGTCGAGCCGACGGGCGCAGCAGCAGTGCAGTGGCTGGGGATGAGCTGTTGGATGGGCTGGGTTGTGATCCGGACGGACCAACATGGTTTTGTCACACGTCAAAGTCAATGAGCAGTTGAGATTGAGCCAGGCGCGTGCGGCGGAGACGGACGGGATGCGATGGCCCTGCGCGACACGCGACGACGGCGATTCGCAAGGCAAATGCGAAAGGATGTCGGGTGCAGGAAAAGGGCAGGATGCGAAGCCCGGGCGGGGGGATGCGCACACACAATCAGAGCGGACGGATATGATGGCAGACAGGACGGGCGGGCAGGCGGGCGGGCAGGCGGGCAGATAGCTAGGTGTATGTATAGCTTTCACCTGACGTGCATGAAGATTGTAGATGTAGATGGGCAGGCAGGCAGACAGACAGACAGAGAGACAGACAGATGGATGCGTGGATATGGGTGTCGGGGTTGGTATGTATGCGCGCGCGGGCGTGGATGTGCTGTAGGCGCAGGCGTGAGGCTTCATGAACCCCCCGGGGGCGGCATCACATTCAAATGGGAGGGAGGTCTGCTTAATAAAACCTGCAGGCGCGCAATGCCACCGACCCGTACCAGCCCCGGTGCTGCTAGCTGCCACCTGCCACCTGCCTCTCAGACCTCTGGCATCTCCCCTCTATCCCCTGGCCCCGGCGACCCCCCCCCCTCACTGCAGCCAGATTGGGCCTGAGAGCTGAGCGGCGAGGCGGCGAGGGTGGGCGTTAGTGGGCCCGGTGTAGCTGTCTGCATGCGGCCGTGGCGGTTGTTGGAGGCACTTGTCAAGTAGCCGGCTGTGTCAGTCCCCAATGTACCGTGCTCCCAGCCATCATCACATCATCGTTATGAATCCCAAGTGAATATAGGGACTGTACCTTTATTTTTGCTCTTCACATCCCCAGATAAGGAAGGCATTTGTCTACATGACGTCTGCATGCGACAGGGCCGCGAGGAACTTGCCATGCTGCGCCTGCCGGATTCAGACAGATGGCGGTACTATGGCAAAAGAACACTGCTCAGTGCTGTTAACAATGCGCCAGTCTCCACCCCAGTGCACGCAGGGACGGGAGTGCTTACATAACACACCCCACCCTGTCTGATTGGCCATGAGCCCGGCTGCCTTCGCTCTACCTAAGTACCTAGGTACCTAGATAGGTACCTAGGTAGATACATAGTGACACGGGTGCAGCAGCTTTTCGCCAGGCAGAGCTGGCCCTGACGTGGATGCAACACACGCTCGAGCCTCCTTGGCGCCTCTGCTGCCATCATCCCCCATCGACTAGTCTTCAGGCCTGCAAAACACCCCATCACCATCAACGTCAACATCTCAACAACGCCTCGGGGATATCCCTTCATTCCCTGCCAACTATCCTCGAACCTTCCCATCTCCGCGTCGGCCCGTGCAGTCTGCGCTCCAGCCTTCCTCTTCTCTTCCTCCCTCATCTCGAGCAGCAATGCCCGGTCTCGTCACAGCCACCGGAGTCCTGGGCTTCCTCTCCGACGAGGAGCCCGAGCTCAAGGTCTTCGCCCTCCAGACCCTCAACGATGATATCGACACTGTCTGGACAGAGGTCGCTGGCGCCTTGAGTCAAATGTGCGTTGTCCCCCCCCCCTCCCTCCTTTCCCTGTTGTTATGGCGCAGGCTGACCCCGTCCTAACCGCTCTCCAGCGAGGCACTCTATGAAGATGAATCCTTCCCTGAGCGCCATCTGGCCGCCCTCGTCCTCGCCAAGGTCTACTACCACCTTCAGGCTTACAACGAGAGCATGACCTTTGCCCTCGCCGCCGGCCCGCTGTTCAAGCTGGACAACCCCGCCGAGTTCGAGGAGACCATCATCTCCAAGTGCATTGACCAGTACATCGCCATCTCGTCTTCGAGCCACATACCCCCAAAGCACTCTGCAAACGACTCCCTGCCAGCCCTCGAGACCACTTTTGGCGCTACCCTCCCCGATGGCGGCTCCTTGGTCTCCCCCACCACGCCTTTCTCTCAGTCCGCGCTTCCCTCCAAGTCGCTCCTCTCGCGCGACTCGGCCGATAATGCAATCCTCGACCCCTCCCTGGGCGCGGGCAAGATGGGAAGATCAAGCTCCATCGCCACCCTGCCCGACAAGAGCTCCGAGCTCGCCCTCCAGCGCGTCATCGACCGCCTGTTCGAGGCTTGCCTGAAGGAAGGTCGCTACAGGCAGGTGGTCGGCATTGCCGTCGAGGCCAAGAACCTTTCCATCCTCCGCAGAGTCATCAAGCAAGCCAGTGAGGACGAGAAACGGTCCAAGTCCAAGACTCAGGACTCTGCCCAGGGGCCTGCTGAGGAGTTGATGGACTATGCGCTGGGTATCTGCATGGACATCGTCCAGGAACGGAGCCTGCGCACAGAGATACTTGGGCTGATCCTTGAGCTTCTCAACGACATACCGAACCCTGACTACTTTTCAATCGCCAAATGCGTCGTCTACCTAGACTCCGACGAGGACGCCTCTAAGATGCTGAAGCAGCTCATCGAGAAGGGAGACCCAAACTCCGTGGCAAATGCATACCAGATCGCCTTTGACCTCTACGACAATGGCACACAAGAGTTTCTGGGCAAGATTCTGGATTCGTTGCCATCGGGGGAGCCCCGGCCGAAGGCGCAGCCGGAGGATGGCGCTGAACAGCCAGCTGAGAGCGAGCCGCTGCTCAGCGACCAGGAGCATTCCCAGCACGAAGAACTTTCGGAGGAGGCGGCTAGGGTGTACAAGAACATACGCGGGATCTTGGACGGCAGCAAGGCCATTAAGCTCAACCTCGAGTTCCTGTACAGGAATAACCACACTGACCTAAGCATACTCAACAAGGTCCGCGACAGCCTTGAAGCCCGCAACTCCATCTTTCACACCGCCGTCACTTTCTGCAATGGCTTCATGAATGCAGGTACGACCCATGACAAATTCTTCCGTGACAACCTCGAATGGCTCGGGAAAGCCGTCAACTGGTCCAAGTTCACCGCAACGGCCGCTCTTGGTGTCATACACCGTGGCAACCTGACACAATCGAGGAAGCTACTCGAACCCTACCTTCCGAGACCGACCGGCATCAACAGCGGCTCGATATATAGCCAGGGAGGTGCTCTGTACGCCTATGGTCTGATTCATGCCAACCATGGTGCAGGCGCGCTCGAATACCTACGCGACCAGTTCACAGCTGCTGAGCAGGAAGTCATCCAGCACGGTGGAGCTCTTGGACTCGGCATCGCCGGCATGGCCACGGGCTCCGAGCCAATCTTCGAGAACCTCAAAGATGTGCTTTTTGCTGACTCGGCGCTCAACGGTGAGGCTGTCGGTCTGTCAATGGGCCTGATCATGCTGGGCACTGGCAACGCCAACGCCCTGCAGGTCATGTACACGTATGCCCACGACACGACCCACGAGAAGATCGTCCGCGGCTGCGCCATCGGCATGGCTCTGATTATGTATGGCCGCCAGGAGGGGGCCGACGTGATGATCGAGGGGCTCCTCAACGACCCTGACCCGACCCTGCGCTACGGCGGCATCCTCACCATCGCCATGGCTTATTGTGGAACAGGCAGCAACAAGGCAATCCGCAAGCTGCTGCACACTGCTGTCAGCGACGTCAACGACGACGTCCGCCGCATTGCCGTCATGTCACTGGGCTTCATCCTTTTCCGGAAACCAGGCAGCGTCCCTCGCATGGTTGAGCTTCTCTCCGAGTCCTACAATCCTCACGTCCGGTATGGCTCCGCAATGGCCCTAGGCATTTCTTGCGCGGGTACTGGACTGGACGAGGCCATTGACCTCCTGGAACCCATGATGAAGGACCCCACTGATTTCGTCCGCCAGGGCGCCTTGATTTCCCTCGCCATGATCATGGTTCAACAGAACGAGGTGCTGAACCCCAAGGTTGCCTCCATCCGCAAGACACTGAAGAAGGTCGTGGGCGACCGCCATGAGGACGCCATGACAAAATTTGGCGCATCTCTTGCCCTGGGCATCATTGACGCCGGAGGCCGCAACTGCTCCATAGGCTTGCAAACACAGACCGGGAATCTGAACATGCCGGGTATCGTCGGAATGGCTGTCTTCACCCAGTACTGGTACTGGTTCCCCTTCACCCACTTCCTGTCTCTAGCTTTCGTTCCCACCTCGGTCATCGGCCTGGACCACGAGCTCGAAATCCCCAGCTTCAAGTTCCACTGCGCAACGCGGCCGAGCCTCTTCGACTACCCTCCAGAGCAGGAGGTCAAGGCCGAGGAGGGTCCTGCGCTGGTGACGGCCGCCGTGCTTTCTACCACCGCGCAGGCGAAGCGACGTGCGCAGAAGAAGGAGAAGGCCGCCCGTCGTGAGAGCATGGATATCGACTCGACCCCGACCACAGCCAAGGCAGCCGCCCCCTCCGGAGACAAGATGGACATTGACGACGACAGGAGTAAGAAGGCCGGCGAAGAGTCCAAGGACAAGAGGGAGGGCGAGGGTGACAAGGAGGCTTCCGCAACACCTGACCTGAAGAAGAAGGTCGAGAAGGAGAAGGTTGGCTACGAGATTGAGAACATGTCGCGTGTGCTACCCGGTCAGCTGAAGTACATCAGCTTCCCGGCTGGGCGGTACAAGCCGGTGAAGAAGGTAAATCTGCAATCCCGCAACTACTCGTGACAAAATCTGAGCGTTTCGCTAACAGTCGACACAGCCGACTGGTGGGCCGCTCCTACTCCAGGACACCCAGCCTGGCGAGCCCAAGGTCCTCGTGGAGGAGAAGCTTAAGAAGGTCGAGACCCAGCGGGCCCCTGTGGCCGGCCAGCCAACCGGCAGCGGTGCTGGCGGCCTTGGCGGCCTTGGCGGCCTCGGGTCAGGCAGGTCTGGTCGCTCCGCTATGATGAGTGATGGTGATGATGCCTTAGCCGAGGCTCTTCGGGCTGCCATGCGGGATGGTGCCGGCGGCGGCGCAGCGCTCAACGAGATGCTGCGTCAGTCGGCCCAGGCGCGCGGACTGGATCTCTTCGGGGACGGCGGTGCTGCCGGGGCCGGTCAGGGGGGTGCTGCCGCAGCCGCGGGCGTGTTGACAGCTGTCGATGAGGATGAAGACGGCGCTGAGGAGGCGCAGGTCCCTGGCGAGTTCGACTACTTCACGGACAGTGATGACGAGGAGGAACTGTAAAGACGAGACAGGGCCGGCTGTACATTACGAGGCGGACTGGAGCGGCGTGTATGAATGACCGGGATTGAAGCTAGACCTCCATCGAGAGCCGCGACGATAGACTTGATTTAGGCTTTCATTCACTACCAAGACTGACGTACACGATGGCAGCAACCGGGAGCTCCCAGCGCCCGAGGATCTCTCAAAGATGATACCAAGAGTGTCGACCGCCTCTCGCAAGCCGATGCCCTCATGATGGCGTACAACGTATATGCCACTACGTATGCTACCACACTCTTCCCCGCTTCCATCTCACCATTGGACCAAGCAAGAACAGGCAAGAACGTAAGGCGCACGCGGCGGCTTGGCCCTGAACAAAGACCCGGTCGGCTGTTGTCCGCAGCGAGCCCAGTCAAGCCTTGCCGTCCCCTTCTTTGGCAAACCCGCATCCGTAGGTTGTCCCCGTCCGCCAGACTACCTTGTTCATCCCGCTTTCACCATGTGCAGCTGCAGCAGGGACACACTCAGGGCACACTTTGACGCGATGCCACGCATTTGCCAGGTTCCCCCTAACGTTGAATATGGAAGAGTGCGTCTCCGGCTGTGTATTATAGCTGTTGTCCGTCGCCTTCACCACGACCTCTCTGCACTGCAGGTGCCGGTCCTTCCCACCGGCCGAATGTGTCTCCAGGTGGCCAAGATAGCGCCACCTCCTCCAAGCCCAGGCCTTGTGACCCGCAGAGGGGTCTGTGATCAGCTCAGCCTGGTCCCACGTCCTTCCGCCGTCGAGGCTGACGTCGACACGGCTGATGTAGCGCCCGCCGCCAGACACGGCGTAGCCCTCTACGGCTACTGGCTGCCGGCCGTGGCCTGCATCCGGGCCCAAGGCAGTGGGCGCCAATTTGCCGGCCTCCCGCACGCACTGGCCAACAAGCACCTTCGTGATCGCACTTGTGACTGGCATCTCCTGGATGGCCGGGGCGCTATCCCAGTCTACGTTGCGCTGGTTCGGCCCAAAGCTCTTGTAGTCACGCCGCTGCCACTGTGATGTGCTCTCCTCGTCAGCAATGACAATTTTGGAAAGCCACTTGACGCTCCTTGCCGCAACGTGGCCCGGTACTACGGCGCGCAACGGGGACCCGTGATCACGGGGGAGGGGCTGGCCGTTCATGCTGAAGGCAAGGATGACGTCGTTCCTGGGATCGAGGGCCGTGTGCAGGGGTATCGATGCGCCATAAGCCTCAAGGCCGGTGAGCTGGACGTGGTAGGTGCTGGGGTCGGGGAGGCTGTCGTCGTCGGCATCGGGGCCCGCAACCTCAAGCCCGGCGTCGGCCAGCACATCGGCCAGGCGGACGCCCAGCCAGTCCGCGTTGCTGATTGCCCCCACGCCCCACTGGAGGCCGTTTGTCTTTGCGGTGCGTGTCATGTCGCTTCTCCGGTTGCCCGAGCACTGTAGGGCGGCCGTCACGCGGTGTGCGGTGAAGCGTGTCTTCAGGTCCTGCAGGGTATACGACTTCGCATCCCCACTGGGCAGCTCGACGGTCAGTGTGTGCTGGTCCAGCTGGGTGTCCTCGACAGCCGGCACCCACATGTGGTTGCGCTTGTAGAACAGCTCGTTGGGGGTCAGGAAGTTGTCAGTCAGGGACTGGTTCGGCGGCTCCGCGTTGCAAGGCTTGGCGGTGTGAGTGAGCATCCTGGGGTCACGCGCGGGGTCTGAGGCGAAGGGGTCCTGGATGGCATGTGCTGGCGGAAGCCCGTCAACAAGGTCGTGGCCGTGAATATAGCCGATGAGGTACTGGTCGAGTATCTCCTTGACGTGATGCTGGTTGTGAATGGTGAAGATGGCCCAGTAGGGGTCGATGCTCTGTCCGGCGGCGCGTAGGATGACGTCCCCTCCAGGATGGGCAGAGACCCAGTCGGTAATGTCGTAGACCTTGTCCTGGTGGGTGACCCACGGGTTGGGGTGTGAGGCATCATGCGTACGGACGTCGGACAGACGATAGCGAGGGACGGAGGGGTCTCGGGCATCGCGGGCGAGGGCGGGCGAGGTGATGTCACTGTCACCGTCACCGTGAGTGCCTGTGGCCTCCTGAAGGGCGGCAGCCAGCGACAACAGGCCTGCCCCGACTCCTGCAAGCAGGGCAGCTGCTGGCAGGCCGGTGCCGGATGTCTTGAGCAGCGACAGTGTCGAGAAGGCGGGCCTGGCCGAGGGGCGTGAGCATTGCCGGGGGGTAGGGCGTTGCATGCCCGGGCGAGGCTTGGCGGCGAGGCAGCCCAGCTCCGTGGCGAGGCGGCCGAGGTGTCGAGGCCGAAGAGACATGTTCACCGGCAGGGCACAGTGGAGATGGGAGCAAGGTGAGGTGAGGAGCGGGCGAGCCTGTGGGAGGCAGTAGGGGAACGGGCGATGGCTCGCTGCAGCCCACAACACATGGCGGCCCCCGTCGGGTTCCTGCCCTGGTTCTGGCCTTGCCCTGCCTTGTCTTGCCTGAGATTCGTTCTCGCCGTGAGAAAGGGAGGGTGGGCGACGTGTTTGTGCCTGTGTCTAACCCTGCGTGGCGGCAGGTGAGCGGCTGCTTGCTCGAGGTAATCTGTTTGGGGTCATGACATGTCAACAGTCAAACGGGTCCACGACGACACATGAGACGGGAAGGCAGAAGAGGGCAGGCCAGAGGAGGCCAGAGGAGGCCAGCCACGGGGAAGGCACACATGGCAACCTTTGAAGTAATTTAATGTACGACCCCGGGCAGCGCGTCCTGGCGACGCAGCAAGGCTGAACTGAGTCGCCGAAGGAGAGACTGGGTCGGCGAAGCTGCTGCAGCCCGCAGGGCTCTCGGCAATCTTGCAGCGCCACCGGTAGGGGTGTCCCTGCCTGACGTCGCATCGACAGACCGGCCCCGTCTTGACAGGTGCCGCAGGTACCCGTCTCCACCCGCCCATGCTACACCCCGACAAATCCACAAATTATGTCGAGTGTCTGCGGGCACTGATTCCATAGTCTACATCCCCACATAACAACCACTCTCTTCCTGCTCAGAGGTGCTTTGGTCCGCCTCACAGACCCATCTCCTATACTGCGTGGACGACGTCGTATATCACGACATACTCGCCCCTGAAGCCGTCAGACACGAAATGACAAGACCTACCTCATGTTGAACATTGGGCGTTGAGTCTACGCCCTCGCTGGCACTGCCACAGCCGAGACTTGACTTGCCATGCGGTGCGAGTGGCCCTCTTGTTCGTTCCGCTTGCTCGTCGCTCAGCATGCAGACCAAGGCGTTCCGCTTGCGGCGGCAGCCTTGTCCCGCCAGCTGCCTTCCCGCTCGGTGACCTGCCTGGCTCAACAGCCTACCAGCCCACAGTGCCAGCCCAGGCGGCTTCCATTCACTCATGTGCGACTCGGACTGGGCGGGCCCTGATGCTCCCTCAGATGCGAGATTCCATCCCGGAATTGGATGAAATGCAGATGCAGCGACCCCAGGCCTCCAGCCCGCTCCCGGGGCATGTCCCCCCTTTGTCCGCTGTCCCCACGCCTCCACGGCCGTTTCCGGGGTTCCAACCAGGTGCTGCTTGTCTGCGGTTTCTTTGATATCTCTGCTCTGGGCTCCTTATGTGTCTTCCCGATCCTCGATTCCAACCTTTCTCCTCTCTCCTCTTGCCGACACAAGAGCCTCCCGGACGCTCCTCCCGCCCACCAAGAGACCATCACACCACCGGCCACCGAAACCCTCGGGAACATCACTGTGGTGCCATCATGAGCTTCTTTTCTTGGGGACCAAGCGGTAACCCAGCCCCTGCTCCAGCGGCTGCTGGCGCCGCACCTGCCCCCGGTGCAGGTGCCGGCACAGATGCTGACGCCGGCCAAAAGCCCAGGCCGGCGCCCCTGGACCTGGGTGGGAGGCCGCTCGACGACGCCGAGAAATGGAAAAGATCAAGGGCACGTTGGAACCTTGCAATCAAGCCCGACAACCCGGACTTTGCGAAACAACTGGCCGAGTTCGAGGGAGCCCTGGACCCTGCCTCGGGGAAGAGCATCGACGACACCCTCAGGAATCACTTCTCCAACTATGAGGTCCACAAGTTCAGCGGCTGGGCCGATAGGAAGCATGAGCCCGACTTGTACAAGCAGCAGAAGAGAGACGCAGAGGCTTACAACACCCTCCTGGCAACCGCCCCCTGGGACAAGGAGGCCCCCCAGGCTTTTCTCGCCTTCAAAATGACCTTGTTGTTCTTTGGCTTCTCGGTGGAGCCCATGAAGATGAACGACTACTTCAGGCTGCCGCCAGGGTCCGGATTGTTTGGTCTTGACGACGATGGCGACAGCGACCTGGACGACCAGCGCACCTTCGTCCCGGAGGAGATGCGCCCACTGCGTTTCCTGAACAGATATGGCAAACGCTGCTACGGCGCTGACAACGGCCACAGTGAGCCCGCCCTGCCCCCGCGCCGCTGCAAGGCCTTTCTCCTCCCTTTTTGCTGTCCTCCTGTTGTGCGCGGCGTGGTCCGACTTGCCACTTGATGCTGACACAGCCTTAGTGATGCCGGATCCGAGCTTTGAGATGTACTACGGCCTGCCATTTCAACCACAAGAGAACCAACAGCCTGGGCCCGGTGGCCCAGCCAAAGGGGCTCAGGCCGACATGCGCATGCGTGGCAGGGGGTTGGGCGAGGAGGAGGACGACGACGACGACGACCATGAGGACGAGTCGATGAGCGACGGCTCCGTCGATGGTGCTTCGTTTTGCTCCGATTCCTTGCTCCCAGACGCACCCGGTGTCGACGTTGGTGGCGAAGGCGATGACGGCCGCGTCCTGAAACTCCGAGGAGGAGCAGGAGAAGCAGGAGGTTGGGAGTCTGAGGACGGGACCTTGGTCACCTCCTTCTCTGGCACTACTCGCTGTCATATTCACCATGCGAGAGAATTCTACGCGGCCGTCGACGCAGTTCTTGTCCTTGGAAGACGTCTGGATGTCCAGATCACCGTGGCCCTGATCCGGGTCAAAGCGGACAAGAACCATGTTCCATACGCCGAGGCTGTTCACCTGGAACGCGGGACCCTAGGCCATGTGACGAGCGAGGAAGACCTGCACAATAGGCTGTTGAGTGCGCACACACAAGCATCACAGGACTCGCCCGAGGACGGACTGCGACTCTTCGTCTGCCACAGAAGCAACGAGAAGGCCCTTCTTGAGCTCCAGGCAAAGGGCAGTAACGCCCAGACCGCTTGTCTGCCAGCCCCTATTCCAGAGTATTTCCAGTTCGCGGGTGCGGACTCTAGCAGCTGGAGATCCTACGCGTACCTGTGGATGCCACAAGATGTCACAGAACACACTGCCTCGAGCCTCTACGCGAAATGGTTCAAGACTGTCGTGCGGATCGCGTCGGGCCCGCAAGACCTGACCGGCAAGCTCGGGCGACACAGTGCGCAGCTGCCGAAGGTGCCTTACGCGGTACAGGTATATGTCGATGGCACCAGAACGCCGCCTTTCCATAGTGAATCGCCGCTGCCGAGAGAAGTCTGGGAAGCGATTGTCAGATCCGGCCGTCGGCCCTTCACGACCAACCCAACGAACCACTTCATCCTATCGCTTACCAGCCTCCAAGGGCATGCCTTTGCACAGGTCCCAGGCTACTACCCACCACCGGCGCAGACCGAAAGGCCGGAGCTTGACACCAAGGCTGTCTTCAGACTGGCTTGGGACTCGGTACCGACCCATGACAGGGACTCTGTGGCCAGCATGGTTATCAGGCGGCCCGGGCACTTGGGAACAGTGACTTTCAAGTGCAAGAACGGCGACGTGGACCGCACAACCAACGACTACCCGGCGGCCGAGGGCCAGCTGCGCGACTGGCTGAATCGGAAGTACTTCTTCACCATCGTGCCCCAGTGGGACACGTACGAGGCTATCATCCCGAGCAGTTCAGACACGATCCAAATACCCGCCGACTGGGAATGGTCCAAAGTCAGACCTAGGCTCCTCGCGGGCCTCGGCAGAGCTGGCTCGGACTTTGATGATGACAATATCCTGCGTATCGACCAGCGTACCGCCCACGGGAAAGAGGCTAGAGGGGCTCTACAGAGGAACAGGGTCGCGTGGGACATGGATCTGGGCACTGGTGGGCGAGCGGACACGAAGTGGAAGGAGTTCATGGCGGTCCTTTCGGTGAAGAGGTTCATCATCTCTGTGGAACCCAAGTACCTCGAGAATGGCCGCGCTAGTGTCGTAAACCCGCTGGCCTCTGACCATCAAAGTGCGTTGTGGGCCAGATGGGGTTGCAATCGTCCATCAGCCCACGTCGACACGGGCGAGCCTGCGGAGGAGTCGACTCGGACTGGGGCCACCGCGACCCAGCGCCACATGAACCCCAACAGCCACAACGGGCCGCCGGCGCGAGCTCAGGACCAGGATCAGGGCCTGCTGCACCAGGGCGTGCCGCAGCTCGGCGCGGGTGTCGACATGTTCCAGTCGGGCAAGTACTACCGCGAGCAGTCCTTTGCCACGCCGCTATCAGTCCAGTTGGGCGACCAGAAGCCCAGGTTCCCCATCAACGCGCCGCCAATAGAGCATATCCGGCGTCCACGGGGGCCGGACGGGATCGAGTCGGACTCGATGCCCATCGTCAGCACGCACATCATGACCCCGACAGAGCAGCGCACCCTGCAGCAGGCCTTCTTCCAGATGCGCTCCATCGCCCTCAACCGCGCCCAGCAGTGCCCACACAAGGACTGCGCCGCCTTCTTCCCCGTCGGCCCGGACAACATGGCCGCCTTCCACAAGCACCTGGAGGACAGGCACATCGGCTCCCACTGCCCCTTCTGCGACGAGACCCTCTTCAAATACTGGTCCGCCTCGGACAAGCAGAAGCACTTCGTTGACAACCACTCCGAGTACTTTACCGCCAAGGGCGACCTCCTGAGGGAGACCCTGCTGGCCGACAGGATCAAGAGCAAGGGCAACGTCCATCGGAGGGAGGAGCAGTACAACTTCTGCCCCCGCTGCGGCCGCAACCACCAGCTGCTGAGCAGCAAGGCCGACCGTGTGCACCATGACAATGCCTGCTTCCCTGGAAATGAGACCACCCTCCCGACCGAGCAGTACTGCCCATGCTGCGGCAAGCCAGACTATGTCCTGGTCGGCTTCCGCAACACCAGGCGGCGTGAACAGCACCAGTGCGCCGCCGCCGCCGCCGCCACAGACCCAAACCACCCGACGCCCGCCTCCAACATATTCTGCCAGCACTGCGCCCTCGAGTGCCACCAGCTGCCGGTCTCCTACGGCAGGCGCCACCTTCTGAGCTGCAAGGCCCTTGCCTCGAGACCCGACAACTGGTGCCCGTGGTGCGGCGTCGACCTCAAGTCAGGCCCTCGAGCAGCCCGCCTCAAGCACCTGGCCATCTGCATCCTGAAACCCGCATCCGGCCAGAACCCCGTGTGTACCGACTCGGGCATCCCGCTCGATAGCCCTCGCGATCTCCAAGCCCACAGGCTAAGGCATGGCCTCACGGACCTGGGCACGACAAACCGCAAGACCAGGATCGCTGTACCCCCCAAATGCCCGGTCGGGGGCTGCGACGCTGATCTGACCTCGTGGAATGCTCAGGGGCTCTACGATCACTTCCAGTCGCATCCCGAAAACGTTTTGGAGGAGGGAGGCGGCCTGAAGAGCTGCCCCTTCTGCAAATGCAACTTTGAAACGCGCGGGTGGCACACGAGATTGGAGAAGCAGCAGCATTTTGACGACCACGTCCACTTTGAGCAGCGGGCCCGCCGCGTGCTTAACGACGAGATCATCGGTAGTAACTCGGACCGGGAGAGTGCTCCCGTCCTGCAGGCTATTGCGACTCGCGACTATGACCAGTTCGACCACACAGCCGAGACTGAGAATCTGAACGCACAGATCGTCCGGCTTTCCGAAACCGTCAAGCGGCTGGCGGATGAGAATCGCAAATGCAGAGATGCTCAACGTAAATCTTCCAGTACGTGCAACCTAACCCCTGCCACACTCGCCCCTGGCCCAACCCACATACGGCCTCCCTCCCCTCTGCTCCCTTCAAATCGGCGGTTGAGATGCCTGCGAGATTTCAACGAGCCCGGGGTCGGCTGACGCCTGGCAGAGAAAGACCTACAACGGCCAATTACTCCATCTAGCCCCGGCGTGACACGACGGGCAGCTTCTAGGGCCTCAAGGCCTAGCCCCGCCGGTGGGGAACCACCGGCCAAGAAGTCCAGGGCCGTCCCGGGCTTTGCCACTGGGCGCCAGGTCTTCAGAGGCGTGCATGATGCCAGTGAAGACTGGGGCGAGGAGGAAGGTAATGAGGAAGATGAGTTTGCGCTGGAGTCTGACGTGGACGTGGAGGATGAAATCATCGACGACAAAGACTTCGATGACGACATAGAGGACGATTACTACGACGAGCTAGCTGACGAGGCGTGAAGCGTTTCCACACCTTCTTTTGTCGGGCCCTGAGCGGCGGTAGGCGCGTGGGTCAACACATCTGGACTATGGCACGGGTATCTGAATTCTCGGGGCTTTTTGGGACACACAGTAGAGCGCAAGAGAGGGCGGTTGGCAGGATCATTTCTTAAACTTTGCTCTTTGGCTTCCCTCGGAAGTTTCGGAGTCCCCAATATCACTCGTATCGTCCAGGACAAACATCCAGGCCCCCTGCATCAACAGTAGAAAAAATTGCCGTCAATTTTGTCCATGTCGGCCCATCACCATGACCGCATGCAAGACCTTACTGGTAAGCAGCAGTGTTTCCCAAGCCAGCACAGCCTTTCTCGCGGGTCTTGATGCGTTGTAGTCGAGCTGCCTGGCTTTCGCACTTTGCATCGCCAGCAACTACATCTTGAGGGCCCGGACATGCGTGCCCCTTTAGATACATATCTACCCGCGTACATTTCTGGTGCTATCTCGACCTTGAGGTAATCAAGTAAGTGTGAGGTTGTAATTGCTGACACGAGGCATGAGAGACTGCAGTGATTCGTCGGCGAAATCGAACAGACTGCGCGCTACGTCTACTGTTACTATACGAGACGGTATGAGTAGACTGCCGAGGTTGCCAGGTCGTTCAAACCTTATAAAAGAAGGTGGGCGGGTGGCAGACATGACATTGACCACTACTAGTAGTGCGGGTGGCCGGGGGCTGAAGCAATGCGACTGATGCGCTTGTGTATGTATGTATCGGCGCTGAGTACTACTCCCACCTAGATGACGCGCACTAGCCTGATCGGCTTCATTGGCTGCTTCTGTAATACTTTTGTCCTTGGGTGCCCCTGGAAAGTCGAACGACTACACAATGATATGCATGGTGCGCCACTGATCCTGAATGACCATCTCCTAAGTGTTCCCCGAGGTCTCGGAGCCCCGTTGACTGCAGTCAGGGATCTTCGCAGCTTCTCATCGCGCAGTCTTAGCCACCCGAACCACAACATCGCCCTACGATATCCTCCACAGCATCAGAAACAGCTTCGGAAATTTCGCTGACGGCCCAGGAAGTCTTCGACTCGATCAGCCCGGCGTACGAAGACGCCTTTGCCGGGCTGCTCG
This sequence comes from Diaporthe sp. PMI_573, assembly GCA_021399435.1. Taxonomy (NCBI): domain Eukaryota; kingdom Fungi; phylum Ascomycota; class Sordariomycetes; order Diaporthales; family Diaporthaceae; genus Diaporthe; species Diaporthe sp. PMI_573. Next base: position 357,555 of record JAJTUP010000048.1, read on the forward strand.
AGCAGACAAGCTCGGTCGACTGGCTCCTCACCCAGCTTAAAGACACTGGAGTCGAGACGGCCAGGTTCGTCGACATGGGCTGCGGCACTGGACGTCCTGTGTGCCAAGGTTCGAGCAGATGGACATTTGCGATTTTAACCCGCCGCAGGGCTCGTACGACGCCGCCAGTGTGTATTTCAGTCTGATCGCCAGCGTGAGCCAGGCCGGCATCAGGAGACAATTAGCCAAAGTTTATCATTTTCTCCGGCCAGGCGGCTTTTTCGTCTTCTCGACGGTACCAGAGGATGCCGAGAACGTACAGCTCAAATGGGTGGGGCGGCCAGTCACGATATCTAGCCTGGATGTGGATGGGGTGGTGCTGTTAATTGAGGGGATTGGATTCAAAACTGTCCATAAAAGTATCACAAAGTTCATGCCCAAGGGCGAAGAGGCTGGTGTATGTGAGAAATCGGAGGTGTGGGAGGAGCCTCGCCTGTTTGTATATGCAAGGAAGCCCGAAGCAAGCATCACGGTCCAACACTCTGTGATATCATCCTGCCATCCACGGCAAGTTGTCAGCTGGTATGCAGAGCGTTGTCTCCAGTCCTTGGATTCTATCTCAATATAATACTGGATGACTGGTCACGCTCTCCAAAGATATATCCTTCCTATAAGCCCCGTCCAGGAAGGAGGGCATCTCACCGCACTGACGTCCCACGAGATGCCTAGGTTTCTATATCACACATGTATATCTCTACCCACTAAGCCAGATGGTTTCACGCTTCGGACCAAGTACTGTTTCCCAATAACTAGCTATCGAATGAACCAAATTGCCCGCGCCCTACAGCAGTCCGGAGTGTCGCTCCTATCTCAGTGAACAGAGTCCACTTGTGCCTCCGCGACCTTTTCCTTTTCGGCATCTCTCTCATCCCCAGCACTAGAGCCGCTGCCCCGTAACATCTGCGTCAACCCGATTTCGATATTGATTTCTTCCATCCTCTCTGTATCTGCTTGCGCCGCCCCTTCGCTGCCGAAGATGACATCCATCTCCTCCAGGGTCAGACGCTTTGTCTCGGGGACGAAGAACCAGATGAAGACGGCCCCGAGGTATGTCAGCAGGCCGAATAAAATATACGTGCCATAAGGCATAGCCGACAGCATGTCGGGCGTGACTTGGCCGACAATGAAGTTGTTCATCCAGTTGCTGCTCGCGCCCAGGCTGACACCGTATGGCCGCGCAGACAGGGGCCAGATCTCGGCGACGAGGATCCAGGCGCAGGGGCCCCATGAATACCCAAAAAAGGCGACAAACACCCACACCATGGAGACTGCCGCCCAACCCGCCGCGGCCTGGGTCTCCCACTGAGTGCGATTCTTTGCAATGATGACGGCGATGATGATGTGGCAGGTGGCCATCCCGACCGCCCCAGTGGTCAGGACAGGCTTGCGCCCGACGCGGTCAACATATAAAACAGCGGGAATGGTGGCCAGAAACATTACTATGCCAACAACCCCGGTGGCGAGCAGCGATGTTTCAGTAGAGTCGAGCCCGAGCTGGCTGAATATCGTCGGGGCATCTGTGGCTCACACACGGGCGTCAGTAAAGCCTTGGGCTCTCTGGATGGCACCCAGACGATGCTAGGGGTTGAATTGCGGAACTCCCAGACTGGGCAGCGGCATGCTATACGTACAGTAGAGAACAGCCTGCATCCATCGGTCAGTTGAGCGCCTCAGGTCAGAAACGAGTAACTTCAATATCGGGAAGCAACGCACATTGATTCCGGTCCATTGTTGGAACGCCATTGTTACGCATGCCACGATCACACGCTTGAACATGGCCCTTGTTTGGAACAGACTTTTGATGGCGACAAACTGTAGTTTGAAGGTGTTCCACGCAGTCTGTTCTCTCAGGTGGGGGAACTTCTCCGCCACCGTCCGCTTCTCGAACATGCTCTGCGCCTTGATCTCCAGGAACTCGAGCTCGACCAGCTCGTGGTCTGCGGGTAGTCCACGTAGCCGGGCAAGCACGCGGCGGGCTTCGTCCTCGCGGCCGTGGTGCGCCAGCCACCTCGGCGAAAAGGGCATGAACAACATGCCGAAAAAGAGCACCAATGCCGGGGCGATCTGTAGACAGATGGGCGTCAGCCATGCCGCGTCGCTCTGGGTCTCAAGCGTGGTGCCACCAATGAAATTGGTCCCGTAGTCGATCCAGAAAGAAACCATGATGCCAAAGCAGATTGCCAGCTGCTGTAGCGACACGAGCGCCCCTCGGATCTCAGGCGGAGCAACCTCGGAATTGTAGATGGGCACGATCATTGCCAGCGATCCCACACCCATTCCTGTAATGAAGCGCCCCGCAAGGATACTGCAAGCCGCTGTCAGCTCTCCAGGTCAAGTCTCCGGGGAAGTCCGACGGGGGCTGCAATGGCTGGTGAGACGGGAGGGCCCGCAGAGGCAGAGGCAGAGGCAGAGGCAGAGATCAAACCACCCTGGGTGGGATATGAGGGGGTCAACAGGATGAGCGGGCGACAGGATGGCCGCCAGAGACTGCTTACCTGTTATGGCCTGCCCCGGTAACGGCTGTGCTCTGTATCACAACGCCGATGACGAAGACGGTCACGGCCACGAGGATGCCGTACTTTCTGGACATGGCCTCTGCAACAAAGCCAGACAGAAGAGTGCCCAGCCAAGCACCGAGCTCGAGGATAGCGGTAAGCCAGCCTTTCTTGGTCTGGTCAGCGTTGGGGTCAACGGGGTCATACTCGCCCATATCTGCCTTGCACTATCAGCTCTGTGCCTTCACTTCACCACTCGACGATGACGAGTGCCCCCACGTTCCGAGAGGGATGGGACATACGCTGCTGGAAGCTGGGCATCGCCAGGAGCCCGGAGAACATTCCTTGGTTATAGCCATAGAGTACTCCTCCGATACAGGCAAAGGCGGCAATGGCAAACACGCGGGCGTTCTTCACAAGTGCTGCAGGACCGCTCGAGCCCATCAGGGCCTCACGCCGGTGCAGGGCCGCATCGTAGATAGCCTCGGCGCCCATTGTGGAACAGGGAATCTGTGGGTGGGCGAACCCAGGCTGGAGGTGCTCTCCCCAGTGACGAGGAACCGTAGGTCTTGTATGGATGAGCAAAGAGGACGTTCAAGTTGCGTGTGAAGGCACAGGGCAGCAACGAACCCGATGTCAGCGACCGTGGAGCGCGAAGCTCTTCAAATTGCCATCTCACGACGGCTCCCCCGGGCGTGACAAGGTATTTAAATGCAGCCGGCTGTTTTGCACCGACCTCGAGGGCAGCGCCTCCGCAGCAAATGCAACCCCTTGCTCCTCCCGGGCGAGAACGGCATGCTCCAGATCAGCACACTGTCCGATCAACCGTGCCAATCACGTCCTGGGCCCCGTCGCTAAGACATGTCCCCATCTGCTCATAAGCTCCGTCCGGGGCAGACGTCCTGGCACGAGATGCTCCAAGTGCTTACCTCGCTCCCGGGTCGAAGATGAGGGGTAGACGAGCCCTGCAGCCCCATGCCCTAACACATCTTGTGCATGGCTGCAAACGGGTCGCGGCAGTTCGTCCTTGGCAGAGAGTTGGCGAGCCATACGAACGGCTAGACGACTTAGGCTAAATGTTCCTCGCGCGGCTAATATATGTGTTCTGAATGATCCCTGTCGCAAACTTTGTCAAAGCCCCAGTGAGATCATCGGAAAGACTAAACAAAAGGCCATATGGCGGACCGGCAAAACTCACCCGCGTGCATTCTCCTCGACACGAATATGGAGGGCAAAAAGGTTCCGTCAGTGTCTGGCTGACAGTGCTCTCTGTAGTCCCCCTCCCCCCCCCCCACACACACACACACCTTCTACCGATCTCTTGTCTGCCTCACAATGTAGTCGTCAAGCTCGGAGCGCCACATTCGCACACTGCGAGAGGCGACCTGAGATTGTCTCTTCTCGTATGCAAATCCAGATACCCCCCTGTAAGATGACAAACGTTCAGGATCAATCCTCGCGACCTCATCTCATGGGCAACGGCCTCAAACCGATCAAATGCGTTGGCGGAGGTAGATTGCAATTTGGTGGATCGTCCGCGAGGCCTTCTGCATCCATGAAACCCAAGGCCATCCCATGTTGGCACGGTCGACTTCGACTACAGCTCCAATAGGGCGAGAACCAAATTGTGGTCGCCTCGGGGCTTCTAAATGGATCTGAAATCGGATCAGAGCTCCTATATGCGTGACAGCTATGCATCAGGTATAAGCGGGACACTTGCGAGGTGCGATCCTCCATTCAGCAGCATTTTATTGTTTAAACCTGCTGTCTCGGTTTACTGTGGTCCCTTTAGGCATTTGGTTTCCCTTCCCAGCCGAGGGACGCCGCCGATATCATTCTGCTGTGCGTCAAAGGGTCTCAATGTCCCTTCGTCTGATACCTTTGTTTCGATCAACGCTCTCGCATTCGCGGGTGGCAACAATCAGCCCTTCGTCAGTGGCGTCAGTGAGGTGCGCCTTGGTGGTCAACATGGCATCTGCTGTGCATCCAGAACCCAGCACTGCTTTTGTGACGGATACCTGCCATGTCTGTCTCTTGGGTAGCACAAGACACCCTTACTTCGGCGGTACTGTTTTCTTGCTGATCCTCAGAAATCCAAGGTAATCATGACCTAAGACGATGTCGGACGCTCCCTGTACCCAAGGGGGCCTGTGGATTATCAAATCAACAATAGCGGACTCTGGGCTCAAATACTGCAAGCGGTCGTGGCTGGGCGCGGTGAAAGATGAGAGCGGCCATGTAGGCTGGGAGTAGGTGGGTCACAGCAGGGGCAGAAGGGGCTATACATCCTGAGAGGCTTGTCTGATCAATCCTCGAGGCTTCCTGTAATGAAGCCCTTGGGTCGGCCATCTGGTACACACTACTTGATCCGGGTAAAGTCCTGGCTGTGATCCCGGTGGTAAATTGCAGCACTGTGCTGCAAGTCGCAAGACGACTCTTGGTGTTCTGTTTGGATATCCTGGCGAGCAACAAGGGGAAGCAAATCGAATAGGCTAGGTCGGCATCACCACGCGATCCAGCAGGCAACAGCCACCTCACCAAATTGATACACCCGGACCCCAAAGACGCGTCACACTGAGTCAACGGCGGGGTTAGCTTTCGAGCCGAAGATTCAACCTCTGCAGCCCTACAAGCAACGTGGCCGGAACACCTCCTCGGATGAGGAGGGTGGAAGCAGACGAGTCCGTGTCACGCGAGAATGGGCAACCATCTAGAAAGTGTGGCCAGAGTGAAACGAATTTGCCCGCCGATGATGCAATCTCAATGCTGCCTCCACGGCCAGGACCAGATCCGGCCTCGAGCCTTGAGGCACCATCGAATGAACGGAAGAACGGGTTGGAACTGGACCAATGGGGGCACGCGCGTAACATAAATAGACACGGCTGAATGAGTGGGTTGTTTCGAAACAACTGCACCCGCCTGCTGGGCCGCATCGATCAGGCAGTGTCCCCTGCTCGCGATGACCCCTAGCCAAGGGCAGAGGGGCCGTTGGGTGGCCGCGACCCAGTTGCAGCCCTATATGACCTGCTTGTGGGGAAGACCCTGGAGACTGCGGCGGTTGCTAAAGAAAGCCGGGTGGGTGGCCGAGACATCAGGTCGAGCCCACCCAGATCTGGTTGGAAATGGCCCCGTCAGAGGCCGACAAGGCCGGCCCATGCACTGAGGTCCCGATGCAAGTGGACTGGCCCGTCTACTTGGGCCGGCGAGCCTCGGGACCTGACTGGTTCGACGGGGACCGGATCGCGAGGTCTCGTCGGCTCGTCGTGTTCCGGGGCTGCAGAGATGCTCAGGCGTGTCTAGCAATGACGGTCGACAAGAGAGGGAGGCCACAGCGATGCAGTGATCGGGAGCGCAGCAACAAGTCTGAGCCATAGGGAGGGGATCTGAGTTGGCGACAGCCACGACGGGCCACGGGCCGCGGCCGAGAGGCAGCATATGCATGAGTCCATGCACACGCCGGGGAAATATATGTCAAGATGGCGAGTATGTCTCGCGGCGAGTCAAAGTCAGGGCCTGGGCCTGGGCTGGCCTGCCCGAGGGAGACGGCGGCCAAGGGTCGCAGACGCAAAGATATGGACGAGTGTTGGGAGGCTGGTGAAACAAACGGTGCCCCTATTGCGCATGCTTAGCTCATGCACAGTTTGGAGGCAAAAGTTGCAGGCGAAGGGGGGGGGGCAGTTAGTGCTTATACTGTCCGGCATCGACCGGCGAGAAGGTCAAACCAACGAGAGAGATCGGGGCCGTTGGGCGCTGACGCTGTGAAGGATGGGTGCTTGTCGATGCTCCGACATGAGCCGAGACAAGATGAGATGAGGTGGTGAGATGGAGAGCGATTGACCTCACAGAAGAGTTGAGCTGAGGTGACGGACATGCGAGCGGCCGAGACGAGGGCAGCTGTCGAGTGTGTGTGCTGTGTACCTGGGTAGTGTGTACCCAGCAAGCCATTGCGACGTGGGGCGGTACAAGGGCAGCCCCCAGGTACCCTGCAAGGGGACCCCCCTGCATGAGCGAATCAAAAGGCGGGCGCTGGGCAGCCAGTTCCCCAAAAATAGGCCCCAGCCAGACCATTCTGGGTTTGGCGCAAGGTTCCCCCCCCCCAAACCCCATGAGAAAAAGATGAGGTGAATTTTTAGACGCGCGCCTGCAGGATGCTGCCACAACGACGACACGAGCAGCGCCGGGCCGGGTCTCTCCTCCCCGTGGCACCGTCGTCGCCCTTTTTGGTTCCTACGCAGTAGTGCCGCCTTGCGCCTTGCGCCTTGCACCTTGCACCTTGCACCTTGCACCTTGCACCTTTGCACCTTGCGCCTCAGGTTGAATGTGACGGAATACACGTCCAGTTGCAACCACAAATGTTCCTGCCGTGAGGCTGTCCGTGTCGGCTCATCTGGAAGCTGACCCATGTGTTTTGTTTGTTTCCCCGTCTGGCTCGTGCAATGCTGCTTGGCCGCACGGTGCTCGACGTCGCCAGTGGATGTGTGTGTACTGTGTAATGCAATGCAACCCCTCGGTTCTCTCATCTCATCTAATTTCATTTCATTTCGCCCGACCTTGTGTGTCGCGATACGCTGCCATGACGCGCAGGCAAGGGGCGCCCGACAGTAAAAAGAATAAGTGCAAGCCGCACGGTCCGCCCGTCATTGCCCTCGCGGGGTCGCGGCTGCACTGCTGCAAATGCGGTGCGATGCCGAGATGCAGGTGTTGAATGTTGGCCCGCTGTCGTTGTTTGAGCGTGACCCCGGCCCACCGGCCAAACATTGTTTCTACAGGCCGCACGGGCCCCTATCTGCCATGCCCCTGCCACGCCCCTGCCACGCCCCTGCCATCCCATCTCTCCGTCGTCGATTAGCCGCGGATCGACGTGGTACTGCCGTGTCACGCACCTGGCTACGCACCTGGCTACGCACCTAGCTACGCACCTCGACGGCACATCACGGTGCCGTGCGGCTGTGTGGCGCTTCCGGGCCACCACCTGCGTCTAATCCATATTGCACGTCGACTTCTTCCTCCCCGCCGTTGCTATTTTTGAACCAATCTCATCACGCTCCCCTCCGCCCTTCCGCCCTGATTCCTGCCCCATGCCCCTTGCCCCCTGCTCCCTGCTCCCTGCTCCCGTCACCCGTCACCCGTCACCCGTCAACCACCGCCCATCGTCCATCGTTCCATCGTCCATCGTTCCATCGTCCATCGTCCCCAGCCTCGCACCCAAGCTTTGCTTCTGCGCCCGCCCGCCCGGCAACGGACCGATCTAAACCCATCCTCTGCAATGCGCTGCACGGGCACGGGCACGGGCATGGGCATGGGCATGGGCTCCGGCACGGGTCTTTTCTTTTTTACCCATTACCGACTGTTGTCTGCTGTGGGACTGTGGTCACAGTACGTAACAACACCAAGCCATGGCTTTTCCATGTCGAATCAGACGCGTCTGGCGGGGCCCAGCGGGTCCAGACGATCCTCCTCCACACCAAGGATCGCTACCACCTGGAGCCGCGAGCCTGCGCTTCTACTTTCGGGTCTGCTCCCTTCCTGATCTATTCCCATCTCGTCTTCCTCAACCTCATTTCGATGCTTCAGGCGCACCGTGCGCTCCTGGTCCCCGCCCTCCCCCCCGGGTCCTTTCCCCCTCCCCCAAGCACAGGACATCAAGCCACGCCTTGTCCCTGGTCTGGATGCTCCACCGTCTCTGCCCGCTCGGCCGCTCACACGGCTGCTGTTCCACCATGTCGGTGCTGCCCTCAGCATTGCCGGACTTTGCTACTGTGTACACTTCGCTTCACCACCTGGCCGGGCCCTCTTTGGGCTTCTTCCTGGCCGTGGTCTTGATCCTGGCCCCCGGTTGTCAACCAACACTGGAGCCGTGATGGGCATGTGCCGTTTCGAAGCGTGGGGTGAGGTGCAGTCGGGGTGCAAGTGCGATGCTTGGATCTTGCTCTACTCTACTCTACTCTGCCCGCTCTACCTACTAAAAACTGTCTCTGTGTGTACCGTGCAGCTCTCTGTCTGTCTGTCTATGCGCTCGGGCTGCGGCTACGGCTGCGTGGGCATCCACCGTCGTCTGCAAAATAGCCGCCCTCCTCTTTCCCCTACCCAGCTAGTTGTGCGCTCTTCCCTGCACCCTTGAGCCTCACCCAGCTCACCTCAGGGCCCCACACAGCCTTGGCCCGTCGTAGCCGCCCAACTTCAGACAGACGCCATTGCGAAACCTGCCAGCCAATATCAGAGGCCCGTTGTTGTGCATCCCCTCGAGCAGACACACGATCCAGGTTTCATGCCCGCAGCTGCCGTCAAGCTACCCTGGTTTCAGATCAGATCTCCAATCCATCAGCCTCTCCTTCTATGCTGTGTCCCCCCCCCCGCCACCAGGGGCCACCCCCTCTCCAATTCCATGACTGCTTGCAGAGGGGAGAAGGGGAGGGGGGGCGGCTCTCTCGCCTGCCTGCGAGCAAGCGCAAGAAAGGGACAGGTCGAGGTCGAGGTCGACGTGGGAGCAGGGGCAGTGGTGGTGTGTACCTAGGTAGAGGGTAGAGAGTGGGCGGGGGTACGTACCTGGCCCATGTACTACTACTGTCCAGGATCCACTCCACAGATCGGATCCTCCTCCTCCATCATCTTATCTGGTCATCTTTTGTTGCCATTCCTGTACGGCGCCGTCCAGCACTGTACCGTGCCGCACCTGTTCCCTCCAGTACGCAAATCCTCGCCATGTATTTTTATAAGTAACAGGAGCCGCCTGCATCACCATCAACCCGTGTCTCTCTTCCAGCCTTCCAGTTCCAGCTTCTCTCTTCCACAGCCTCCTCGCATCTCACCTCCTCTCCTCCACATTTCCTTTTCTTTTTTTTTTTTTCGGTTTCCTATATCATTTCCCTTTCTCTTTCCTATTTTCCTATTTTCCTAGCTCCCCCGCCTGTCCAAAACAAGAACTCGCTCTCATTCGCTGCTGGCCTGTCCTTCGTTTGACACGAACCGGAGCAAGCCTGCCTTGGCCGTCCACGACCCCCTCCCAAGTTGGCCCATATTCAGACGAGCCGGTCCCGCCAGAAACAAGAGCCACACCTCCCGTCCCAGACTAATACCCCATCACCGCGAGGTCGGCCTAGCCCTGCGACGACAGCAGACGCCCAACTTTGAGCCTTCACCAGCGGCCAGACACACAAATGCCATCACTCATACCAACCCACAACATGGCCTTCTACAACACCCGGTCCGCCTCGCAGGTGCCGACCACCATGGACTACTACGGGAGCATGACGACGACGGCAGCTCAGCCCATGTCCATGGCCACCTCCATGCCCGGGGCGGCATACGACCCTTATGCCGTGGCCCCCCTCACCATGCAGCCGCCAGCCCACGCCGGCCACCACCACAGCCACTCCACAGCGTCCTATCTCTCCGCAGATCCGCACCACCGCGTGCCCGCGTCTTCTATCCCCACCCAACATCGCGCATCATCGGGCGCGTGGAATGCCGGCGATGACCAGACACTCCTGGGAGCCCGGGCGAGTGGGCAGAACTGGGCGCAGATCCAGCAGAATTACTTCCCCTCCAAGACGCCAAACGCGTGCCGAAAGCGGCACGAGCGGCTCATGGAGCGCAAGGGCGCCGACGACTGGGACACGCGCAAGCTAGAGAAGATGGCCAAGGAGTACATGGCCTTGCGCAAGGAGATCTGGGCGCCGCTGGCACTCAAGACCGGCGAGAAGTGGAACGTCGTTGAGCAAAAGGTACTTTGCCCCCATCCCAACGTGGCCCCTTTCTCACAGCCCATGTACTGACGGGGTTGGATTCAAGTGCATGTCCAACGGTTTGAAGAACCTGCAGGGCGCTGCCCGAGCAGCCGCACGCCGCGAGCGCCTCGAGGCCGGCCTCCCACCCACGGACCCTTACAACGACGACAGCGGCATCTCAGGTATCGACCTTGCCGAGGTCGATGACTTGGACGGCGATGCCGGCTACGGCGGTGTTCCCAGCCCGGACCGGTCCACGACATCCTCGGGTGGCGCCGGTGGCAGCAGCACCGCATCCCAGTCATATTCCACAGCACCCTCAACGTATGGTCACCCACAGGCTTATCCCGGATACCCTACGATGGGGGGCCATGGGTACGCGAACAGTGTGAGCAGCTCTAGCGGGGCCGCATATGGACACCACAACGGCGCACAAGGACACCACAGCCAGAGTGCGAGCCCATATATGGAGGCCATGCACAGGATGCCGAGCGTGGACATGGGAATCGACTCCATCATCAACCGTCCCGGAGGGCAATGATAGGCCTCGACCCCGATTCTGCACTGGGCGGTAGTCTCTTCTTCCGCCTTCATCCGTCTCCACTACATATAAAACTACCTGCCTCCTCCCTAGCTTGCGCTGCCTTGTTCGACCTCCACCAAGGCCCTCTTCCCTTTGGCCAGATTGGCCCTCGGGACTAGATCACACAATCGCTCATCATCTTTGCCGTTATGAGATTTTCCTTTGTCTCCCTAACAAATCATCGCCATCATCATCATCATCATCATCATCATCATTATTATTATCTTCATCATGGGGAAGGGCGGCAGGTTTTTCCCCACCGGCGTTCAAACGGGGCTCAGCGGCGTCCAGGAGCGATTCAAAAGGATTTACGGCAGTTGCTTTGCCGTTGGGTTTACTTTTTGCTTCCAATGGAATTTTTGTTATAGAGTTATTGGTCCTGGAACGAAAACGCAATGACAAAACAGCACACCCATACCTCATGGCCATACCGAATCGACGACTGAGGGGTCGGCGGTATAGCTGGAAAGAGGAAGAGGATCTTACATGAACTTGATGCTTCGCGGTTGATGCCATTTCTGTCCTGCTTGCTTTACTAAATCACTTTATTGTATACTAGAAGACATCATGATCATAGATACCACGGTGGTAGCCCGGAACTGGCGCAACACTTGTTGGGAAGGGATGATGGGCATGGCTGGAAAGAGACTCGACATTAGTTGATCGTCCGCTCCGCGTTAAATATATTGTTTCTCAGAAGTCCAGTCCGTTTTCATACCCGGGAGCTTGTCCGTCGTCGTGATATGAGTACCGACCACGTGCAAGGTCCCGTACCTTACATTCACTCACTTTGTGCTAGGCCACTGCCTGATCAATGGTCAGACCAGCGAGCAGGTCTGCAGGAACGGTCATTTCGTACGACAGAATTCAAAAGACAAAACAAGAAAAAGTAAAGATAGAAAAACGGGCTGCAGATATCCACTTTGTATGTCAAACAATCTGCAAGTGCGCGGTCGAGAAGGCAAGCTGCTCGAACAACAGATTGAGCCAAGAATGGCGACACACGCCAATCAACCTGTGGCTGGCCTTTCGGTGTCGAGGTATGTATGACCTCTCGGGTGTCATGACTTTGTGCTTGTGTGTTTGAGATACACTCGTGCACATGCATGCGCATCTTCTATGCAACCGCCCCAAAATGATGGCCCAGCAGCTTTGGCGCTGCAACCAATGCTTCCTGAAATGGCCATCCCATGTTTTCTATAATACAACGGGGTATCTCACTTGTACGCTTCTAGGTCGTGTGCCCCCTCAGGAGCTCTCATCCCGAACGTGCGGGCTCCTCACGGGTAATCTCGCTGGGGCCCGGACAGAAGCCACGTCGACCTCGTCGTCAATATCTTCCCACTCGTCTTGGTCGACCGGCTCGCCCACGATGCTCGCCCACACCCTCTGCCACATGCCCTTCTTCTGTAACAGGGCAAGGCCCATGACCGCGGGCAAGTGCCAGACACTTGCCCAGAACAGTCCCCGAGCACTTCCCTTGTGGCCCTCAAAGCGATGGAACTTGAGTGCCTCCCTGACCAGCCACAAGTTCACCGGCAGGCTTGTCGCGGCAAACGTCCACTCCGTCACCCCATAAGCGCACAGGCCTACACAGATGGGTATGAAGACCAGGCTGTACCGCAACGCGACCCTGCCGTTCCTCGCCGGGTTCAACCAGCACAGCATCTTGAGACCGGCATTTTTGTACTCGTCCCGCACCGCCCACGACAGGGCCATGAAGTGGGGGAACTGCCAGGCAAACAGGAGCCCAGCAAGCAACCAGCCACCGACGCTGGACGTGCCATCACCGGTGAACTTGAATAGCAGCTCACGGAAGGTGCCGTCGGCGGTGGCGCTCTCGCCGGCGGCGGCGGCCCAGCCCATCAGGGGCGGAATGCCACCGACCAGGGCGCCGACCCAGGTGTTGAGCCAGTGCATGCCTTTCATGGGCGTGTAGACGCCGGCATAGAGTGCAATGTTGGCGGCGCCGAGGAAAGCCACGGTGGGGTTGACGCCCCAGTAGAGGGCGGCTGTCCCGACAAGACCACAGCCGGCCGCGAACAAGACAGCAGCGCGGGTGGACAGCAGATTGCGGACCAGGGGGCGGTTCCGCGTCCGGGACATCTTGGCGTCGGTGGATGGCTCGTACAGCATGTTGAGGGCGTTGGCAGAGGCGGAGCACAGCGTGGTGCCAGTTGTGAGGAACAGCAGGGTGAGGGGCGACAGGGAAGGGGTGTCGGCGAGCGAGGCGGAGAGGAAGGCGGGCACCGGGTACAGGGCGTATGGGACCATGGCTGTGAGGACGACGAGGACGGTCAGGCGCGGTTTGGAGAGGGAGAGTAGGGCGGAGAGTCGTCGTCGCAAGGAGTTGGCGGGCTGGGAGGCGGCGAGGCTGGTGAGGATGCCGGAGGCGTTCTCTGGGAGAGCAGCAGCCGACGGGTTGGCCTCGGCCGCCGCGGCGCGCCTGGCTGCCTGTCTCTGGCGATGCGGCGGGACTTGGGCGGTGGGCCGAGAGACGGGGGCAGGCTGGTCTGGGGCGATCTGAGGTGCTGTCGTGGGGCCAGCTGGGGCCGTCGAAGGAGAAGTGCGTGATGTGCGCAGAAGCACGCCCTTGTGAAAGACATCGGAGGCGTCGAGCAGGACGTTGGGGCTGAAATAGCTGGATCTGGTGGCGACAAGACGGCGGCTGGGCTGCCAGCAGAGACTGGACTTGTGCGGTAAAAAGGGCCGGGTCAAGGGTGAGCAGCAGGCGGAGGCGGCGGCGGAGGAGGCGGCGGAGGCGGCGGAGGAGGCGGAGGAGGAGGAGGAGGAGGAGGCGGAGGAGGAGGAGGAGGAGGAGGAAGAGGAGGAGGTGGTGGTGGTGGAAGAGAGGCGAGCAGCAAGCCCTCGAAGCCCTCCTCCAAGCGCAGGTGGTCGCATGGTTGCTTTTGCTGTGCAGCACTCGCCTGGGACAGGGTCGACTACCTCATGATCAGCAGGCCCGGTCCATTTCCCACTGCCAGTGGGATCAAGTGGTAGGTAGTGTTGGTGGTCTGATTGTTGAGGAGGGGCGCACCTGGCCGGTCGAAGAGTGTAGATACGGTGGACGAGGTCGGCCAGGGTGGGGCTGCTTTTTTTCTGACCAGGTCCGGGGGACTGGGGTCCGCAAAGCTCGGGCCATGTGCAGACGGCCAACTCAAAGTGCTGGCCCCTCTGTAAGTCGACGGTCGCGGCTGGGCCACACGCGAGCCCGGGCATCAATATGTGTGCGGGCACTTCCTTGTTTGGGGGCGGGGGCTCAATCGAGGCTGGTTCCTAGTCTGCCTGGTTGTCAAGCTCGTTATTTCATGCGAGTTTGGTAGGCAGGCAAGGCAGGCCAGCACGGTTTGCCTCGTCGTTTCAGGCTTGCCTGGTTGCCTGGTTGCGAGCCTCATTGGTTAGCCCGGTCTGGAAACCACCAGGAGTCCCCGGCGATGGGCCCGGCGCATGGCATTCAACACACTCAATAACCGACATGACGAGCGGTCTGTCTGTCTTGTTCAACTCGGTGAAGTAGTACACTTCGGCACCAATGTTTGACCCCATCAATTCTCGCTGGCCGGCCGAGGCCTTGAATAGCAGGGCTGAGACGTGCGTCCAAGAGTCATGCCTGTGCCGGCACGGGCGACGTGTCGGACGGAACTTTGATGCCCCTGTGTCGATCCTCCCTCGCAACAGACAACTCTGCTTGTCGACGTGCCATGCAGACTGCAGTGGTTGATTGACATGGCCCACGTGCGGACAGGTGGCCTGCCTCAAGAACACTGCTGGCGCGTTGCTTGGCATCTCATCTTCAGGGCGAACCGCACGGCTCTGAGCCGCCGTTTTGCAAGCATCATTCGAGTCAACCTCGCCTCACCACCACCGGGACAGGGATGGCCAGCTCCAGCCAAGTCAGACCGCATCTCGGGGTCGCTAGGGACGGCCACGGACTCGACGAGCTCACCAGAGATGCATGCATGACAATGTGTGCCTTAGGCTTGACGCCCTCATGCGCATCCCGGATGGGGCATGGGTCCCCTTCTCCCAGAGCCATTCAAATATTCTGGACCTGGGACCTTGATCTAGCTTGTGCTGCCGTCCTGGACTTTTGCTCACGCCCGCCACGTTTCCTCGACGAGAGCTAATTTGCAAGCCGACGACATCTCTCTGTCCAGAGGCCCAAAGGAACGACAGCAACCTGCCTACTCCGGGGAGCCCACTGCCATCACCCAGGGCGGCGTCTCACTTCTTCCTCTCCATATCGTAGTCATTGGCGAACGGCTCCCGCGCGCCATGCAGCCTTCACCCAACGACCGCGGTCATGACGGCCAGGTGGGATCGCCCAGGCTGGAGGGCAGTCTCTTGCATGCACAGCAGAGCTTGGCGGGCATCGGGAATGGGGGCACGCAGGCGGGCAGGCCCGAATCAACAGGGTCCTCCAGCGACTCGGCGACACTGGCAGACGGCACACAACGACAAGGCGCTACCGCCACAGCAAAGCCGCCCGGGGGTGCCGCTCCATCGGACCAATGTTACCGGCCCACCTCGTATCTATTCGAGGGCCGCGACACAAGCCCTACGCCGGTCGCCATCCCCGAGGTGCAGAAGCTCACCGTCGACGTACCCCCTCGGGACCAGATCTCCATCATCCTCGGGCCCTTCTTCATCATCTTTGGCGATCTCGTCGTCCCCTGCATTGTCTACTACGTCTGGCTCGGCGCACAACCTGCTGGGGCGCCCAGGTACAACAAGGACATCCTGGGATTTGCCATCCTTCCCTTCGGGCTTGGGGAGCTTTATATCCTCGTTGTGCGCGTCTGGCGGCTCATAAAGTATTACGACGACTGTGCGCCGCTGTTGTCCAGGCATAAATGGGAGCTCGATGCCACTTCGTGGATTTACACGGCGGCGCTCTTCGCTGCTCTGATCCCCTTCGTCGTCGGCTCGGAAAAGACCATTCCAGAACTGTATCTTTACGCGCCCGGGATATACATGGCTTTCATCTTCTTCTGGGCCTTGTTCAGCCTTGTACCATTCAAAACCCCAGTCCGCATTGACTCGGAGCCCAAGGGCCACCGCATGCGGCCTCTTATCTACTACGCCGCCGAGGACTTCTTCGCCGTGGACGGATGGCAGAAGAAGGAATTTCGGGCCCGATACAGACAGCGATACGACACCTCGATCATGTTCCAGAAGATGATTTTTGAATTGACCGTCTGGTGGTGTTCCGGGATCATCGTCTATATCGGCTGCCTCTCCGCCATCATTTGGAACACCGCATTCGAGGTTGCCTTTGGGCTGTCGCTCGGGCTGTTGTTCTCTTTCATCATATCATGGTCCGTAATGACCTATATATACATCCAGATAGCGCTGGAGAGGGAGAGAAAATGGTGGATAAACAAGAAGTCTACAGGAGAAAAAGCATAGAGCCTTGCGCTACGGGATCTCATGCACAAAGCCAAGGGATGCATAAGTATCTGTCTGCGACAAGACCAGGATACACATCCGTCAATACAATGGAGGGGCTCTAGTGCTCTGGTTGGTAGTGGCATGTAATACACGGACATGTTAGAAACATAAGTATGGTCTAATTTTAGCAAGTACACCCAGGAGTTGAGCCAGACACTTGATGGTAGAAGGTTGCCACAGAGCACTCTCACCAATTTGGCGCTGTGATAATGAATATATGGCTGACAAAGATTCGCTACCGAGGTTGGATTGTCAGGTAAAATAATGCGTGTATTTAAGACATGAGTGAGACAACAAGCGGCGGAATATACAGCACATACTCAGTCAGGTATGCAGGCTTAAGTGTTTACTCAACGTTGGGACAACGCGTGACACGATGCCTCTGATGGTTGGCAAGCATTGATGTTAGTTTAGAATGCCTACGAGCCACCCTTCAATATACCCTCTAATAGTCCTTCCCCCCCTCCCCCCAAATTCTCGGCCTTTAGTACCGCCAGTGATGTGACACTACTGCGTTCTGACAGCCCAAATATCCTGATTCTTGAGTATGTCTACTTTACCTTGGACACCCCTCAAATCTTTGTCGAGGACATCAGCCTGGACTATACCTGGTAAATCGCAATGGGAAGTGTTGCGTCTAGCATAATGGGTGACAGGCTCGTGAGCACAATCGCACGTCTATCTAGTATTTTACTCGACGCCCTTGGAAGCCCGCAGTCCGCAGAGATCATGTAATTCTCCCACACTGCAAGTGTGTCATGTTTCCCTAGTTGGTAGCGCAACAAGCCAACCGGCATTTTACCCAACTTGTATATGTTGCGCCTAGCGTAATCTGTAGCTAGACAGTCTTGGTACCGTAGGTATTCCAAATCCTAATTTCATTTCTCGACAGAACCGTTGTCTACTTTCACTCGCGAACACGTGCATCAAATAATCACCGAGTGCCTGCACCCTGATTTCCGTACGGAGAAATGTGTATGTATGAATTACATTTTATGCATAGTATGTATGAAAAATTGCACCAGCATTTAAATGCAATGAAGATAGTCAAAGAAGAACATGGACATGTTCTGAGCGTGAGAGCTTTCTCAGACAGCTATGAGCTTGGATAGGGGACGCATGGTACACTTCATTCTGGCTCGTCGAATTATCTGATTATCTGCCAGGTGCATCACTCTAACGCTAAAGCAATGTCAAGAAATAATATTTGTACCAATTCCCCTGCACTATGATCCAGATCTCGGTGAAGTTTGGGGAAATAAAACCCAAGACTTACCAGATTCAAGAATATGTCGCGAAGAAGACCCGTAATCAAAAGCAAGCTCGCAGCTCAAGAGATGAAGAACGCAGCAACTCGGTTGTTTAATCGGGGGAAAACAAGGCAGATGAGGCACTTATCTCTCCAAGCACTGGAGCATTGCCTCTCAGAATCTCCTGGTACCTAGAAACACCTCAACCAGGACTCAAAAGAGATATGCTACGTCGCATTCAGTATTGCACAATCCCAGCCGATGAAGGTTGTCAGCTTTAGGCAACAAAGCTTCTATAAGGCTCCGTGCCATGGAATTCAACCAACCTCCAATCCCCCAAAGCGCAAGGGTGGTGGCCGATTGTTCGCATAGTATTCCCAAATATAAGCAACCAAGCCCGAAAATTCTAGCCTCTCGACGCCTCTTTGATGAGAAAGGCCTTGCTTGCTAGACTCGTCGAGAATGGACAGCCCGCCTGCCACGTACACCAACCGCCCGAGAGCCGTCCATGGTGATGCTCGTTAGGTCAAGACAAACGTTTGGGCCGTCGGTATGTGCTGGTGCTGTTGTTGACAGACTGGGCTGTACCATGCTGATTTTTCCATGCCAGCTCTGTCCTCCCGAGGGAAACAAGCCAGTCGATAGTACTCACCGCCGAGGTCTGGGCTGGTAGGTAGTATACATGTGGTAGATGCAGTGTTGTAACTTCTAGTAGTCATCCTCTGGTGGGCCGTCCCCATCTTCAGGCATCCAGCCGGTAGGCCTCTCCGTACCCCTGACGGTCAAGCCATAAGCGAGCTTCTCAACCTTGAGCACCGAAGACCTCAGGGTGCTGAGTTTGACTTGATAGCTCTTGTTGTACTGCTGTGGGAGCATCTCGAAGAAACTACCAAGGTCCTGCATGTCTACTACAATGGTCCTCTCACGACCATCCGCAGGCGGGGTGGCGCTGCCGCCGGCCATCTTGCCGGTGAGGGCGGCGCTAGTGGTAGCGAAGCGCATCATCTCGCCGGAAAGGTCGAAAATCCCCATGAGGTAGTCGTTCTCGGTGATTTGTACTGCAGGCCGTGGACGGTCCGCGCCTGCCGTTGCAGGCGGGTCTCCCGCATCGACGTCCATCATCTGGTCGTCGGTGTGCTCCGAGAGCTCCGCGACCTTGGCCACAGCCTCGCCGAAGCCCATAAGGCGTTGAGTGCGGAGGTAATGGGCAAAGGTCAGGGCCTCAATCAGCTCCTCGATGCACATCAGGCTGCGCGAGTAGCGGTGGCGGTTGATGCCCTGGACGTCCGGGGCGAGGGTTGCGAGGAGCTTGGAGATGTCGCCCAGGCGGGACTGGATGTCTCTCTCGACCTGATCAGGCAGCTCCGGCTGTATCGTGCGGATCCTGGGCAAGGGGGTGTCAGTGAGGTGCCCGGCGGGCCTGAGGGGGAGAGACGGGGTGAGCAGTAACCGTTGCAATGAGAATATTCTGCCGACGGCGTCAGTCGCGGGCCCGAGAGAAGAGCGGCAGGCCCATTGGCAGGGCGCACAAGCGGCGCAAGAGTCTCACATCTTCTTGCTCAAGGCGGTGATGTCCCTGGAGGCCTTGACAATCCTCTCCCTGCGGTCGTGGTGCTCGTCGAGCTCGTCGCGGAAGCTCTCAAACATGGGCGTGTGCTCATTTCGCACGAGGGGAACCTTGGGCGCGCTGCTCTTGGCATTGCCCCTGAAGTCCCTCTTCTGGCCTGACATGTTCGGTCGCGCGTCGGTGTTGGACCCTTTGAGCCCCCGTCTCTGCTGTGGTCCGGATTGGTGACTGTAGCGAAGCTTGTCGTTCGGTGAGCACCTAGGTACCCAGGTCTTCATGTCATGAGGGTTCTGGGCGTGGTGGCCAGGCCCCCCCACCCCCACCCCCTGTCCCCACCCCCTTCAACATGGGCCATTGAACTGGAACCCTGGTAACGACACAGCTTAGAGAAATTGTTAAGTGCAGCGAGTCCACCACCATCAAGAACAGCTGCGAAATCATCGCGACCTAGCTGCCCCTTCCCTATCAACCCCCCCCCCCGACGGCCCGAGATGACATCTCTCAAGCCAGCAGACCAAGGGCGCGGACCAGAAAAAAGTAAAGGGCCCATATCCGCCTTGGTCTCAAGCCCGGTACCGCTCTACACCACGGCGGTCCTGTTCAGGGTGGTGCTCCTCGTCTACGGCCTCTGGCAGGATGCGAACTCTCCTCTCAAGTACACCGACATTGACTACCTCGTCTTCACCGATGCAACCCGCTTCGTTTCCCAGGGCCACCCCGCCGGGCCCTACGCCAGGGACACATACCGCTACACGCCTCTGTTGTCGTGGGCTCTCATCCCTACCACGTGGACAGCGCAAGGGAACCCCCTCTGGCTCAACGTGGCCTGCTTCAGCTTTGGCAAGCTGCTGTTTGCCCTCGCCGATGTCGTCGCAGGCGCCCTGGTCGTCAGCGTCCTGACCATGAAGGGGCATGGCATGGCGGCCATGCACGCTCCCGCCGCGCGCAAGTTTGCCGCAATCTGGCTGTTGAATCCCATGGTCGCCACCATCAGCACGCGCGGCAGCTCCGAGGGCCTGCTTGCCGTTCTGGTCATGGCCCTCCTCTGGGCAGTCCTGTCGAGGAGGGTGGTGCTTGCAGGTGTCCTCCTGGGCCTGGGCGTGCACTTCAAGATCTACCCCCTCATCTACGCCCCGGCCATCGTCTGGTGGATGGACCATGACCGCATGCCGGGTACGCCGGTCAGGCAGTCCTCAGCGTTTGGGTCCGCGGCGGCTTTCCTCACCCTGCCCCGCCTCAAGTTCGCTCTCGTAAGCTCGGGGGTGTTCATGGCCCTGAACCTGACCATGTGTGCCTCCTACGGAACCCCCTTCCTCGTGCACACCTATCTCTATCACGTCACACGCATCGACCACCGCCACAACTTCAGCCCTTACAACGTCCCTCTCTACCTGGCCTCCGCTTCTCCGCAGGACGTCTCCCGAGGCGTACGCGTCGAGTCCGTTGCCTTCTTGCCGCAGCTGCTGCTGTCTTGTGTTTTCATCCCTCTGGTCATGGCCAAGAAGGACCTGCCAGCCACCTTGCTGGCGCAGACCTGGGCCTTCGTGGCATTCAACAAAGTCTGTACAAGCCAGGTACGAGAGAGCCCTCCCCTCCTCCATGCGCCCCCCCCCCCCAGCTCGTTTTCTGTCTCTCGTTGGCCCTTCAGACCCCCGAGTACTGACAAACGGGTGGGATCGACCTCCGTGGCAGTATTTTCTCTGGTATCTCGTCTTCCTCCCACTCTATCTCCCACGCTCTTCCTTCCTGCGCAACGCGAAACTGGGCATAGCGGCTTTGCTACTCTGGGTCTTGACGCAAGCAGCGTGGCTGCAGCAGGGCTACGAGCTGGAATTCCTCGGGGAAAGCACTTTTGTGCCCGGCCTGTGGACAGCAAGTCTAGGTTTCTTTCTTGCGAACTGTTGGATTCTTGGTGTCATCGTGGGCGATGTAGCGTAGCCTGGACGATGCGCGTCTTGTGTCGTCATGGTGTCATGCTCGCCAAAAGGACCTTGTCTTTCAGCGGGTGCGTACTGACCAGCGATGCAAGTCGGTGGTGCCCAGGGCTGTGAAGGCAGGGGATGGGATTTCTGCGTAACCCGAAGAGCTGGGCCGCCACGGGCCGGAAGAGACCAGCTTCGGCCCCTCTGAACCAGACGCTCGAGACTTTGGATGCAGAAAAGGGCTCTCGGTGTGAAAAGGGCCTTTCGTAACTGCGTCTGGAATTTCCGTGTTTTGAACGCCGTCCATCTCGACAGAAACAGGATTATGTGGAAACTCGGCAGATTGATTCGTATATTCTCTGTGACATGCGTGCGGGACAAATCAGACTTCAGCCAGCCTCTACTCCTCCCTAAATACGCGTCCTGTCTGTCCCAGCGGGTGAGAAATAAATCAAGTCGACCAAATACGTCAGCATTTTACGGCCAGCCTTTAAGCCTCCCGCGAAATCACCTCCAGTTCTCTCAAAAGCCCCTGGCACCAATGCACACAGGCCCATGCGTTCAACGCCGATAAATATTTGCCAAGCATGTTAACTCGAGCCAGACGCCTTTTCTATGCCGCAATATCAAATCATGGGCAAAACACAAGCGGGGGGATATCATTAGGTATTAAAATGGCAGACCAAAAACAGAAACGCCGTGCTTTGCTTCCAAACCCATATGCAACTGCGAGTGGAGCTCATCCTACGATAAAATGCAACCCCCCCCCCCCCGATTTAGCTGCTCGGACCATTTCCCATTGCTCGATAAGTGGTGACCGTCCCCCTAGGGCACAGCAATGCCTCCCGCAAGGTAGGCGTAGTTGGAGAGTTTCAGGGAGAGTACGCGACTCCTGGGGAATTCGGGGCTGATGACCATTCTACCGTCTTTGTTGATGCCGACTTCACCGAAGGACTCGGCAAGATCCTCGAACTGGGCATCGGGCCGGGTGCGGTTGAGCTCGGCGACGATGGCATCGCTCCAGACGCCAGAGCACCAGCCGTCGCGGAGGATGAAGTAAGGATTCAACGGTGGGACCGGGGAGTCTAAGAGGGAAGTCAGCGTCAGATGATGCTCACATCCATCTCCCGAAGCACTGTGTCGGATGGGTACGATGAGAAGGGGTGAGGGTAAGGGCGGGCGAGCTCGTCTCTCGCTCTTCTCTCTTACCTAGATCCACGTATCGGATCCGCAAGTACTCCACGGCCTTGAGCCTGCCGAGAGCCCTGATCCCTGCCAACACGAGCTGCTCGAAAGCGTTGATGAAGTTCATATCGGTGATCCCAGAACCAGACTCGTTCCAGTGGACGACATGGCGACAGCAGTTCCGGACTGTCAGGTCGATAGACTTCAGCCGTGTGCTTCGCGGTTCCACCAGCCGCGCAAGAAGGTCAAAGAACTGCCGACAGACACGGCCAGTGTAGGCGAAGTGCTCAAGGCTTGGTGCGGCTTCGGCGAGTTTCGTGCAGAAGTGCAGCGTGTTAGACACCTTGAGGAAGTATGCAGGAAAGGACAGCTCCCTTCGATATTCGACACCCTCCAAGTTCAGACTCAGACTGGTCAGGCTCGGAGGGAGCTTCGGTAGGATCGCCGCCATACAGAGGTAGCTCTTAGACTTGGCCTTGCTATAGTTTCCGTGCCACTCTTGGAGGTTCGGTAGCGCGTAGACGATAGCATCGAAGTCATCGTCACTCCGTATCAGGTTCCACTGTCCCTTGCAAACGAGCGTCCTGACGGGTGCAATCTTGGGAAGGGGCTTCTCGTGCCCCTCTTCTGCGATATGGTGACGCACCCTGGGGGCCTTCTTCCGCTCCCCCCCCTCGAGCGTGAGGACGCAGACCTCGGGGAGCGTGGTGCTGACGAAGTAGAAGGCCTCCTCAAGCGAGCAATTGTCAGTTGGTATCACGTATGACGCGTTAGTCAGGCCGTCAATGGTGACGGGCGGAAGGATCGAGCTGGAGAGTGCAGGAGCACTCTTTTTGGGCTGGAAGACGGCAAACCACAGCTCCACGTGCTTGACGTATTGACGAAGGTGCGAGTGCTCCGCGAAGAAGGCCACCGCGTCGTTCAGGGATTGCACCGTGGCCTTGATCTTGACATGGCGGTACAGCCGTTCCTGGATGAGAGCCCTCCACACGCTGCTGACCAAGGCTAGTGCCGAAAGTTCCTTCCGCCTCGAGTGCCTCAAGGCCGTGCCCCAGCTTCGAGTGACGCTGGGCATACCCAAGGAGCTCTTGGACGAGGCGGACACCCTGTAACCGAACAGATGGTCGAGTATGCACTCATGTATCTCAGCGGGGAGGTCATCCAGGTTCGTGTGCGTCAGCGGGGGGTGGGGTAGCTCGGTGGTGCCGAGGATTGGAGATTCGACAAGGTGCTGGTGATGATGGTGGTGGCCGTGGCCGTGGCCGTGGCCCGGGTCTGAGATGGAAGCTGGCTGGGACGGACAGCTGAGACATCGAATAGTCGTTTGGCCGAGCTCGGGTTCTGGGAAGGGCGTGCTGCTCGGGCGTGCGGGCGGGGCAAAGTCCTGCATCCTAGATCCTTGGGGGAGGGGAGGGCTCGAGGCGCCGGGGGAGACGGGGTTGGAAGCGATGGCCATGATGGAGGCGAGCTCGACAGTGGCCTTTCCGACGTCTTGGCGAGCGGCGGCTGAGCGGTCAGAGGAGCGGTCGATGCTGGTGCGCCTAGTGTCGATTGACAAGGGGCCAACATGGCTGTCGGGATTGAACATGGTCGCAGTCTGGACTGACATGATTGTGGGAAAGGGAGGACGGAGCCGATCGAGTCAGTTGGGACGGGTGAGTGGCACCTGTCGGGCTTGCTCTCGCTCGCATGTGAGTGTTTCTATGCGGGTGTTGTTGAAACTGGCGGATTGTCGAGCGAATACGGGCCGGGTCGGGTCGAGGCAGGAGGGAGGGAGTCAGTTGCAGAGGTGATAAGGGGGAAATGATGTAGACTGCGCAGGTTTCGTCGGCCTGGTCGAGTCTAGTCGCTGCGGCTGTGGTTGTGGATGGCGAGGGCGGTAGCGACGTCGGCTCCTGTCGATGTCGATGGTCGCAGAGGAGTCTTTACCCTTCTGATGGACCAGCACCGAGAGGGGGAAGGCAGGAGGAAAGAAATGAAGGAGTAGACGACGAGAGTAGGGGTCGCGTGAGGGCGAGACTTGGCCGGCAGCGATTGGCCGGGGGCAGGGAGGCGTCGGGTAACAGGATATTGCGACGACAATGCTGGTGGGCAGCAAAGCTGGGGACGCGTGGGCCGATAGAGAAAAGAGAAGGGGAGGCAGAGGGAAGGAAGAGGAGAGGCGCTTCGAGACAGGCGGATGGCGGATGCTTGGCTTGGTCAGTTGCCTTGGGTTTCGAGCGAGTGGCCTTCGTCAGGAAGCACCCTCAGGGATGGGGCGGCGCTGAGAGTAAAATGGTTGCACGGGAAAGTTAGGAGTGGTCGTGGATGGTAGGTAGGTATGTAGGTCAGAGCGGGAGGCAGACGGGGAAGCAAGTGGTGGATGGGTTGGCTGCACAGCGTCCGTCCTTTGATTTCTTGGGGGCAACGGGCGGTTCTAGGGGGGGGGATGTTTTTACACTAATAACCCTTGCCCTCGTAGCAAAAACGGATCAGAACCTCGGCGTTTTTTTCCCACTCTGTTCGGAGTCACGACACGACGGGCGGGGTGAGAATAACAGCAGTAGGAGCAGGTACATGCATACAGGCACAAGAAAGGCACACATGTGTATGAGCGATCACAGGTCAAGTCCCACAGGTGAGAATGGAAATGGACTGGGAAGTGAAAATGGCTGAACCGGCAGTGGGTGAAAGTGAAGATGTGAGTGCAAGTGCTGCATCTGCGTCGATGATTGAAGTAATAACTACCTCTGTAGTACTTATCGCGGATGCCCATACAGAATTGGGCGGGGGTAGGGACGGGTTGGCTCAACGCATGCATACTGTACGTGTGTGAAGTGTCGACTGCTGATTGCCGTGCGCTGCATTCTGATTTATCCCACACGAGCCGGACGGATGGAGGAGGTGGGATGGGATGAGATGGCACTGGCACTGGCACTTGAGAGGTCAACAAACATGAAGTGTCAGTGTCGGTGTCAGTGTCGGTGTCAGTGTCGGTGTCCCAGTCCTGCTTGGGGATTTTGCTTTTGCTTTTACTTGCCGTCTGTCGCCTGCCCAGCTGAGGCCCGAGGGTGAGTGAGCCGTTGTTATTATAGGTGCTGCGCCTGCGAGTCGGTCGTTGGCCCGTTCTTTCCGCCGCACCGTACCTGCTTGGCCTATACCTAGGTACACAGACGCAGGGTGCATCGGCAGAGGGACGATGGGGGCAAGGAGGCAGTAAGGCGGCAGACATGACCAAGCCCCTGGGCGGGTTTCAGCCTCCCTCAGACACCATGCTGTGGGGTTTGCGGGTGGGTGGGCGAGCAGCTGTGTTTTGCGGTCCTTGTGTTTTGTGTTTCGTGGTTTGTGAAATGCCCTGCCCTCCCCGCCCTCCCTGCCTCCTCACAACAGCCTACCCGCCTGTGCATCTGTCAGCGGTTGGGGTTTGGCAGCGCGCCACGCGTCGATTCTCCCGGTTCAAACAAGGCAACACGCACGACAAAACGGCTTACGACAAGATTTGGCCCCTCCCCTCCCCGGTGCTGATCGATCGCGAGTTGCATAGACCGAGATTCATTCCAATCTGGGAAGGGGAAGCAGCATTGCCTTCTCTCTCACCCCCTTGCTTGCCCACCTCCACACTCCCCCTACCTAAACAGTAGTGTAGGTATACACACACACACGACGGAATGACCACCCACTACCACAGGCGTGCGGGAACGCCAAGCCACGTCTGGGTCTTGGCGGCGATCCCCTTTACAAGGTTCAAGATCTGGCACTACCCGCCCCCCCCCCCCGCCCGCCCCAGTGCCCACCCGTCAAACCGCCGCCCCGTCTCGTGCGCTGCCGAGCCTCTGCTTCTCTCTGCACCACTGTGTACGATACACTAATTTAAGCATATGCTACCACGGTAGGGCAGTATACCTAGGTATACTACCACACTATACGGGGGCCCGGCCAATGGTTGTGCTCTTGTGCCTTGCAGCAAACCAGCAGAGACGGCGCCCCGTTCTCACACTACAATCGCCCTTTAATCTATCCGTGGCTGCGGCTCCCGAATGCGGCTGTCTCGCTGCTGGTCGGTTGTGACTTTGGACTTGGGGCCATGGTTCGTGACTGCGGCCGTCACCCTACACAGTAACTCCGTACCCCCGCCCCGGGCGCCCCTTCCGTCTCATGTTGACATGGACTTTTGACACCCACGGCCTGTGGGCCACCGCTGGGCAGATATTGTATTACATTACATTGTATTGCATTACATTGTATTACATTACATCTCCACAGCCCAACGCCCCGGGCCGCCGCTGTCGAGGCCCGCCGGCCTTGTGTTGAGCCTCAATACCTTAATCTCGACGCCGGCGCCTAGCAGGCAACCACCGTGGCCCTCTCAAGTCGCCGAGATATGCAGGGCGTGTGGCCTCCATATGTGTGTGTGTGTGTGTGTGTGTGTGTCGGGACCAAAGGAAACTCCCGATAGGACTGGCCAGGCGTGCCCGCAGCTTCCCGGGACCAAGGCGCGGCGATCATCGGGCTTTGCTGCCTGTGCCTGGCTTGTTTTGTGTTTGTTCGCTCGCTCGGTCTCTCTCTCTCTCTCTCTTGTCTCTTTGTTTGTTTTGTCATGACAGTCATGAGGACGGGGGGAGAGAGAGAGAGAGAGAGATCATGCCAGTGCAATGCATTCCAAAAGTACACGCCATGTACCATGTCGCCGTCGTCTCGCGCTGGCGGGGACTTTGCAAACACAACCCGTCCCCCTCCCTCCCCCTTCTCCTTCTCGCCCATCCTAGCCTGCCACACGTTTGACTTGGCGGCAGGAGGGCTGCGTAACCCGCGTGGTTTTGGTGCACCTCAACCGCTGTGTTCTGCTGCAAGGCTCGCCGCCTCGTAGTCAAGTCTTTACTGTCCTGTCCTGTCCTGTCCTGCCCCGCCTCGCCTCGCCTGGTGTTGTGTCGTGTCGTGTCGTGTTTCCCCTGGCGCCATGTGCTCTCACCAATCTATCTGCTCCCTGCCCGCCGTCCGCTGTCCGCCAGCCCTCACCTCACTCGCCCTGCCCAGAAGAGCCTCTCGAAAGGGGGCCCCGCCGGGCCAATGCCGCCAAGTCTGCTGCGACACCCGAATCTTGATGCTTGTATGTCCTGCCTCTGCAGAATCCCCTTCACAGACAGACCCATGCGCTTGGCGAACCATGGCCCTTGCCTCTCGCTAGCAAGACGCGTCTCCTGAGTACCAAGTCTTTCCCGTCTTGTCCCTGATTCTGATTCTGCTGATGTTACTTGCAGCTTGCTGGGTGCTGGCCCACAATGCCACGACTGGCCCCCCCCCCGCCCACCCAATTGGTTTGGTTGATATATCACCTCTGCGCCCGCCCATTGTTTCCCGCATCTCTCAATAGCAAGCCCTCTCATTCTTTCCTGGAAGCCCATCCCATTCTTCTCTTCTCGTGTTTTTAATTCCTAGACTTATTTGATACCCGCAGCCGCTGCCCGTGGCTCGATCCGGTCTCCCTCACCCTTCCCTTCATCTAAACCAAAAAAGAAATCTACTTCTTCTTCTACTGCTTCCGCTTCTGCTTCGTTCCACTGGTCGCCGTTGTCGAGGACAGGCTCTGCTTCAACCTTTCTGGCCGTTTCGTTTCCCTGGGGGACTTCTTTCTGTGTGCAAGTGCTGGTCTGGCATCCTCTTCTTGGTGATACCGTTCTTGATACCGTTCTCTTTTTATTTACACCGCTATCACCACCACTGTTGATACCTTCATCTGGCCGTCAACATGGCTCCCGTATCTACCTCTCTTCTCGCCACCTGCTCCCTCCTGGCTGCCCTCGCCCTGGGCGCCCCGGCCCCGGCCCCGGTCCGAGAACTGCAGGGACTTGGTGTGCCCATCATGAACGCTGATGCCAAGAACATCATCCCAAACAAGTATGTCGTCGTCTACAACGACACCTTCGATGATGACGCTATTGCCACACACGAGGCATACTGGGTCGACACCATCGCCAAGCGCAACATCGGCAAGCGCTCCCCCATAGACAACCGCATGCTCAGCATGACAGTCCATACATTCACCATCGGCAGCATGCGAGCCATGTGCCTCGAGGCCGACGACGCCTCCGCCATCGAGATCAATGGCGCCGACGAGGTGTCGTACATCGAGGCCGACGCCTATGTCCACCTCAATGCCCTCGTCACCCAGCAAAACGCCACCACCGGCCTCGCCCGCATGTCGTCTGCACAGCCCGGGGGGTCCACCTACACCTTTGACGACACGGCAGGCCAGGGCATCACCGCCTTCATCGTCGACACGGGCATCATGGAGGAGCACGAGGAGTTCGAGGGCCGCGCAACCTTTGCCTTCAACAGTGCCGACAACATCAACACCGACGCCAACGGCCACGGCTCCCACGTGGCTGGCACCATCGGCGGCAAGACTTTTGGCCTTGCCAAGAAGGCCACTCTGGTTGGCGTCAAGGTCCTGGACGCCCAGGGCGCGGGCACCAACTCGGGTGTCATCGCAGGCATGAACTTTGGTAAGCCCCCATCCCCTTGGGTCTCGCCGCCCCCCCTCCCCCCATTCGTGGCACATCACGCTGCACACGTCGGGGTAGATGGGCAGCAAGGCAGGCAGGTAGACAGTGCGGGTGGCTAACGGCAACAAACAGTGGCACAAACGGCTAGGGCAAACGGGCTCTCGGGCAAGTCGGTCATGAACATGTCCCTGGGTGGCGGGCGCTCCAACGCTGTCAACCAGGCCATTAACGCCCTCCGTGCCGCAGGCGTCGTCCCTGTCGTGGCCGCCGGCAACGAGAACGTTGACGCCCAGAACGACAGCCCCGCCTCCGCCCGCGGCGCCATCACCGTCGGCGCCATCGACCAGACCACCGACCGCCGCGCCCCATTCAGCAACTTTGGCCAGTTTGTCGACGTGTTTGCCCCCGGCGTCGACGTCGAGAGCGTGGGCATCCAATCCACCACTTCCACCGAGACCCTGAGCGGGACGAGCATGGCAAGCCCTCACGTCGCCGGCTTGGCGGCTTACCTGATGGCCAAGGAGAACATCACCAACATTGATGCCGTTGCTGCCCGCATCACAGATCTCGCCGGTGCGACGCAAGCCCGTGTCCTGGGAAATGTCAGGGGCACGACGCCGCTGATCGCCAACAACGGGGCCATCTGACCCCTGGACGGTGCACTCATGGCGTTGGGCTGATCTCTTTTTTCTTATCTTGTTGCCTCTCGTGGACTCACCCCATCTGCATTGAACGGACGCATTGCGCTTTTGGCATATAGGCATTATTACTCTTTCCTGTTCTCTGTATTGTTTTACTCTGGTCCTCCAGGCCCTATTTTTCAGCTTCTCCTGGCTTAGTCTCACTCTTGGGGCGCGGCCCGTGACAATGGGCGGAGGAGCAATGGCTTCGCGAGGCGGCCATGGATAAATACAATTCTCGACATAGCATAGACAATGAAAATCAAATCCGTTGGTCAACGTGGATATTGCATCTTCTGGTGGGCACTCGGCGGGTGAATGCTTTTGTGCCGCAGCTGACCAGCTTGGCTGTTTCAACCAATTTTAGCAAACAGCCTTGCCTCCTTGAACTTCTCGGCACCAGCCGTGCCCATTATAATAGGAAGCGGGGCGGGGGCGATACTCACCTATGCTTTGATCTTCCGCACACGGTGCTTGAATGGCAATTCGGAAATGTCCCCAAGGGCTGGGCGGATGTGAGAATGGCTTGCTGGTTTCGACCGAGAGAGGGCCGGTACGTGAGCGCTCAGAGTTGACCTACAGAGGAGATCGGATGCGCCCACACCTCCGCAAGCGTGGTTCTGGCCCTCATGCAGTGACTTCCTGGTTTCAACGCTCAGCCGGCGTCGATGCTAAGTGTGACGAACACTTCCACACTATCCAACTCATACTTCCTTGTTCTTGCCTACGCCTTTGCTCGGCTGAGGAGTCATGGTCGCACGCTGGCTGCCCGAGATGTCACATTCCCAAACACGGGCACACGTCTCTCTCACAGCCTCTGCATTGTCGAATCCGCCCGGACAGACAGTAGGTAGCCAGCTCTTGTATGATGGTGGTGATACTCTGTGTTACTCACGCTCCCACATTCCCTCCCATGCCCGTCTTTACCTCCTGTTCTCCGCAGATCACTGGGAGCCGGAGCCTTTCAGACAGCACGGGCTCTTGTCAGCCTCTCCACCTGTGGTTTCCATTGCGCAACATGGGGCACATCCTACCTTCTCTGCCTGACCTATGTCATCATCGTCGAAGGGGGATTCTCTGAGAACGATCTTTTGCAGCGTCGCAACACGGGTAGCATCTTGATTCTTGAAGAAGCCCAGGTTCTGAAGCTTGAGAGTGACCTGAGAGTATTACCCCAAAGTTGTTTCGCCCGCCCACTTTGATACATTCTGCCGTGGCATTGCTTCTCCATGAGATCAACCATGGTCAATTCTTTCTCGCCTCGCCCTGGTTCCCGTCAGTCATGACCGGTGAGAAGGCGTCCTTCTGTATTCATCCAGCCTCTTCTCAACATGTATAATCAAGGTTTCCCCAGCCCGCAGGTTGCAAAGTTCTCTAACCCAAAGGGAATTTATTGTCACCTGATCATCACCAAAACACCGACTTGTGTGCCCTCGCGTGCCGGAAAAACTCTCGAAGGACACCTTCGTTGGGACTGCTTTGGTCCCAAAAGTGACTGTTGCTTTAACGGTGGCCCTCATGGAATTTGGAAAGCAGATTAGATCGCGTGGATAATGTTCGAAAAGGCACAGGACGAAAGACTGAGAAGCCCCTTGCAGTTGTACTCTGCAAAATGGCCAAGGCGTGGCATTTGGGATGCGAACATACCGAGCCATCAAATTGAAACAATGGATGACCCTGTCTACAACAACCATCTGAATGCGGCAGGTCGGATTCAACGAAAGGGTCACGCTGTAGGACCACCCAAAACCTAACTCAACTATCTCCCAGTGACCCAGAATGCCGGTTGACTTGCCCACGGCCGCCCATCCCGCCGCGGTGTGAAGCGTGCCACCAGTACCACCACACCGGGATTTCACGGCCGGACTTGTGGATTATTCACCCCGAGGTAGGTAGGTGCCAGCAGACTACGGGCGTCGGTACTGACCATTAGGTACGGTACCGGCCTGTGTGAGTTAATAGTAGTTAGCCTGCTGCTGAGAGAATGAGTTTCGAAGCATCCCATGGCCCAGCACTGGGCAAGACAGGGCCTGATGACAGAGGACGATTTCTCCTGATGGTCGTGCGTTCATAGTCTTCATTATTACGTATTATAGCAACGGAAGCTTCGGCCCAAGCCGTCATTGAATGCCAGTGTCTCTGTCCAATCTACCTGGTGGCAACGAGAGCAAGGCAATTGCCATCGCTCCTCTCCAGCTCCGCCACCTGACTCAACATCAATCTGACGAATATTAGTAGGTTAGGATGGTCCCATAGCCTCGGGCCCAGCCACCCCGCAATCTCATCCTTTCAAGACTCCAAGCCTCAAGCCTCCTCAGACCAGAATCTCAGAACCAGTGTGTTCCCCTTGCGCTGAACCCCTCCTTATAGGCAACGTCCGCAGCACAGAAGATGTGTGTTGAAGGTGCTCGTGCAGGCTCCTAATCATGCGCTGAAGCTCATCCTTGACCTCGTCCTGCGAGCCAGTCGCCTGCAGCACGCTGACCATGGGAGCTCGCGGCATGTACGGAATCGAAGGTATGGGTGCGTCTGAGTCAACATCGGAGTCCTCGATGGTAATAGACACGTGGCCGTCGTCGGCGTGGGCGGCTGCGTCATCCGATGTGTCGTTGGCGCTGTCGGACGGTGGAGTAAGCACCACATCCCCTGACGTCGGGGTAGTTGGGATGATCCCAAGGCCAATTTCATCAGGAACATAAATGGAGGGCTCCCTTTCGTGCATCGACAAGAGCGAACTGGTCGAGCCAAAGCCATCGGGCACGTAAAGGGATGGCTCCCTGTTGCTCCGTGGGATTGCATCGTCCAACACGTGAGAAGTCTTCTCGAAGCTGCTTCTCGGGGGCCCGTCGTCCGAGACATAGAGAGATGGTTCTCTGTTGGCCGAGGGAAAGGAATCTTCTAGGTTGAACTGGAATGACTTCTGATGTGACAGGGTGGGCCTCCACGTGTCCGAGGTCGCGGAGGAAGCCTCGGAGAGCGCAGTTGTGGGACGGAGAGACTCGCCGTTCTCGCCGACGAGACTGGCGTCGAGATCGATCATGCTAGAGGCTGAAAACCGACTGACTTCCAGACTGGTCGCAGCGCGTGGCGGCAGTGTCACGTGTAACGAGTCCTCTTGGCGATGTCCTGCCACGGTAGTGGGGAGAGAGTCCAATGCCATATAGTCATCCTCGTCGTTCTCGTCGTGAGACTGGAACCACTGCCCCTCGAGGCGGGGGTTCGACGCCGTCGCCGCCGAAAAAGACCAGTCCTGCGTACTTCGATGGTCAAGGCTGGACTGGCTCCTGGTGATTTCTGGTCGGTCCGGCTGCGCGGCAACTCCCGCAGTGGCGTTTGCAAAACTCCAGTCTTGGGTCCGGCGGTGATCCATGGTAGACTGGCTTCTATAAAGCTGGCTCTCCCTACGGTTGTCCTGTTCATCCTCTGGGTTGGACTCCTCGCCGATTGCCGCTGGGAAAGACCAGTCTTGGGTGCGACGGCGGTCCAAAGTCGTCTGACTCCTCCCGAGCGGCCTGATGCTTTGTCGACTAGCTCTGAAAGTGTCCATTTGCGTATCAGCGTATCGAGAAAGCCTTCCGCCATCCAGAGATTCATCTAGGTCGATCAATCCCGATTCCCGGATCGTCTGGTGTTTTGAGACGGGGAAACTAGCCTTAATGGTCTCCCCCTCCTCCATGTCTGCGAACCGTGATAGCCTATCACCGTCGAGTGACAAATCAAGATCGATCAGTGATTCCCGCGGCGGTGCTGAGTCCGTGCTGCCTTCCTGCGGAGTGGGGATCTCGCCCAATTCAGGCGCTGAAGACGGCATGGGCCTGCCATAGAAAAGCCGGGCATTCTCCTCATAACTCGTGATGGTGTTAGGATCGAAGGCCTTCTCAAGAGGAGCCTTCAGGACTGGGATGTTGGGAGGTCTGCGGCGACGGCCCTGTTGCTTTGGAGGTGGAGGCATCATCGAGACGCGAGGCCCGTACGCGTCATACACGGCTTGAGCCTGGCTGTCACCGAGAACCCTCTGGTCGATCTCGCCAACCATGGTATCGAAGTTCCAGTCGTCACTGTGTGAAGGGTGCGAGGGTTCATCACCAATCGGTGCTTGGGCGCCGCCTGCATTGAATAACGACATCCGGTTTCCCCCTTGGACTTCCCAATATCGATATGCGTTCACGAGCATGGAGAGGGACTTTGTCGGGTAGTCACGCTCAGTGTTGTAGATGTACGGGTGGCCCTGTATCTGGCCGACGGAAGGGCGATCTCTTGGGTCCTCGGTCATGCAGAAGGCAACCAGATCTTTCAGGCTGTCCGAGAACTGATCCCCTTCGAGCCGAGGAACGTGTTGCTTGAGGTAAGAGCCGAACTGTGATGGATCAAACCGCGACATGTTCTTAGCATTAGGGGGCAGTCCGGTGGCGGCTTCGAAAGCAAGGGACCCGAAAGCCCATATATCGACCTCAGTGCCGTACGAGACGGACATGTCAAAAAGCTCCGGGGCCATCCAATTCAACGTGCCGGTGACCGTGCTCCTCTTGTCGAACTTGGTCTCTATAATGCCAGCGACCCCGAAGTCGCACAGCTGGACACCGCCGACCTCGGTCACCAGCACATTCGCGCACTTGATATCGCGATGGATGATGCCTTCCTTGTGGACCCATTTGAGAGCCTCGGCCACCTCGCGCAGAATCGGAACGATCCATTTCTCTGGCAGACCCCCTGACGGCCGCATCAGGGTTGAAACACTTCCGCCGCCGCAGTACTCGGTAATTATCCACATGGAGGGGCCGACGAGGAGCGTTTCGATGACGGTGTTGATATTCCTGGCGCCGCTCTCACCGAGCTTCTTGAGCGTATTGACCTCCTTGAGAATGTCCTGGAAGGTATCAGCCGCACCGGGCGCGAGGCTGTCTCCCTCGTCGATGCTGATGATCTTGACGGCGACGAGGCGGCCCGAGCCAGCCGCCCTGGCCTTGTAGACGCGCCCGAAACTTCCCTTTCCAATGAGCTCCGACAGGGCATAGGGAGGAGGGTTTCGTCCAGCCTCGCCGCATTCACGCACGATGCGCTTCTGCATCTTGTCGGCATCTTCGATGGCTTTCTTCTTGGTGGCCGAGAGGTCGGCAACACCAAGCTGCAAAGCGGCCATTCTCTAGTCCTGAAGGGGGGGGGGGGGAAGCGGCCGTGCGAAAGTCAGTGAGAAGAGGGTATTCGTATCAACAGCTGAGCTGTCCGGACAGTCTGATGGCCAACGCTGGGAATGGCAGGGGCAGAGGCGTGAGGCTCGTCCTGACCCCGAGACTGGCGGTGTGCGAGGGTGCTTGCGGTGAGTCGCAAGCAGCACCCGGTCGCAGTCTCGGTTCCTGGCCCAAGAGCCGGAGGATTGTCTGTCCTTGAAAACTCAACAGCTCGGTGCGACACTGAGCAATGGTGGTTTGGGAGGTCTGGCGAGCCCAAATGAAGGAGGACAGGCGGGGTGCTGGTTTAGCAGTCTCATTCAGGCCCTCCGCGTGCCAAGACGGGGGTCGCACGTGTCTAATGAGGGCGCGCAGGCTTGTCGAGAACCTCTGGCAAGGGACCCTGTTCAGTCTGGAGGGCTGGGTGGACGATCAAGGGGTTGTGAAGAGGTGACGAAGCACCAAGGGGCGAGTCAATGTGGCCAGTCGAGCGTTGATCGTGTGCATCGGGGGTTTAGCTGGCGAGGCAGGGGCCACACTCTGACGCTTACTAAGGCTGCAGGCCTCAAGGAAGCACCCCAGGGCGGTCTCACAACACGACGCAACTCGACGGAACAGGGCATACCACAATGAGCTCAAGTCTAAGCGCATCTCAAGGTCAAACACGATGCGCGTCATAGTGCGTTGTCCACTGGCATAGACACGACTTCTTGGGGCAGATTCAACGTCTCTCTTTGACTACAGGGGAAAATGGGTGCGCCTACACCTCCGCAGCATGGTGTGCCCTTTATATGATATCTGACAAAGATGTCTGACTGGATTCAACATCTCTCACTGTTCTGTCAACACATCGAGAGCGGCGTTGCTCCTGCTTTATGCCAGAGATCCGGGTTTCATGCACTGCAGAAGGGGTCTGCAACCCCGGGCACTCACCTCCCGACTTCCAGTGTTTGGATGCCTTCACCAACAGCGCGCCTACGGACGGATGAAGCAGTTCCCTTCCTCCTCCCCACTGGCTAATATGACACAACACGTACAGCGAGGGCGAGGGGATGGGGAGACCAAGGGGAATACAAGACGAGGAAAGAAAACGGAGTGCGTCCACCCAGGGTCACCGGAACCAAGACCGCTCCAGACTCGACATCTCAGCAGCCATATGCTTGTCATCGAGTATATGTTCGCAATCCAATCCGCAGAAGTCATGCTGGCAAGGCAGCCCAGCATGGCCTCTGGGTGTGTCCGGAAACCAGACTTCAAATGCCGCATCCATCAATATCAGCATTTCTTGGCACAAACCACAGTCATCAGGGTAGACTGGGTCGCAATTTGACATCCATGCTTTGTGTGATGACTTGTCACCTGTGACGGCCTCCATTCGGTGCTCAAAGAGCCGCCATTCAATGGCATCCACCACCGTCCGGGTCGACGCCCTATTCGAGTACTTGCCACCAGGACTCAGTCAAAGACTTGCAAGACGTTGCAGACAGACCTGCGTGAAGATATGTATTATGTTATTAGTATGATCGTATTCCTGAAGCCCCACAGGGCTCGAATGTATCGGAGGCTTATGTCGTCAGCAAAACGAGTCGAGTTTTTGGTATACCAGGAGTATGCAGCCTTGGTGTACCAGTTAATCACGTAACGTGTCGTCATTTTACATTCCCTCATCAGCGCGAAAAGCGGTATTATATCATTACAGTTCCTCGTGCACACCAGTTGTCGGCGCGCCACCTGGCGCTGGTGCAACCAGCGAATCGGGCGTGCCCGGCGGGAAAAGTTTGGACCATTCGAGATTCTCGGTGATCTTGTCGAATCTTGCCCCCAAAAACCACGCCAGTGCGATCTATAACTGCGTCAGTAAACTAGCCCTGTAGCCAGCAGAGATGAGCATCAACCTACCATCAAGCCGCCGACGAATACCAGAACAATGAGCACGG
Source organism: Diaporthe sp. PMI_573 (assembly GCA_021399435.1). NCBI lineage: Eukaryota > Fungi > Ascomycota > Sordariomycetes > Diaporthales > Diaporthaceae > Diaporthe > Diaporthe sp. PMI_573. The sequence goes on from JAJTUP010000048.1 coordinate 394,041, forward strand.
CCAGGACAAGGTACAGAGCCTCAGTCTTGTCCACGGCCTCCTCCTGTTCACGCTGGACGACCGCCTTGGTCTTCTTCGCGGCCGACAACTTGTTGACATCTTGTGTTGGGAATATCCTTTCGATGAACTGCTCAATCTTGCCGCACTGGATGCCGATGGCCAGGAAGTTTGGGTCTCTCGGGTCGGCCTTTTGATGTATCTTCCGAATATAGCGCCGGAAAACCTCGCTCACAACTCTGAGGTTTTGCGTCGACTCGGTCATCAGCTGGCAGGCGTCACCTTTGGTGATCTTGACGTTCTTTTCAAAGATGTCAGGATTCATGAAGACGAGTTCCAAGGTTGCGATGGCCATTGACTGCGGAATGGCCACGAAGTTGAACACGCTCTGCTCCCTGACCGCGGCCATGTAGTACAGGCATTCGTCGGCATGTTTCAAGGCGTTCAGAACCATCTCGGACCCGCAGTAGAGTGCCTTCTGCCGGTTCTCAGGTTTGAAAAGGTCCTCCAACTGGTCGACGTGCTTACTCCATATCTCCTTGGGCCACCACTTCTTGCCCTCGTCAAAGTCCTCGCGAACGTCGCGGATGATGTTGACCTTTTGTAGGAACTGGCCCATAGATTCGGTAAGCTCTGGGCGGTCCTTGAGGGCGGGGTTGGCAAGATTGGATTGGACGAAAAGCCGGGTCAGACCCTCGCCGACCAGACCCGCGACGTAGTGGCAGTACAGCTCATAGTCCTTGATGGATATGACGCCATCCTTGTTCAGCTCGCCGTTGAGTGCGAAGTCTGCCATGCCGTTGCCCATCATTTCAGTGATGCTCTTGATGATGTCACGGTACTCCACCTTGGTCTTCTGGAGCTCGGCAACCACATCGTCGAAGTGTACGAGTAGCTCGCGGTCCTTCTCGTCGGGCCCGTTGCCGGTGAAGGTCCAGCCATCCATCTCCATGTTTTGGTGAAAATTGCGCAGCAGGGGCTCCTTTGTCTTGGCGTCGAGAGTCATGTCATCCTCAATGGTGTCAAGACCGCGCAAGACGAGGTAGAAGAGGGTGATGGGCATCAGGAGCTCGGGGTTGAGTTCTTGTATGACGGCGGAGAAGCTGCGGGAGGTCAGGTTGAGGAACCTGAAGCATGACGCCTCTGTTGGGGTCTCCTTGCTGGGGTCGCGATGGTGCACGGGATCGTGCCATACCTTCCTGTGACGGATGGTCAGCTCGGGGGAGAAGAGGCAGGTAGCCGGACAGGAAGCCGGTAGCGCTGGCTCGCTCACCATTGGATGATGCTGCGGAGTTGAATGGGGTGGAAGAGGTAGTAGAGAGCTTGTTTTGCGGCACCCATGTTGAGGGTCGGTCACCCAGGGGTAGACAAGGTCAAGTAGAGGACGCGGAGAGGCAGAAGGGTATTATGGTCGACAGGCAGCAGGTAGGGTGTCTAAATGAGCGGGCAAGGCGAGGAGTTTGGGGGTGTCGATGTTGGTTTGGGGGGGGGTGGAGTTGGGGACGGCGATGAGGACGAGGACGAGGACGAGGACAACGGTGATGAGAGAAGAGAGCTTGGGGTTTTGAGACGTGGGGATGCGAAGTTCACGACATGAAGTGAGAGAGAGGGAGAGACTAGAGTAAATGGGGTTGTTGATGACAGGCAGCAACACACAAGAGCAGATGACAGACACCACACGCCTGGCACAACACAACCACAGGAAGGGACGGGGTAGCGCGTCCAAGATTTGAAGAAAATCTTGGCCAGGAGGCGAAGGAGCGGCGCGCTAATTTTCCAATAGAGGAGCACAGAGCACCGAAGGGGCACAGAAAAAGCAGCTGGTTAGTCAGTAATCGATGTGGGGTGCTGAACGTCCAGCGCCGACGGTTGGCCAATTTTGACTAGGTCAAGTGGCACCCTAGCTTAGTGCCCAGTGTAGATACAGGGTAGCTACGTCTACATTATCAAAGTGCGTTGCAGGGCAGAGGCAACAGCCAGCACCTGTCTGCCCAGACAAAGCGGCCAAGAAACCAATGTCTATGCACATATACACATGAAATGTAGTACAACCGGATTAATAGACCTTGGTGGATGCCTCCCAGGCGGTTGCCATTTGTACTGTGTATCAGTGTGAGAACATGTCTTGGACTGCCTACCTACTCCGCACCATCCCAGACTGTCTGGACTGTCTGGGCTGTCTGGGCTGTCATACTGTCTCCGGCTTACGAAGGAGTAGCCAGCAATGCCAGCAATACCACGCGTTTACTGTATTTATCTGCTGCATCAACCACCTGGCCCGGGTGTGGTTTTGTGTCGAGGGGTTCAAGGCTCGATCAACAGGCGAGCATAGGTACCTAGGTGTTCAGGCCCAATGAAGGTGGCCACCGCCCAGGCCATTTGGACAGCCAGCAAGTCCCTGTATCATGCAAAAAAAAACCCAAAAAGGGCGCTTACTCATCGTCCCAGACCCCTGAATCAAGAAGAAGAAGAAGACCCGGCCTGTGAGAAGCGAAGAGCCCAGCCCCTATTAGGCCAGCTCCTGCCCGCTCTACCTACCCCATGTCAAATGTCACGGACAATACCTAGGCCATGCGCAGAGGGCTGCCCATGTGCCACGCAATGCGCAACACGCAATCAAAACACGAGGTCCCTGATGTAAGCACTGCCAGGCCGTCATGAGCTGCCGTACGGTAGGCTTCTTCGGGCTCGGCGTGCGTATGTGCCACAATATGTAGATATGCAGGTGTCATATGCAGGTCGAGAAAAGATCGCCCAGCTTGCAGGTGATGGATCTTGCCCATTGACACTGCAATGCCCGAGCACTGCGCCTTATTACCCTGAGACAGCCTCAGACAGCATCCCCGAGGCATCATGGCATGGCGTGTACTTCGGCACGCCGCCCTCACACGCCCCCCTTTTCTCCTTGGGCATCTCGTCGAGCAGCAGAAGTGAATGTAGACTTGGACTGTGTGACTGTGCGACTGCCTTGAATCCTGGTATGCGCACATTAAAGACCACTTTGTGGACGCGTCAATGCAATGCCACCATAGATACAGAGACGCTCGGGTGCTACCACACTACCTAGGTATGCCACGGGCACCATTGGAGATCCCTGGCTTCCCGCAGCCTTCCACACCTAGGTACGTACCTACCTACCTAGGTACCTAGGTAGGCATGTATCTGTCCATCCTCCACCTGCAGCCGCAGGCCACGGCCCACGGCCCACGGCCCCTGCCCGTCCATCCGCCCCCCTGGGTACGTCCCTGGGTTAGCCTGACTCTGACTCTGCTGACATCTGAATCTAAATCTAAATCTAGGGACGTCGAGACTCGTCAGTCGAGACCCTCCCTTGCTGAGCTTAGCTGGTCTACATGCCCCTTGATCCTATTTAACTTCATCGCCGGCCTCCTTGGCTCCTGGCTCATGTCTCCTCTGTTTCTCCGTCCCTGTCCCTCACACACCTGCACGCTGATTGGCATTCTCCCGGTGCTCTCCTCAAGCAAGTCCGGCCCAACGTCTTAGCACACATTGCTGCAATACCTGCCCAAATACCCACCCTACCTACCACTTACACGGGCAGGCTTCCAACCACCACACCGTCTATACATAATAAATCCAAGGCACCACAGGCATCGCGGCGACTCGGGAACTGGAGATGGCTACCAACGGCACCAACGGGTCCAAGGCCAACCGCTTCCTCATCTGGGGTGGCGAGGGCTGGGTCGCCGGCCACCTCAAGAGCATCCTCGAGAAGCAGGGCAAGGATGTGCACACCACCCTCGTCCGCAACCAGAACCGCGAGGAGGTCCTGCAGGAGCTCGACCGGGTCAAGCCGACCCATGTGCTCAACGCCGCTGGCTGTACAGGTCGTCCCAACGTCGACTGGTGCGAGGACCACAAGGAGGAGACGATGCGGTCCAATGTCATTGGCACCCTCAACCTGACCGACTGTTGTTATCTCAAGGGCGTTCACTGCACCGTCTTCGCGACCGGCTGCATCTACCAGTATGACGAGAAGCACCCCTGGGACGGCCCCGGCTACACCGAGAACGACCCGGCCAACTTCGCCGGCAGCTTTTACTCCGAGACCAAGGCACACGTGGAAGAGGTGAGTTTGAACAGCGCAAGACATCATCAAGCACATCCGCTCCTCCCACCCCCCCCCCCCCGACCCCCCCCTTCCTCACTCCGCAACAGGTGCGCGCAGGGCCAACGGCAGTTTTGACGGGCCCGGCTGGCTGGTCGGCTGGCTGACTCGTGTGCTTTCTCGTGCGTAAAGGTCATGAAGCACTACACCAACTGCCTTATCCTACGGTTGCGGATGCCGGTCTCTGACGACCTTCACCCTCGCAATTTTGTCACCAAGATCGCCAAGTACGACCGCGTCGTCGACATCCCCAACAGCAACACCATCTTGCACGACCTGCTGCCCGCGTCGGTTCTTCTGGCCGAGCATGGCGACACGGGCATCTACAATTTCACCAACCCTGGCGCCATCTCGCACAACGAGGTACTCACCCTCTTCCGCGACATTGTCAGGCCGGGCTACACGTGGAAGAATTTTTCCCTGGAGGAACAGGCCAAGGTCATCAAGGCCGGTCGGAGCAATTGCAAGCTGGACCACACCAAGCTCACCAGCAAGCTGAAGGGATACGGGTACGAGGTGCCCGAGATCCACGAGGCCTACAGGCAGTGTTTCGAGAGGATGAAGGCTGCGGGTGTCCAGTAGGGCGCGAGGTACCACGGGCCCAGGTCGAGACCAAGGTACCCATCCCCAGGACATTTGCGAGAGGTGGGACGGGGTTGATAGATGCTTCTTCTCCACGTGTTCCTGCGAAAAGGATATATCTTCAGAGCGCTAGACATGCAATGACACGCGGTGTCTTCCTTGAACTGCTGCGAGCGACTGTTTTGAATCCCAGGTGCTGCTCCGCGCAACGGCCTCGCCAAAGCCGACGAATGGATTGAGTTGGCGACGGGTTGTCGTCAGCAATCCGGCTTCCCGTGATGCGTCACGGTGAACTGCTATATACCAGTGGCGGCGTGTCTCGGGGCTGTGCAGGCAGGAAGAACCCTCTTGACCTCCCACCGTGGGTCCCGGGGCGGCGTGCCTGTAAGTTTTCCTCTGAAGTCTCGTACTGTGTGGACAGGCAGGAAGCTCACCCATGTAAAACGCTGGGGGGGGGGGCAATCTGGGCCAAATACCTTGTGCCCGTGGTGGGCAGGCAGGTTAGGCAGGAGTGCGATGTGCCTGACTCGCAGTAGCCATCTACCGACCTACCTAGGGAAGGTACCTATCTACTTTGTTGCGGCAGCCCGTGTTCAGGAAAGGACACCACTGAACGCGTAGACGGACTCTTCTTCCATTGTGTGGACGAGGGCGACATTTGGCTGGAGACCTGACCAGGATAATGGTACAAAGAGCCACGTAGGGAGGATTCCTTGGAAGGTTCTCGCTTGGTCTTGGCAGCACCAGAGCCATATCCTCATGCAAGCTACAGTGCACAGTAACCTAGGTGCTGGGTAAAGTGTGTGCCACGCGCGTTCGGTCACTGCTGTCACTGCGGGCTGTGTCACGTCAGGCGTCGCTCAGCCCTGCAGCGACTGGATCTTGGAGGCGTGGCGTGGGGCAGGCCGCAACCTTGCCTGCAAGTCTAGATCCGGCCCCTAAATTCACACTCAGCCGCGTCGAGCGGCTTCCTCACTCCTCTGCCGAAATCCCAGATTTCGCACCCAACAGCCCCCGACCAGACCAGACGGCCACCAGACACATTGCCTAGATTCACCCAGGTACTGTGCCGCCGCACCGGTCTCTGGCGTTTACCTTTTGAGCCTTCGCGTCCTGCTTTGACTGCAGCTCTGACCAACTTCGGGCACCATGGTTGTCGATACGTCATACTACGATGCGCTCGGCGTGAAGCCGACCGCGACGGACCTGGAGATCAAGAAGGCCTATCGCAAGATGGCCATGGTCCACCATCCAGGTATGTGTCCGGGCACTGCCCGCAGCCCTCGTCCATGTGCTTCACTGTTTCCCTGCGCAAGCACGCCTGCTGATCCTCGCCTTGCTCCGCAGACAAGAACCCCGACGACCCGTCCGCCCATGAGAAATTCCAGGCCATAGGCGAGGCGTACCAGGTCCTGTCCGACTCGGACTTGCGAAAAGCCTACGACAAGTTCGGAAAGGACCACGCCAAACCCCAAGAGGGGTTTGCCGACCCCGCCGAGTTCTTCACCAGCATCTTCGGGGGCGATGCCTTTGTGGACTGGATCGGCGAGATCGGCCTGATGAAAGATCTTACCACCACCATGGACATCACTGGCATGCCCGAAGAGGAGGAAGCAGCAGCAGCAGCAGCAGCAGCAGCAGGGGAAGGAGGCGCCGCTGATGACGACCCTGAATTCCCAGGGACCGAAGAGGCCACCAAGGAGAGCATGAAGACCACAGCAGATTCGGATGGTGTGGGCGAGAAGCATGCTTCCCCACCGGCCGCCAAGGTGGAAGAGGACGTCGCCGCCGGAGAAAAGCCAACGACAGCGAGCGACAAACCAGCAGTGTCTCCCCGCTTGTCGCCTTCCGGCACTGCTCCCTCCCGCACTTCATCTCCCGCGCCCGGCAGCGGCACCTCGACCCCAAACAAGTACAAGATTCCTCTTCGACCTGCAATCATGGACCGCCCCTCGGACGAGACGACCGTGACCTCAGATGCCCAGGGCGACTCCTCGCTGCACAAGAAGGACAAGGACAAGAAGAAGGCCGGCCTGACCAAGGAGCAGCGGGAGAAGCTGGCCGAGTACGAGAGAGAGAGGGCGCGCGTGCGCCAGGAGCGCGTGGACATGCTGGCCAAGAAGCTGCTGGACCGCGTATCGGTATGGACAGAGACAGACAAAGGAGCCGACGTCACACGGGCATTCCAGGAGAAGATACGGCTGGAAGTGGAGAACCTCAAGATGGAGTCGTTCGGCCTGGACATCCTACACGCCATCGGCCAGACGTACCTCGCCAAGGGCACAAACTTGCTCAAGTCGCAGAAGCTGTTCGGCATTGGCGGCTTCTTCGGGCGGATGAAGGACAAGGGGACCATCGTGAAGGAGACATGGAACACCATCTCGAGCGCTATTGACGCACAACAGACGATGGAGGAGATGGCACGCATGGAGGAGAAGGGCGGCGAGGAGTGGAGTGATGAGAGGAAGATGGAGTACGAGAGACGTGTCACGGGCAAGATCCTGAATGCGGCGTGGCGGGGAAGCAAGTTTGAGATCCAGAGCGTGCTGCGGGAGGTGTGCGATGCCGTGTTGAACGACAAGAAGATCCCGTTGGCAAAGAGGCTGGAGCGAGCACAGGCCATGGTCATCATCGGCGAGATCTGCGCCAAAGTGAGTGTCCCACGCCCCGCAACTCGTCGGCCAGGTGCGAGCCGTGCTAACTGACACGTCTACACAGGCCCAGCGGTCCCCTGAGGAAGAGGGTGACTTCATGGCATTTGAGCAGCTCGTGGCAGAAGCTACCATCAAAAAAGAGAAGGAGAAGGAAAGGGAAGAGCGCAAGAAGAAGCACAAACACCATTCGCACTCAGAAGGCCCCACCGAGTCTCCGGCCACGGCATAGAGCGGCATCGCGGTGATCACGGTGACCTGGGGCTTCCACGGACAATTGGAAACCCACAAGCCGTGCCCAGTAAAGGTGACACCGGGCCCATTCTCTTCAATTCCCAGGTGCCAGATCAGCCGACCTGGCCATCCCTTTTGCGAGGCGAGATAGGCGTCACCAGGCCAGTTTAATGACATTGTATCGGGTAGAAATATGGCGTGGTTTTAGAGTAAAGACAACCCTGTTCATTTCTTTCAGGTGGTGGGCAAACCAATAAATGAGAGCACGAGCCCAATGTGCACGAAGCCACTTCACTTCATTGGGTCAGGTATAGGCAGATTGTTGTCTTCTTAGCATAACCCCCCCCCTTTGCGGGGGTAGCCTACCAACCACCATCACGGCCATCTTCTACAAAGAAGCCGTTTCCCGGAGGAATAAAATGAAGTAAGCCGTTACATAAAAGTCGGGCGAGATAGAAGGCGGGAAGAAGAGAGGGGGGAAAGAAAGCACTCCTCTCGTTTATCATTTAAGGTCTGGCGGACTATCATACCAGGTTGTGTTCACGTGACAGCGTGGGGTGGAACGTCCCCACTTTAGGCGAAGTGGCTGAATCCCAGGAATCTGTCGCGCTCTTGTGACGCGACACCCCGATGCTTGTGACGTTTCCCATGGAGGTTCGCCTGCAAAACAAGGTTGGCAACGAACCTAGGCAGCAGCAGACCCATGCTCATAGCGTGCTTGTGCAGCCTACTCGTCTTCTTCCTCTTTTCTCGGTAGCTGGCATGTTTTCTGCATCTTGGTAGAACCTGCAAGGCACTCAACCGCCCCATTCCTCTTCCTGCGCCCCCTGCAAAGAACCATCCCGCCAGGAATTGGCCCCTGCGTCCTATCACCATGTGGGTTCTTGAGAGCGATGGCGACGTGTTCCAAGGTTAGGAGGACACTCCGCAGCATGTCCGGTCTTGAAGCGCACTGGCTAAAACCTCCACAGGTCGACGACTTTGGCTTTCCCCAGGAAAACGCTACCTGTTCGGCCGAACTTCTCAAGATGGCAGCGGTACTTATGTGATCCACACCTTGTTTGTCCAGGCAGCTTTCTGACGTTGATATCAGATGGGAGCTTCGTTGTCCAGGAAAGAACCATCTCGAGAAAGCACCTCACAATTGAGGTGGGAGTGGTTGCCGAGGGCGATGGTGTATGTGTCCGATCAACCCTAAGCTTGGCATCATTTCAGGCTCTGAATTCACACCCCTGTAGACAAACCTCCAGAAGCGATCGCTCATCACCATCGAAGACCTCAAGACAAAGATAGGTACTTTGGTCAACGGGAAACAGATCAAGGGCGAGCGTTTCGACCTCATCAAGGATATCAACGAGATCAAACTCGGCCACTATCGAGAAACCTTTCGGTGAGGCATCTGCGAGACTGAATAGATCGAGACTGTCCCTCTGACGTAAAGCCCAAGCATAACGTGGCACCCGGTCGTTCTCAGCTTCTCCTTCAGTGAGAGGGAGCTAGAGGCAGATCCGTGGGCTGCCATACGCCAGAAACTCGAGCCCCTCGATGTCAAGTACACCACGGAGTGTGACCATATGAACACCACACATGTCGTCAGCAAGAGGCGCAACACGTCCAAGGTGCTACAGGCGCTCATTACTGGCAAGTATATCGTCGTTGAGGGGTTCATCCAGGCCATTGTCGAAGTGGCCATGCCGAAGGCTGGCGATGTGGACGGTGTCCAGCACAGTCCGTTGGAAATGCACTTTGATGCGAATTGGCCCGAAGCTATGCGGTACCTGCCACCAAAGGCCGATGCCCCCGGCGCCGACCGACCTGATGAGGTCTTTGCGCCAGACGAGAGACGGCGGACCATTTTTGACGGTTACACTTTCATCTTCTACGAGAGAAGGCGCTTCGAAGAGTTGCACCCTGCCATTACGAGTGGCAAGGGGAAGGCCCTGCTGAGTGAAGTAGAACCAGGTCTCACAAGTACCGACGAGTTCATCCGTTATGTCAAGGGAATTGCAGGGGAGAAAGGCCTGGGTGAATTCGAGGACGGCAGCGAAGGCAAGGGCGTTGTAGTAGTGCGCTATACGCCCTCGCCCGATCATGAGAACGCAGGATGGTATTTGAGCTTCTACAGTCAGGTCGCGCTGCGGCTGGATCATCGTCCGATCGAGCCGAGAGACTTCCTGCCTGCCATCCTCGATGTTGACCCAGGCCAACTGAGAAGACCGTTGGAATTCGACTCGACCCAGCGGGAGCAAGGTACGTACGTACTGCTCTGGACCAATTCACAGATGTCTAATCAGCCTTTCATGTTAGTTGGGCACTCTCCAGATCACGACGCCAACAATGAAAGCCATGGCATATCAATGGACGTTGACGAAGCCCAGGAGAGAGAGGTCGTCCAAGAACCGCCACCCCAGCCCCCCAAAACGCGCAGGCGAGACCGGCGTGCTCCAAAGAGTAGATTCAAGGGCTTCGATACTGGAATAGACGAAGATGATGAGGAGTCTGATCCTACATCCCGATTTGGCGCAGGTACAGAAATATCCCAGGGATTGTTCATGACGCAGCCAGAAGAAGCACCAGCTGTCACAAATCCGTCACAGCGCAAGCGGCCATTGCCAGAGCCCGATCGCGACATCATGGAAGACATCGCGCCCACGGCTGCAGCCATAAAGCGTCGTCGGCTCGAGGCTGGCGAAGCGAACAGCCCTCCAAGGGGTCCGACACCTCTGTCTGTGCGCGAGGAGGAGGCGCATGAGCACCAGCATCTACAACAGAAGGGTTCTGGCCGTGGAAGGGCGGCAGTAGGCGGTAAGAAAGGCAAAAGGACGGCCCAACAAGAGGAGGACATTCTCGATCTTGCCATCCAATACCGAGAGGAGGAGGAAGCAATTGCGCAGGCGGAACGTGAACGCCTCGCGCGGGAGCTGCGGGACGGTGACATCGACTACGAAGCAATACGGCGTCTAACGATCGTAGAACCCATGAATATCCGGCGACCACAGGAACGACGGACACGGGAGCAGGATATTCAGGAGGGGCGGTGGGATCCACGATGGAACGGACGGAAGAATTTCAAGAAATTTCACAAGCAGGGCGAGACTGCCGGAAGGCCGCAGCAGAGGGTAATAATGTCTCTCGAGCCAGCACGAGTGAAAGTGCACGGCATTGGCAGTGGCTACTGGTTGGAAGATGGAGGTGCACAAGGCCGCAGGAGCAAGGGAATGAGCCAGACGGCAAATAGCCACGAGGAGTCCGGGCCCAAACCGACGGCGGAGCGTGGCCAGCAACCGGTCAGCAGAGCGAAGGAAAGAGTCAGCTACGCCATTGGGAGTGATGACAGCGGTGACAGCGAGGCTGGCGCGGGCAACGACAGTTCGCCAGCTGACTTCATGGAACTGGATGCAGGCCGTGAGCTTGCGAGGAGCAAGAAGGGCAAGGCAGCTACGAGACAGAGCCAGGCGGCAGCGCGGCGGAACGAAACGCATGCCCTGCCGTCGAGATCGCAGAAGAGGAGTGCTGTGGAATTGCCCACGGCGGAGAAGCCAGCCAAAAGGCGGGCGGTACGCTCGGCGAGCGCAGCGGTGGAGGAGAGCGATCAAGAGGATGACGAAAGCGACGATGGACTGGATTTCAGATTTGGCAAGCGCAGGTGAGGACAGAGTGTGTCGCTGCGTTGTAGGGAAGGTGGCATATGGCTCTCTGAGGCGGTGGGGATGAATTCAACTGGTCTACCCTCTGCTTCTTATTCATGTACCTGCTGGGGGGGTTCGGTCACGTTAACCCCAGAGTTGGCTCTTTGTGTATTTAGGTTGCCGGACGGGTATCTGTTCGCTATGTGGCGGTCTGTCTACTTTTGACTGGCACCATGGCATTCTAACGGATGGGGAACTAATTGGCAACAAGGGGGGGCCACCGGCGCCACGCGTCATCCTGGTGTAGAAGAAGTAAAGGTTTGTAGGATGTAACGGTGGGGGATGTTGGGTCAGTCCAACTCCTCCATCGCCTTTCCCACGCGCTGCTCAACTTCATGCTCATCCACCAATATACCTATCAAGCAAGCACTCAGCATTGTCTCGTAGTTAACCCACGGGTGGACCTCGGCGAACATGCGGGTGCCGTCACGACCTGCGCCGCGGAGCAGCTCTGCCTCGCCGCCGGGATGGAAGCTGATGTAGGGGGATATGTTGTAGACCTTGCCGGAAAAGACGGACCAGGCGTCCTTGCCCTTGCGGCCGGTCATCTGCCGAAGCTGTGAGGGCGTGACACGGAGGTACGGGGTGGAGGGTGCGAGGCCGCGTAGGTCAGATGTCGGTGATTGGGCCAGGCGGGCCCAGTCCATCGGGGAGTGGCCTGGTGTCAGCTTGACCTGCTTCGAGGGCTTGGTGGGTATTGAAGAGTGGGTGGGCGGCGGCGCGAGGGTGGATGTGCCGGGGGCACGGCGGGGGACCGGGAGGGAGCGGTTCGGCGAGGGCACGGGTGAGGGGCGGGGTGAGGAGCTGCTCCTGGCCGCCGGGGCGAGGGTCGGTATGCGTCGTGCTTGCGCCGCGGGCATCGGAGGAGGCGCCATTGCGGAGGGAGGGGGGCTGATGGTCGAAGAGGACGCTGGGGCCCGCGGTGGGGCCGGGGGCGGGGGCATAAGGTCGGACGCAGTTGGTGGCGTGATTGTTGCAGGAGAAGGTGAGGTGCCTGCTGAGGGGAGGGCAGACTGGTCGGCGGGGGCCGATGGCAGCGGTTCGGACAGCGAGAAGCTGGGGACAGAATGGGCCATGTCCAGAGTGGTTGCGCTGGCCCTGGGGGTAGCCTGGCCGTCGCCGTCGCCGTCGGCGTGTATGCCGCCATCAGGGTCAGCAGCACGGCGCGGGGGCGTATCGGGAGTTTGTTTGGGCGGTCGCTCGTCCGCATTTGATGGATCGTCGAGGGTCGCTCTCTGGTGGCGGAAGCTGGCGAGGAGGTTTCTTAGAGGCAGCCACGCTGGGGGCCGAAGGCAGAAAAGCACGACGGAGGCGACTATCAGCGAGATGCCGATGAGAGCCATCGTGTTCTCTTCCTCCCGGGCGTGTAAGAGTTTGCTGTCGGGTGTGGACTGCTGCCTCTGCTCTGGGCCAAGGGGGCGGATATGGAACAGCACGTATTGCGGTTGCGCATCGGCCATCAGAGAGACCCCACTATGCGTGTCAAGGGTCCCCTAGCGGCGGCAGAATGGGAATAAGACAGGGCGGTATGGGTCAGGGGTCACCGTACGTATTAGCACTCTCTCCTTTCTAGTGTAGTGTATCACACAGGAGAGGGGGCCACGGGGAAACGAGTGTGGGGCGGGGGAGAGCACTGTGTGGTAAACAGTAACCTATGGGATGTGCACACAGTGTGAGCCGCATGCATACTGTGTGGTTTCTACCACAGTACTACGTACGTACGTACACAATGCCGTGGCAATAAACATTGAGATTGCCGGGACAAAAGAGCCACTCACAGCACTGCAGCCACCAAGGCTTGTTTACATGCTTACATGTTTACATGGCATCTGCAGTAGGTACGCTTCCAGACAGCCAGACTGACTGGCTTGACAGTATGTTCGTTCACACGACACACGTAGGCACACCGTGTGCTCTGCTCAAGCGCGCGGGTGTTGCGAGTTGCAGCGGGAGCTGGGGTAACGGCAGGAACTTGGCCTGGACCTGCCCGGGCCGGCCTGATGTACCTACTGTGTAGGTAGATGCTGAGACTAAGGTTGTGTTGTGGTTGGCGAGGGACTTGTGGTGTGGTGGGGGCCGCATTTCGGCTCTGGACAGTCACGTCCACCACGTCCACACATGCTGCATGGGCGTCTCTCCCTCCCATTAACCCCAATTAGCATCTTCCCCACAACAAACAGCCCTCGACCCCGTCGCCAATCTCAGGGCCAGACCGGACACCGACAGCGACCACCACTGCAACAACAAGATCAACAACACCAATCCCTCTCTGCGCAGGATTCCATCACCCAACTCACCCTCACTCAAGGAAGTACGCCTTACGACACCCTCACCCCCCCCCCCGCGGCACAGCCTCGCATTGCTCCCGACCCCGTCCGACGCCAACATCGCCTACACCACACCGACGCCGCCCGTCGACTTCGACATCTGCATCCGAACCCAGTCCACACCTGCACTTGCACCCGTCTTCGACCCGCATTTTCCTCTCCTTCTCTCGCCCACAATACCACCTCCTGTACTGGGCATCCTCGCTGCCCCTAAACGCCATTCGCCGACCTCCACCACCACGCTCCCGCGCCTCTTGACCTCGAGCCTCAGCCTCAGCTTCAGCCTCGTGCCCACGCGGAGTGCCCTTACCATCCGACAAGATGCTGCCAACACGATGAGGAATTTACACACCTCCCGATCCTCCTCTTCCAAAGAGCCCGCCTCGTCCTCAGGCAGGATGCCCTACGAACGCTCCTCCACGGCCGCGCCATCATCCTCAACCACCTCATCACGCCACCCTCCACCCCTCCACGCCCCTTCCCTCGCGAAACGCCTGCCCGTCACCCCCAAGCTCGCCGGCAAACCAGCTCCCTCCTCGACCGCCTCCGCCTCCGCCTCCGCCTCCACCCCTCAGCGGCAGACTGTCACACTTGCCACTCCTGTTCCTCGGAGGTCTGCTCGCCCCTCCTCTGTCGTCAGCCACAGCAGCCATGGCAGCCATGCTACGACCACCGCCCTCCAGAACAACGCCACCCCAAGGTCTGGCTCCCGCCAGAGTCGCGTCACAAGTGCCAATGCGTCCCCGTCCCCCGCAGACGCCGCCGCTGCCGATCACTGGGAGACCCGGTCAGGCCTGGGCATCTCGGGCACTGCCCTCGACTCCGATGCTGGTGCCCTTCCTCTGCAGAGGGGTGAAACGGCTGTCGCCCCGCGCGACTCAAAGTTCTTCTATGCCAGCGATGCCTCCAGGACCGCCCATGCCGCTGCTCCTGGCCCCAGGCCAGCACCACCGCAAAGGGGCCCGACCTTCTTTTATGCCAATGGCAGCAACCTGCCTCCCAAACCCAGTCCACCCACATCCGTCCCGTCCGCGCCCTTCTCGCCGCCTCTCGTCTCTTCAACCCCGGACCCCTTGGCCAGCAAGTTTATGTACGCCAACGGCTCCCCCGACCTTCAGCCCAGCTTGATGAAGTCCGGGCCTGGCCCTGCCCACTCGAACCCCTCCAGGATGCCTGCAAGCAAGCATGGTGCTGGCCCGCAGTCACCAGCTCCGTCGTCACAGAGGATGCCGTCACCGGCCAAGGCCACAGGCTATGCACCTCCTCCGCCCCAGCCTCAGCCCCAGCTCCAGTCCCAGTCCTCGGCCGGCCCTTCGATAGCGGAAAGGCGCAGTATGCTCACGTCCGCACCTCAGCTAGGTCGGGCCAACTCGAACGATTTGAGGCGTGTCAGCGCAGAGGCTCCTCCCAGGAAGGCGTCAGGGCACTCGCGCTCTGGGAGCCTGGCGGCAGAAGCTCCACCTGTCACACGCGCCGTTATTTCGAGCCCGCCCGCCAGCTCGCCCCTGCCATCGCCCTTGACGTTCTCAAACCCGGCAATATCCATGGCATCTGTGCTCGAGGCCGCGGATGAGCTGGCCAGCAGCCAGGATGAAAATGACTCCGTGGTCTCCGGCCTGGCGAGCCCAAAGTCGGCCAGTGGCAATGATCCACTCAATGAGCTGGTCGCCAACGCGAGGAGGGAGCGGAAAGTCCAAGACCTGCAAATAACGAATGCGTCCCTGGAAGCTATCAATCGGACCCTGGAACGGCAGCTGCGGAAACAAACCAACGAGCTGCGGCGGTACAAGCGACTGACGAGGGCCGGTCGGCTCTCGTCTGCCAACACTGCTGCCTCGTCCCGCATTCCGTCGACCTCCACCACCAGCGAGGCCCCAGAAGGCCCCTTGAACAACCTCGGCCTGCCAGATCTGAGCGAGGAGGACTCTGGGACGGAGCCCGACGACGAGTCCCTGGGCGAGTCCGAGCTGTCAGAGTCGGACTCTGGGGGGTCTGGGCAGATGAGCCCTAGCACGATTGCGATGAGAGACGCCCAACACAGGAAGCGCGACGAGAAACGCCTCCAAGTCGACCTCTCGAAGCATCAACAGCTTCTTGTCGACAGCCAGAAGATGAACCAAAGCCTTAAGAGATGTCTCGGGTGGACCGAAGAGCTCATCAGGGAAGGCAAGAGGGCCCTGGACTATCAGGTCAGGGTCAGCGAGTTTGAAGTCGACGGTCGTGCATTACCCGAGGACGGCGAGCAGCCGTACGTCTACGATGGGGCGCAACTATGGGACCACCCGTCCAACCAGCGCCGTGTCAGCAGTGACAGCGAGTACGGCCAATCGGACGGTGATGGCGGCCGGGACCCTGACGATACTATGAAGCTGCGCATAGAACGATTGCGGCCGGCAGAACAAGAAACCGGTGCTAAAAGCACTCAGGACAGAGATAGTGGCATAGTGCTGTCGGGCGATGGAAGTTGACGGTGGATGGGAGAGGAGCAACGGGGTTAGATGGGATATTTGTTTGTGCTTCTGCTCTTGTTATTTCCCCCGTTCTTCTTACCTTCGTCGATTATGCTGAACAGATGACACATCACCACTCTGGGCTATCGCCTTTTTCCTTTACGTCTGTGGGACAGGTTGTTAGTTTGTCGCCTCTGCTGTGTTCGGCCTGGGGAAGAATTTTGCGTTCTTGGTTTTCATGTTTCTTTTTACACTTGGCGTTTTGTGAGATTTCAGGAAGGGGCGAATTAGACCTGGGCTGGGTTCAGGCATTCTGCCCTCTTCTCTCTTATACGGTACCCTTATTCGGGTTTCTCGTGTTTTTTTGTTTTTTTTTCCTTTTCTTTCTTTCTTTTGCGTATTCGAATTTTCTCGATTGACCGGTCACCTTGCCACCATTTCTTTTGTCTACGTCCTGTACCATCACAGATACCCCAAAGCATCACACGGATTTGGAGAGAAGAAGAGGATCAGTGGAAGTGAATGCCACTGCAGCTTTGTTGATACCCAACCCAGCACAATAAAGATGAACAAGACGGGGGGATGACTACGTCACACTGTATGGTAGAATCGATATAAAACGACAAGGGAGATGGGAAGGACCAAGGAGAGAGGATTCAAGCGAGGTCCAGGAATGGGACACCCCAGGGCCTGGGCTGTGTATGAATATGCTCACTAGTCCTGCATCAACGGCATAGCGCCCATTCTGAGAGTGCCCATGTGAGATGGAGGGGATGTGTGTCATAGTGGTTTTTTACCTGGTGTTGATGCCAATGTGTGCTTTGGTGCAATGAGCTGGAAGGTCACGGTGATGAGATGTATCGGTCCCCGGTCTTCATACCCTGTCGTGCGTAGAATGGCGGCCTGGCCATTGCAGCAGAGAAGCGCCCCGAGCCTGGAACGTCCTTTGCCATCCCCCCTTCCTCCTCACTCGTCCGGGCCTGCCTTGCATGGGGCAAGCTCTCTGGACCCTGCACACATGTTCCCACCTGTCTCTTGTCGGCCTCTGCCGACCCTACAAGACATATTCACATTCCCTGCTATGCCTGGTCTGTTTGCCAGCTAATCCGACTAACCATGGTCAACCAGCCCTCTTGAAAGAGTTTGCTGTGAAGGCCGGTGCAGTCTTTCCCGGCCAGATGGGCCTGTAATACTATGGAGCGCTGATGGGAGGCAAGCAGTGGGACAGGTCATACTGGGTGTCAACTGACGCCTTCTGCTGGCTGCTACCATCACACGAGGGCGGTGAGCCTCCCGTGCGGGTTTGTTCCTTGTTGATAGATTTAGTCGGGCGACCAAGCCCGAGATCTTGGTGCCTAGGTAACCTTCCCAGAGTCTTGGACACAATGTGCAATCATGATTGGGGGAACATAGCCGCCGTTTCATGGAGATTTTGGGACTCAGACCTCACAAGCCGGACCATTCCTTCCGTGTGTCTTCATTTTGGGCCGGTCTTCAAGATACTCGAGCTCATATCCCTGAGGGAGCTGAGGCCTGACCCAGGCCTGACTGGAAAGGGGACTGGTGAAGTTCTAATCCGCATCGAGTCCGCATTACTGCTTGTGTACTTGCTGGCCTCGCTGTATGGGCACTGCTGGGGTGATTGGAGAGGGGACATGAAGTGATAATGGCCCAAGACAGACATCTGTGGTGAACCATGACCGAAGTACTCAGCGATGTCAACAGTGGCGGGTTCCACACCCACTGCCCTACCGTGCCTCCGTGTCATGCCCGTCATTCACCCCCAATGGTCTCATGGCATCTGGTGTTTGCAGTTGGCCTGTGCCCTTTGACCAGGCCCTGCTCAAGAAGTTCTTTCTCAACCCACCGGGATACCTGTCTTCTGCCCCTGCACAGCCATGGGCGACCAGACAATCTCTCGCAAGTAGTGGAAGTGGTTTCGATTTTAATCCGTATATATATGCTTTTTAAGGAGTATGTAGGCAGTCCCTTCATATAGTAGCGAACGCTTAGACACCCAGCGTTTGAGACGGTCCTCAAGTCCTATGGCAATGAAGGCACAAGTTGACTGTGAAGTACTGTGATACAGCTATGGTTGCCTAAATAAAAGAACGGAAAGGGCAGCAAAGCTGCGAAATGGCGTGGCTCTGGTTTTGGAGGCCAGTTGGGCTGATAAAACAAGCTATGTACACGGACCCACTGGTCAGGTCCTGCGGGCGTTTAGCCCATCAGCCCTAACAGCATTGGGGAAAAAACAATACTAATAACAGTACTTATAAAATACTATTATCTATAGCATTTAGCTTAAAATATATATAGACAGCTCTAGGATATAATAAGAAATACAAGAGCTTTAGGCTAAAGGGTAGTTAGAAAAGCTAAGCAGATAGCAGATAGATAAACAAAAAGTTGACCAAAAAAATACAGAATAATCAAAGTTGCACATAGTAAACTTATATCCTGTATATGGCTACGACACCACGCCCGTTTAGCTCATCGGTAGAGCGCATCACTAGTAGTTCAACTACAGGAAGTTCAACTAGAGGAATGATGAGGTGACTGGTTCGATTCCAGTAATGGGCAGCACCGCTGAAGTAGCTCCTGTGGTTGAGGTTAGTTTCTTTTTGGCCTCCCTTCGGCAAGGGGCGAAGCAAAGCGGAAGAAGTTGGTATAAAGCATGAGAAGTCTACATGAATGTCATGGCTGGAATTTGGTGGCTGGGGTTTGGTGGCGGCGAAGGTATTGTGACACTTGTGGCTGGTTCTTGGTTGTAAGTAAAAGGCATGGAATATCAGGGCTAGACTGTAGACTGTAGTACGCAAAGGTGCACCTGCGGCCCATGCGATGCACCACTGGCAAGGTATAGTAGGACTCCCTCGCCAACCCAACCGACGCATTGAGTCTCGTCTTCCTGTCAGACGACCTGTCTGACCTTGCCTGTCTCAACTTCATACACCCAGCCTGTGATGGTCACGTCCTTTGGGACAGCTGACTGTCTCTTGAGGAAGTCGATGTCCTCGTGTATGGCATCATCCAGGCTTGTGAAGGGTAAGAAGTCCAGTGTTGCGATCTCGGCGGCGGCGGTGGCGCCGAGTCTCTTGGCCACGAGGCCATGTGCATCCTCGTTGGCAAAGGTCAACATGCCGCAGCCAGTATGCTTGACCAAGATGATTTCATGGGTGCCGAGCAACTGCTGCGAGATGATGATGCTTCGCAGCGCTTCCCTCCCACTGCCGCCGGCGTTGCGAACAACGTGGGCATCGCCCAGGGAGATGCCAAACGCTGCAGCGGGGTCGATTCGAGCGTCCATGCACGTTACTGAGACACTTGTCAACCACGTACAAAGCGAATAACTGCGGGCGGATGGGCTCAGGCTTGCCGACTAGATATTTCTTGGCTGGTGGCAGCGCGAGATGGCCCTGAGTGAACCTGTCGGCATAGGCCGCGTTCTGTTCCTCCAAGTTCTGGACATTGGGAGTGGACATTGTGAGGGCTGGCCGTTGGGTCTGCAATGGATTGGATAAGATCGGAAATGGGGTTGCTCGTTGAGTGTCGGAGGCCGCGACGATATGCTATCGACGTCTAGATACCTCGCCTGCCTGGTTTTATGTGGTTGGAGAGTCCGTAGATATGACGCTGCCAGTGCTGAAACCAAGTAGAGCGGCAATCGTTGGCAAGGATGACACCACTGCAGCCACAATTGTCGTGCCCTGGGAGGGGGGGGGGCTCACGTCACCTGCCGGCTCTCGTCTCGGCGCGCGAGCTATTAGCGGCTTGGGTGAGACTATGGACGCGCAATGCCGTGGTGGAAGACTACCTAGCAGTGCCGACCTCTCCGCTCCTAGATGAAGCTCAGTGAGAATAGGCCGTGACGTGCCATGGGCGCCTGCCACAGCAGAGTGTGTATGACCCGGACAACTTGCACGCCTCTTCTGGGCCAAGCGACGAGACGCTGACTGAACGCATCTGCACGGCCGTCAAAGCACAGACTTAGCCCAAGCCCCTCTCCACTCGACAACAACAAAGAGAGCGAAGCAAGTAGCGTGTGCACAGCGGCATGGCTGGAGGCACCGTGATGCGCGGGAGCTCCTACTGACGCCGACATCACCACGACCTGGGGCGCAACACGTCTATTGGGGCAAGATGGGATCGAAGCCGCGCTGCACGGGCGACATGTGGAGTTGCCGTTCATGTTGCGTCGTGGAGTGAGTGGTCCTACTGTCTGGCCACCGAGGCTTGCTGGAGAGTGCGTGCGTGGAAAGAGTCCTCGGTCGTTTGTGCCTATCCAACGAATGAAAGTAACGAAGCCTGTCAAGGCCTACAGACCACCAAGGTCGGGGAGGAAGGCGTAGCACAAGATTCCGGAACATCACTTGAGCAGGCAGAGAAGCAGTGTTGCCAGTGAGATGTAGGCTCTCCCAGACAGGGGCAGAAAGAAGATACGGACTGCCGGATGGGGTATCACATCGCCTGATCATCTTTTCGCTTGAATGGTTAGACCAAAAAGCCGGGTCTGACACCAGTACAAGCCAGTTTGTTCTTTTTCGTTTCGTTTTTGCCGTTGTTGTTGTTGACGTTGGTGGGGGGGGGTTGGAACAGGCAGCAGGGACCATGGCGCCCACCATGGGAGCCCTTGGTTGTTGGTGCAATTTCCCCGACATGGCGTCCCTGTGTAGTCAGCACAGAATCAATAACCTGGCATGGTTCCACGGGACTTGGTGCGGGTAGACGTAGAGGAAGGTGTGGTGGGAAATAAAGCGATGTGCGGCTGACGGGCTGACATGGTGACGGGGAACGAGTACCGTTAGTATGAAAGGACGGCAGCATGGCCGTCGCAGCCATGTAATTCAGACACAGCCGGAGTCACGCCGCCGTCGGGCTCTTTTAGCCGCCAGGGGCTGGGCTGTGATTGACGGCCCTAGGCATTGGATCCGGGGGATGCGACCTCAAGCTGGGGCGTCAAACGCAGCTGCAGGCCCAGGCCGGGCAAGGATGAGGACGATCGCATTTATGAGACGAGATTGCAGTGTAGCAGCGTGGCAGGTGCTGTGTGCCACAGTAGACTGCAGTACACTACCACGGTAAACAGATGCCCTTGCAGCCTTGGTGCATTGACGGTCTGGCTGCCTGGAGGGAGGTTGTTGCAGAACAAGCTTCATCAGGGAGGCTGCCACATGGGCAGAGCAAGGAAGGGCCCAGCTCCAACGGTTGATTCTCTCGCGGGGGGGTGGCAGATGGAGACGGCTGGACGGGTGTGGTGAGATGGTGGGCTGGAAGGCCGAGGAGGCGCGACCGAGGGCATCTCGGGGGCCTGCATGGACGGCCCTGGCTGGCCCATTGTCCAATTACAGGAGCAATCCAAAGATGCAATCTACCACAGCCCGCAGAATAGGATAATCCGGCGCTGTGTACAGGCAAGACTTGTACAGGTTCGAGGGTTACGTAGTTAGCCTCGCAGAGTTGCTCGGGCGGTTCGGTACGAGAGCGGGACTGAAAAGGCCCAATGTGTTGGTAGAGGAGGAGCAAAGAACATTTGGAAGGAGAAGGGGGGGGGGGAAACCCTGCGCCTCTCCCAGCTCCGCTCTACCGCGGCCTCGGAAACGAGGAGAAAAGGACTGCTGGGATACTGCTGGAAGAAGCGGTGGGTTTATCGCCCCGGAAGCATGGGGTGGTGGATGGTCTCGAGCTGGCGCAGGTGACATTGTCGCGCATGCGCATGCGCGAGGGACTGTGGGCCGGGTCTGGGGGAGCAGAGCAGAATAGGAGAGAGGAGAGGACGGCAGCAAATGGCGTGTCAAACCGTTCGTCCGGGACGCAAGAGCTAGGGCGCGCCTGGTGGGCGTACCCCAGATTCCCCGGTTCCCCCTCTCGCCTCCTCTCCTGGCACGGCCTGGGCGGCTTGGGATGGGCCGATGGTCGATGGCCGATGGTCGTCCGTGTGTACCTGTACCCGTACCTGTACCCCGTACCTGTGCCTGCGGAAAGGCTGTCTACCCCAACACGAGGGCCAGTGTCGTCCCAGCTCGGGTCGGCAAAGCTGATCATGATCAGCCCAGGGGGAGGGGGGACACGACTCACCTTTGCACACACACACAAACGCACACAAACACACACGCACACACACGTCAACACACGTCAACACACACTGGCGGCCGAGTGCGATTCGGATGCGGCTGCTGCCGACGCGGATGCCCCCCCATGACGGGCGCGGGATGAGCAGCAAGAAGAAGCATTGAGGCTTGAAGCTTGGTGGCGCCTGGCGTGAGATACCGGCTTGGTATCTGTCGGGAGCAGCGCCAGGTGGCAGACGGGCCAAAGTCAATTGCAACACGATGGCACCCAAGCAACCAGCCCGTCAGCACCGCGAGCTGGACACGGGGCTGACGGGTGGGCAGGATGGATGCAGGTGCATGTGTGCAGGGTCTAGGGTACATCATCTACATGGCAGGTACATGGACCCACCCACCTGCTTCTTCCCCACAACCCACCCAACATTCTTCCATTCCTGCCTTACCGTTCTTCCTTTCTTCCTTCTGTCTGTCTGTTTGTCTGTCTGTCTGTGCTCTTGGTCCTCCAGTCCGTCGCTTCCTTCCCCCAGACCGAGGTGCCCCCCCACTTTTATATATCATCATACAAGGGCAACATCTGCCAGGTGTGTACGTGTACAGTGCCCTACCCAATGTTGTCGTGCGTTGTGTGTGTGTGTGTGTGTGTGTGTGTGTGTGTGTGTGTGTGTGTGTGTGTATCGTAGTTCCAACAAGCCCGTCAATTATCAATTAGCAATAATCATCATCATCATCATCATCATTATAATCGTCACCCACCTGTGCCGCCCTTTCCCCAATCTGGCCCCTTGAACACACACACCCCTTCCGCCATCCATGCTCCATAGTCCCTGTCGTTATTATTCCCGGGCTAGACTTCATCCAGCATTCCGTCGCGCAGTCTCTGTCCGCCCATCCGATTAGCCCCAGCTCTGCACCTACACAGTAATACACACACACTGGCAGAGTCGCAGGACAGTATTCCCCCCGGACGATCCACTGCGCTTCAGCAACGGGGCCAAAAGGGTCCATCGTCGCCTGGGGTTGAGACTCCACCTATATCAGGTCCTGCTCTCCCCGTCTCCCCATCTCCCCACGCCGCCTTCTCCTGATTCTTTTTCCCCCTTCTCTTGACCCAACAGTCAGCCAGTCCCAGTCCGCCCCCACCAATCCCTGCCGTGTCGCCTACTGCCCTGTTCTCTCTTGCAACTTCAGGCCAAAGGTCAGAACCAGCTTCGGAAGAGGCAAAAGGGTGGGCCAAAATGACGGACGCAAACATCGAGAAGGACATCCCTCACACCTCGGGCGCAGACGCCAACGGTGCCAACCACAATGCCCAGCCTGCCCAGCGCTACAACAACAACTACGGGAACCCCCTCGCCCACGCCCACAGCGGCAACGATGCTCGCCTCCCTGCCTTCGGTGGTGAGTTCCAGCCCGGTCTGTACAAGGCCATCGAGAACCGCAAGATCGCCAACCCGGCCCCTCTCGGCCTCAGCGCCTTCGCCCTGACCACCTTTGTCCTCTCCGCCATCAACCTCCAGGCCCGCGGTGTCACCGCCCCTAACATCGTCGTCACCCTGGCCTTTGGCTACGGCGGCCTCGTACAGCTCCTGGCCGGCATGTGGTGAGTCGCCAACCCAGCCCGCCCTCCAAAGGGCCCCCCGTCCTCCTCCCTCTTCGCGGCCACCAGCCTGCTGACGCTTCTTGTGCCTGCCCCTTCCCCCAGGGAGATGGCCATAGGGAACACGTTCGGTGCCACCGCCCTCTCGTCCTACGGTGGCTTCTGGATCTCGTATGCTCTCATCCTCACGCCCTCCCTCGGTGTCGCAGATGCCTACGAGGGCACAAACACCGAGGCCAGCGCCATTGGCTTCTTCCTGACCGGCTGGTTCATCTTCACCACCATCCTGCTGCTCTGCACCCTGCGCTCCACCATCATGTTCTTCAGCCTCTTCTTCACCCTGGACCTCGCCTTCCTGTTCCTCTTCTGCTCCGAATTCGCAAAGAACAACGGCGCCGCCACTGTCGGCCTTGGTCTGCAAAAGGCCGGCGGCGTTTTTGGCATGCTGGCTGCCTTCTTGGCTTGGTACAACGCCTTTGCCGGTATCGCAGACTCCAGGTGAGTGCTCAGGCCCCCGAGGCCCTCCCGCCTCCTTCCCGTTGAGAGAAACGCCACGGCTGACGCGGCGCGAACTCACCTAGCAACTCATTCTTCCTCATACCCGTTTTCCACTTTCCGTGGAGCGAGAAGGGCCGAGAGAATCGCCTGGCAAAGCAGGCCTCGCACACCGTTTGAGAGTGCGCAGCGCCAGTGCTGCCGAATGTGTTTCCTGTCTCCGGGTGTCTTTGGCAAAATTGTTTCCGGAGCACAATACCCGTCACTTCGTGACACTTCCTACTTCCTTATTAATAACGAATCCATGCCGAGTATCGGTGGGATCTCGTCGCGATTACTTCTTTTTTGCGTCGGGCGCAGTCGGGCAGGCCACGCCAGAGTCCCCGTGTGGTTATTCTAGAGGGCTTGTTTTGGGGACATGCTAGCAGGGCACACCGCCGTGTCTCTATATCAACTACGACACGTTGACAAGCTTTGGTGGTTAAGGCAGGTGGCACTGGTCTCATTACTAGGGGGGCTTGGTCGATTCTGTCTAGCCACATCTAAGGAAGGAGGCGCCAATAGTTATCTATAACCCTTTACATGGCCTTAAATCCAGCCCAATTCAACTACTTTGAAGCATCTGGGATGAGCGGCTTCGGAAGATCACCAGTACTTGGGAAGACCCGTCCCGTTGCCAGGGTTTGAGTAGCAGCTTAGAGCAAGTCGGCAGCTCGGATGGTCGACTGCTGTCTCACTTTCTTTCCATAACTTCCCTATGCTTGCGCAGTGTGCTACATCCGAACCCTATTTGGGGGCTGCCGCTCGGTTTGAGGGAGCCATGGGTTTGCCTGTTGTGCTCTCGAATCTCTCACAATCCGGACTTGCCCACCGTCAACCCCCTGACGACGCCAGTAGACAATGTGCTATATGATACGCTATCTTTGACGGGGGTGCCACTGTGCGACGTTGATTTGCGAGTCTAACTTGGTCGATATTTGCTGCACTAGCAAGGTTGCCCACATAGCGGCTCTCACCCACGGGCGATCCTGGTGTACTATTGAAGGTCTCATTCTGGCGACGTGGTGCAGTTTGCATCCCCTTGGAATGGTGCTGTTGCAAGATCAAGCAGCATTCGCAGCGAGCCTGGGTTTGGCGTTACTTTCCCAGCCCCAAAGCAATCAGTCCGTCGGGTGCGGGAGGGGAGCTGTCGTGGCTGGGCTACATCCCTCGAAGCCATCACTTTGGTAGCCATTTCAGTGAGGGCAGCTTCAGTAAATCAATTACTTGAGTTTTTTTCGTTTTTTTTTTTTCGTGGTTCTCGTTGACAAGAACGGTAGTGTCTGCATCCTTAAGCCGTCGGGGGCTCCGGACCCTCTCATACGTAACAAGTGACGATAGCAACAATAAGCGTCCCTTTCCTCCGAAGCAATGTCTAACCCTGAGTATATGAATGGATCTTCCAAAGAAAAGCGTCAAATCCCTGCTCCGTGTATAAGTAAATCTTCCGTGCCTCGTCGATTCCTTGGAAGGTAGTGTCTTCTGCAATCGGTACCAACGACTTGTGTACGGCTAATTCAAGGCAGTGTCTCGGGCTCGCGCAGGCAGACCTCTCACGACCAACGAGCCCTGCCTCGCGGACCACAGCTCCTCTTCTTTGAACTCATCGCCGCAGCGGGCACAGGATCGACCGATTCCTCCCCCCCACGCGCAGCACCCGGCTCATCCGCAATACCACTTTGAGAGCTGGCCGTTGTGAAATTGCCTGGCATGGGATGGCTTAGTCCGAGCGAAAAGTCTGAAGAATTGGGATGAAGGTCTTTGCCAGTCGCCGTAGCAGACGCCACATCGCTGGCAGCAGCTATTTTTTCAGAAGCTGGCGGGTCTGTTTCTCCGTCAAAACCGTGGCCGACGACTTGAGGGAGTGAGATCAGCTTTGGCTCCTGTCGAGCGGTTCCATCTGGGCCCCAAACGCTGAGGGCCCAGGGGCCGCCGCACATAGTGGAATTGGTAGGGTCACCCGTGCACGGGACGTTGCAGCGGCCAGGAGGGAGTAATACAGAGCCAATCAGCACATTGCCGCAAAAGCACTGGGCGCCGTCTTCGGTTCCGGCCAGAGTAAGCCCTTGTCTCTGACAGAATTTGACGCACTCTTCGTTTGTCATTCCTCCGCGCACATCCAATCTCTCAGCCTTACTCAGCGCTCTGGTGGAGTCATCGGCATAGCAACCGGCATATTGGTATTCCTTGGTCGCCGGGGGAGACGTGGGAATCACAATAGATGGGGTCGGGGCGTTCGCAAACAGTGTCGGAGTATCGGTGTCCCCCGGTAACGGTACGCAGAACCACCCGCTCTCGCACTGGTAGCACGGCCAGCCGTAGCCGCAGGGAGCCGGCCACGCAGGAGTCTGTACTGGAGGACAGAACCATCCGTCGAGGCAGTCGTCACACGTATACCCATGATCTGGGCAGGGGCCATTGGTATCGGCCCCAGGCGCAGAAGGCGCAAGGCTATTGTCGGACGGTAAAGGCACTGGCAGCGATCCTTCCAGAACTGCGGAGGAGAGATCGACGGGACATTGAGTCACAGTACTGACTTGTACCTCCGTTGACGTGATCAAAGCCGTGATGGTCTGAACATGGTAGATGGTAGTCTTGGCGACTTGGTCGGACGAGGCACTTGGTGACAGCGGCACTGGAACAGGTCAGCGTCTGAGCTGGCCGGAGATGGGCAAGTATCTCACCTGTTGGTGGTGTAAGTGAGGTCGAAGGGGGGGGCTTGGCAGTCAGGGAAAGTCCAGATATCTGACTAAATAGCGACGATAGACCGGACAACGCAGAACTCGCAGCAGGTTCGACACCGCTGGCGTCGGTTATCCCGATAGACGTCAATGACGACCCTAAAGAAGACAGAACGGAAGTGAGTGGTGGTCGCGGGCTAGAGGAGGCGAGTGTGGGAATGAAAGGCGAGGTCGCTCCTACTGTGATGGAAGCCGACGCTGCTGCAGGTGCCGTTGCCGTTGCCGTTGCTGCAGGGTCTGAGGTTACTGGGTTAACTGAGCCGCATGGAACATTGAAGATGATGGCTGTTCCGCCCACAAGGTCGGATACTTGACAGAGGGGCCCGCTAACGTCGTTTTGGAGACTTGACAATACGCCTTGTACAGGGCCTTGAAGCACAGGCGGAAGAACGTCAACGACATGGCCTCCAACTGCTGCAGCTAGAGATGTCACTTCCGGCACAGCGTTGACCATTGCTGAGGACAGCTCTTTCTTCAGGCCACCGAGAGTTCCTGTGGGGTCGCCAACAAGGTTTGGGTTAGCGGCGAGGATGGACTCCACCTGGTTGACCGCAGAGAGCGCGACGGCAGGAAGGCCGGTGGCAAGATTTGGAGCAGCGTTGAGCAGAGAGCCGACCTGATCGGCCACGCCGGCGGCAACACCTGGAACACTGTCCAGGACCTCTGTCGTGGCACCGAGAGCATCCGCGATCTGCCCCCCGACGTTGCTTGCAAGTTGCACGCCGGCAGCTACTGCGGATGGCAGGCTTTCCAGAACCGAGGAGACCTGAATTTGGAGGTTATCGAGGGCCGCGCTGGGGTCAGCGAGAATAGAGGCCGGATTAGCAGCAATCGATGCAACGGGGGCGACAATGTTGGCAGATAGCTGGCCCAAGAGCCCACCTCCAAGGCTGTCGTCGTCTGATGAAGACCCGAGGACATCATCAAGGGCTGCTGCGACACCACCCAGTACATCAAATGCCGGAAGGAGCCCTGCGGATCCTGTTGGAACGGCCGGAAGCCCTGTGGTGCTGGCGCCAGCCGACAAGGGACTGACCTGCGACAAGACGCTCAGCAGTCCTCCCAAGGCTCCACCGTTTTCGTCGGGACTGGTGGGAGCAGCAGTCGGGGCACCAGCAAGTATTGAAATGACCGAGCTGAAGAGGTCACCAGAAGCGATCGGTGGTGTGGGAAGACCTGGGACCGGGGCCATGACAGCACTCCCACCGAGCACGGACGCACCGAGGGGATGCAGAGGGTTGCCCAGCCCAGGGATACCGAGCCTCTCGGCGCCGTCGCTTGGCGAGGTCTCGGCCTCAGCAACCACGCCCTCATCTACGACGCTCTCTTCGGGGGGTCCTGTGGAGAAAGGGCCTTGTTCAGACTCCCAAGTGCGCTTGATGATGAAAGCGACCCTCCCAGGCTGCCGAGTCATGGCTGGAGATGAGTAGACCTGGGGTTCTTCACCGTGGAGGCTCTCACGGGGATAGACAAGACAGAGAAATGCCACACAGATAAGACCAGCTGTTGCCAGGGGGCGTGAGAAGTGAGCAGACGGCAGCATCTTGGGAAAGATGTTGGTGGATTCAGCCAAGAGCATGGGGCGGGCGGCTTGGGCGGGAATTGAGACGAAAGAAGCGGCAATGTCAGGAAAGAAACAGACTGCCAAAACTGGTGGTTCCAAAATCGAAGTCCAAAAAGGAGGGTGTTGATATCGCCGCGCCGCACGATATTCGACGACAGTGAAGAGCAAGGTGACGGGCTGACGGCGAGGCAGAGAAGAGCCGGGGGAGAGCGGCTAGAGTAGAACAGCGACAGATCGACCAGCCTTCTGAGAATGTGCATGCGCCTGCTGCAGCCCATGGCACTGCGACTGCCTTGCCGAGCTGCCCTCGTCGCATCCCGGATTTGGTCACAAGCGGACAGGGTGGAAGGAACTAACCCCCAACGACTGCTCTGGGCGGTGACGGGGACGAGGGCAAAGAACCTGCCTAGGCAACAACAACCTACAACATCGCAAGCCAGTCAACCCCCTACCTCCTGCTGCTTGGAAACCGATCTAGGTAGATGCGTCGTTGAAAGGCAGGTGCGCCAAATGTGCCACAGTCGGTGTGTCGTCCATCATTGTTGGACGCGCAAATTCATCGCGGGCTCGATAGGGATCAGTGCGTGCGTGCACGGTCTGCTCTGGCAGCTGTGTGAGGGGGGGATGGGTTCTGCCGACAGAAGCCATGATAGCGTGAGACCCAGAAGAAGACCGAGCTTCACCAGCTCTCTCTCTCTCTCTCTCTCTCTCTCTCTCTCTCTCTCTCTCTCTCTCTCTCAGGGAGGGACGTTGTCAACGGGCGCAGTGTCACATTTGGTCATTGGCACGGGGTAGAGGGGGCAAAGGGGGTACAGGGTGCGGGTTGCGATGCAAAGTTATTCATGATTTTTGCCAAGCCAAACTCTTCCTTTTCCTTGGTCTCTCGACTAGTGGTCGCAACAAGTCCGAGTCCCCACGCAATCACCAGACGCCAGTCCATGGACCACTCTCATCACGCCTAGTATCTCTTGTCCGACCGCAGGGTATCCGCAAACTCCTCCAGAGGGCTCCTGATGAGCTTCGTCTCCTTCCACAGGTTGGGCGTCAGGAATCCGTAGGTGTTGGAGATGGCGGCAAACGTGGCCTTCAGGGTGTTCTCGAGCGTCTTGGTCGAGCCAGACGAAGATGTGTAGGCGTCCTCAATACCAGCGAGCTGCAGGAGACGCTTGACAGCTGGGGAGGCGACGAGGGAGGTACCGCGGGGCGCAGGGATGAGCTTGAGGTGGGAGGATTAGCAGACGCACGGCCGAAGGGGGGGGTGTTGACGAGGACACGACGCAGGACACCAGCGAGTTGCCTGTGGCTGGTCCATGGGCGAGCAATTACTTACACGGACGGTGACGGAGCCGCACTTTCCAGACTCCTTGACGGGGATGGAGTGGGGTTGACCAAGGTTGGCACCCCAGTATCCTCGTCGCACGGGGATGACGCTCAGCTTGGCGATGATGATGGCGGCACGGATGGCGGTAGCAACCTCCTTGGAAGTCTTGATGCCGAGGCCGACGTGGCCCTCGGAGTCGCCAATGATGACGATGGCCTTGAATCGGGTCCGCTGACCGGCACGGGTCTGCTTCTGGACGGGCTTGATCTGTAGTGGGTGGTGAGGAGGACGGTCAGCAATGAGTACTTTAGTTTGTGTGCCGCCAGCGAGGTCACACAACACCAGCTCGGGCGTACCTTCATGACCTCGTCCTTGAGCTTGGGCAGGAAGAAGTCGACGATCTGGTACTCCTTGATGGGCAGAGAGTGCAGGTAGATCTCCTCCATGCTCTTGATCTTGCCGGCCTTTACGAGACGGCCCAGCTTGGTGACGGGCTGCCACTCCTTCTCCTCGCTCTTGCCGCCGCGACGTCCACGGCCACGACCGCGTCCACGTCCACGATCGCCGCGACCACGGTCGCCGAAACCACCGCCACGGGCACCACCTCGGTCAGCCATGGTTTGATGATGTAGGTGTTGCGTGTTCTGGATGATGAGGGGAAGATTCTGGCTGTCGGGAGCTTCGTTCGGCGTCGGGGTCGAACCGGGGGTGGGTGAGGGAGGGTGAGGGTGAGGGTGAGGACGAGGTGAGGGTGGATGAAAATGAGGACGAGGATTCGGCCACTCACTCTCTCCTGCCAGGGTACCTACTACCTCGTGGATTCGCGCCTGCAAACCCAAATAGGTCGGCATGGAAAAATATTGTTCGAACTGCGCGTGGGCCCTAGGTGCACGGACGGTCTGACAGTCCTCGCCAGCTGGCGCCGCCGCCGCCCCACACCGCGCAGCTGGTGGCCTCCGCCATGTACACAGTACCTGTACGAGGCCGGCCGGGAGCTTCTGGCAGGGGTTCCCCGCGCGGGGACAATGGGACGAGGATGTGGGGATGAACTGCCCGCCGCCTCGGGACTTGCACGGTCTACCACAATACCATCTGCCATCGTAGATACTGCCAGCTTGGCCCTGGCCGGGCTTGGGCTCCTCCTACGTGAGCTGCAACGTCACGGCCTGCGGTCGTTGACATGCTCATCCAGCTGCATACTTTAACCTCTGGTCTGCTCCTCCCCCCTCCCCTCCTCCTCCCTCCTCCTGCTTCCCCCCCCGTGATTCTCCGCCTGCTCGCAGTGAGCCATCACACTTTCGCCGGGCACAATAACCCCCCCCCACCCAGACGGCCAAGCCAAGTCCGCGCCTCTCCAGCGAGCAAAAGTCCTTGACAGCAAAACCATGAGGCGTTTCCCCGTGCTACTGACCGTCGCGGTCTTGAGACTGGTCCAGGGCCAGTCCTTTGATCCAAACAAGGCTGGACCTCAGAGCTGGGACCCGGCTTCAGTGGGCACCAACACTACCGTACTCATGAGCCCTCCCTCTCTCTCCTGCTGTGATGCCGGGAGGGGCCAGCCTCCACACAACCTCGTCTGACGGCCCCAATTGGTACCTTTGTGTGCCATCCGTAGGACCTCGCTGACACATTGCGCATTGCTGTAGACAAACACAACATATAGCAACCCCATTTTTACCGCGAATGTCGGCGACCCCTACAGTAGGCTGCCCCCCTTTCTGTGCATATATACACACACACACACATATATATATACCTGGCCCTCGCCAGCCCTCGCTGGCACGCTGTTCCACCCCGTGTCTCGACCCCCTTGGTCAGGCCACCCGCGCTTTGAGGGAAAGGCCCTGGGCTGCGCCGGGGTCCGTCGCATGTTCCCACCCCTCACTACCCGGTACTGATAATAAGATGGCTGATCCCAGATGTCCCAGTGACGAGGTACTCCTCCGACGGTGAAGAATGGTACTTGTTCACGTACAGCACCAATGACAACATCACCCTCCGGCGCTCCAAAGCCCTGACGGACAATTGGGACTACCAGGAGACCCGGGTTGTGTTCAGCCCGGACAGCCGCGGTCAGGACGCGGGCCAGCCGTGGTCCACTGATCTTTGGGTTGGTCATTTCTTATAGCTGTCGACGGAACCTGCCCAGGCGTCTTGGGGGGGGGGGACTTGAGTCCAGACCAGGATGGACCGTTGACAAAGAGCACAGGCTCCCGAGATCCATAACATCTCCGGAACGTGGTACATTATCTTCTCGGCCACGCCTGATTTTGATAACCCCCCGCCGCTGCAGGACGCTGCTTGCCCGATCAATTGCGTAAGTGACTTTCGCGCCGAGCGTCTGCCTGTCCCGGGGAAACCAAGCGCTTCACCTGGGGCCTCAGGCCCTCTGGCTCCTTCCCGAGCCCTGTTTTCCGCGCACAAGGGTTGACAAGTTTGCTTACCGACAAGACAGCCCGCCATCAACCACCGCATGTTCGTCCTCGAGAGTGATGGTCCAGATCCGTGGACGGCAGGTTTCACGCTCAAGAGCGAGCTCAATACGTACGACCAGTTTGCTATCGACGGGACCTACTTCATCTACAACCACCAAATCTACCACATCTATTCCTGCTGGCAAGAGCAGAACTCGGCGTGGCCGGCCAATCTCTGCATCACACATATGAGTGACCCATGGACCGTCGACACAAACCTGACCGACAGGCGCATGATCTCCGTACCGGATGAGGCCTGGGAGCGTGTTCCTTACGGTAGACCAGACACCCGACTTGCTACAAACGAAGGGCCGCAGCAGCTTATCAACCCCACCACGGGGCAGAACTTTGTCGTTTATTCTGCAGCCCGAGTAAATACACCTTTCTACTGCCTAGGTGAGTCGGGAACGGCCCTCGGTTTGGGTTGGGCGGGCGGCCTGCCATGCGTGACTGACCTGTTGTACACTGCCAGGCTTGCTCGAGCTCGTAGGCAACGATCCTATGCAGTACCAGTCCTGGAGAAAGCACCGAGACGGCTGTGTCTTCTTCCAGAACACACAATCTTCTGTGTTCGGGACTGGCCATGCGAGCTTCACCACGAGTCCTGATGGTTCGGAGAATTATATCGTGGTATGTTGCTGAGCGTCTACCTGCCGTCCTAAACCGTCCCGAGGGTCCATCGTCGCCCCTTGGGCTAGGATCTTTTCAGCGAGCTTCACCGGCCCTGTATTCAATCCATGCTGTCTACGGGTCCGAATTAATGTGACTGATTTGATGGGTAGTATCATGCTATGACTACGGCTGAGCCGCCAGCTGTAAGCTATCTCACCCCTTTACTTCTCGAACTACCCCACACCATGGTTGTAGTCTCGTTCACGATAGGATTGGACTGCCTCTCATGTCGCTGAAGATGCTGCTTTTTTTTTTTTGTGCAACTCCCCTTCTATTTTTGTCTTTTTCGTGATTGGGCGTCGCATCGTGACGCATGTCGTTCCGTGCCAGATATGACAGTCTTTTTTTGGGGGGGATCCCAAGGATATTCAACAACTGACACCCGAGCTGCAGGACATTTACCGCACCGTCAGGACGCAAAGGTTTTCCTGGAACGACGATGGAACACCAAAGTTCCCCCTGGCAGAGAATGGGCCGTTTCCTATACCCTCCGGACAAAACGGGCAGGTGGCAGTGAATGAACGGTCACTAAGCGGGCGCCTGGATGGATTTTGGCAAGGGAACAGTAAGTTAACTAGCTAGCTGCCTGA
Organism: Diaporthe sp. PMI_573; assembly: GCA_021399435.1. Classification (NCBI taxonomy): domain Eukaryota; kingdom Fungi; phylum Ascomycota; class Sordariomycetes; order Diaporthales; family Diaporthaceae; genus Diaporthe; species Diaporthe sp. PMI_573. The sequence continues at coordinate 427,664 of JAJTUP010000048.1, forward strand.
GTATTATGCGGCGTACTTGATTTCACGGTGAACCCCTGGGCAGTACAACCGAATAGGTGCTTTCCAGGTAGAACGTATACTTGCTGAGATCAAGTACATATTTTGAAAGCAGGGGGCATCTTGTTCAGATAACACTCTGCATAGAGAGCATTCCTGCTGGAATCAGTATCCTGTCTAACTATCTGTTGTGGGAAAGAATCTGAGCACATTCCCTTCGTCCAGAACTACCTGGCCGCTTGCCCAGCCACCTCTAAAAACCCAAACAGACCGCTCTATCGGATTGACAGATTAGCCTCAGCATATTGTGGAAGGGCGGCCCTATCCAGCTTCTAGTATACCAACTCCCTTAGGCTACACATACATACATGTGTTGCCTGGACCACGTAGACCTGCTGTGGTCGCCGATGCTATGAGAGAAGAATAGCCTGAAGCCAGGGAGACTACCGGGCTGGCACGGGTGTGACTATCGCCCGGGTCGATGGCACTCATCTGGGTTGTTCACCCGTCAACAATGCCCGCTTCGCTGGCCCGTAACAATTATTGGTCACCACCACGTGGTTTCGGGGTGAAACGTGGAGTGACGCACCGTTATCGAGGCTCTCCCAGGGCATCGGGTCCCGTGTTGAATCAGCCTCCGAGACCCATGCATGGGTACCCGCCATGGTTGCGAGAACAGCTTTGCAGCAACATTTGATCGCCTTCCGCGTGGTCCCAATTCGGGATGACAGGCACCAGCTCAACCCCGCAGAAACGTTTTGAAGACCGGCGAGTCGGTGCAGTCGACCCACGGGTAGCCTATCTCTTTGAGAAATTTCTCAAGTTCTCCCACCTCCTGGTCAGGGCAGAGAATGCCAGCTAGAATCTTGGCCATGTCACCCCCGGAGTTGCGGTACTGGAACAGGCTGATGTTATATTTGGGTCGCAGGGTGTTGAGGAACTTGTCGAGGGCTCCTGGCCTTTCTGGAAAGTTGAACATGTAGAGGCGCTCGTCCGGCACATTGGAGATGCCACCTACCAAGTATCGAATATGGCTCTTGGCAAGCTCGTCTCCGGAGAGGTCGGTGACGGAAAAGTGGCCATTCTCTTCGCTGCTGATTGAGTCGATGCGATGCAAGAGACCTTGCAGCTCCTGTGTGCGCTGAGATGCCGGTGCCGTCAGACTCAGGCCGAGCAACACGTTGGCGCCCGAGGACGCAGCGTACCGGTAGCTGAACTCGGTGACGGCATGGGGAAGGATGGCACTGATGAGCTTGGCGAAAGACCTTGGCTTCTCAGGAATGTGGCAGGCTAGCAATACCTCCCTGCCCGCGCCGACATCAGCTCGCTCGGCTACGAAGCGGAGGCGGTCGAAATTCATGTTTGCACCACTGGTGACGGCGACGAGGGACCGGGCCGGGTCGCTTGAGGGGTGGGAGGCAACCCACTTCTTCAAGCCGGCCACGGCCAGAGCACCGGCGGGCTCGACAATAGACCGCGTGTCCTCGAAGACGTCCTTGATGGCGGCGCAAGTCTCATCGGTGGAGACCAGGACGACCTCATCAACGACCTCCTGGCAGATGCGGAAGGTTTCCTCTCCAACCTGCTTGACAGCGGCGCCGTCTGCGAACAGGCCGACCCGGTCGAGCACAACCCGCTCTCCCTTGGCGAGTGACCTTGTCAGGGCGTCCGCATCATACGTCTCGACGCCGATGACCTTGACGTGAGGGGCGATACGCTTCACGTAGACGCCGACGCCGGCCAGGAGGCCGCCACCGCCGACGCAGCAGAAGATGGCCTCGAGTTTCTGCAGGTTCGTCTGGCGGAGCAGCTCCATGCCGATGGTGCCCTGGCCAGCGATGACGTAGGGGTCGTCGAAGGGAGGGATGTTGATGAGGCCGTCTTGTTGTTCCCTCCGTGCACACTCCTCCTTGGCGGCGTCGAAGTCGGGGCCGTGCAGGACGACGTGGCCACCCATGCGGGAAACGTTGAGGTGCTTGATGCTTGGAGTCCCCTCGGGCATGATGATGGTGGCAGGGATCTTGAGCTTCCGGGCCGAGTAGGCGACGCCTTGGGCGTGGTTGCCGGCGCTGCAGCAGATGACACCCCTCCAGCTCTGGGCAGGCTCGAGATGAGCCATCTTGTTGTATGCGCCGCGCAGCTTGAAGCTGAAGACAGGGTGCTCGTCCTCGCGCTTGAGCAGGACATTACACTCAAGGCGGTTGCTGAGGTTCACGGCCGGGGCGAGCGAAGTCTCCTGGCAAGCCTCGTAGACCTTGGAGGTCAGGATGAGCCGCAGGTAGTCCGGGTGACCGTTGGGAAGTATGAACTCCGGCGGCACAATCTTCCTGATTCGAGCGTTTCTTTCTTCTGGCGGCGGTGATGGAGCGCCAGGCGGCGTGGGGTTGGCCGTGTACTCGGTCAACGACAGACCCGTCATGCTGGGTGTCCTCGCCGTGTGGCCGTTGCCGTTGCCGTCGCCGCTCTCGGCATGGCCGTTGACGCCGTTGGCGGTCGGTTGCTCAGTCGCCGGCATTGCTTGCTCTCCTCAGGTTCGTCGGGTTTGCAACGCAACGGGTGAGTGACCAAGTAAGCGAGCACTCAGAGTGAGAGAGTGAGAGGGCACCTGTGCTGGTTTGGCTGGTGGGTAATCGGGCGGAAGGGTGAGTCAACCTGTGGATGAATCGTCGTCCATGCCCTCCCTGGTATGGAGCTACCTTGGGTACAGTACTTGTGAACCTACTGACTATGGAGAGGCTTGCCTGGTCCCTGTGGTTGGTGGTTGAAAAAGTTAACAAGCGTGGGGCGGGGCACAGTGCCAAGCTCGTCCGTTCTACCTGGTCTAGATTTCAGGGTACCTAAGGTACATTGTCTAGGCTAGAACTTGCACACCCAAAAATCCATGGCATCATGACCTCTCCCGACACATCCTCAGCTCCCGGCCCCCCGCCTCTTGCACTCCCACCACCACAACAACAGCTCTCATCAGCACGCGTGCTGCAATAACTGAATCACCCCCTCGGACCAAGTCGCCTCTGGCCATACCTGAACGCCACCGGGCCCAAGCACACCCCGCTACGCTGCGCTGCGTTGCATTACATCATGACCAGCCCTGTATCCGGCCGGCCACTGCCTTCGTCCTTCGACGAGAACGAGTGAGCCCATTGCGTCTCTCTCGCAACCGTTTGCGACCTTTGGCTGACAGGCCTGTGATTTCCTCCAGGGAGTTTTACAATGAAAGCGGTCTCCAGAAGGTCTTGGGCCGCATGAAGCGCGAGCCTCTCGTGCCCCTCGGTATGCTCGCACCTACCTGCCTGCCATCCATCCTGCCCTCTCATCTGCCCTGCTTCCTGTGGTCGGCGACCTGACAGTGGGTTCAATCTCGTCTTTAGGATGCCTTCTCACCGTCGCTGCCTTTACCAACGCCTACCGTGCCATGCGAAAGGGGGACCACAATCAAGTTCAGCGCATGTTTCGAGCACGTGTCATAGCCCAGGGCTTCACCGTCGCCGCCATGGTCGCTGGCGGTCTGTATTTCGGCGCTGAACGACATAAAGAACGCGAGAACTGGAAGCTGCAAGAGCAAGAGAAGGCCGAGGAAAAGCGCCAGAAGTGGATCCGAGAGCTCGAGGCTCGCGATGACGAGGAAAAGGAGTTGAAGGCCATGATGAACAAACGGCGCGAGAAGAAGAAGACTGCTGAGGTAGAAGCCGCACGTGACAACTTCCGCGCCGCTGAGGCCAAGAGACTGGGTCAGGAGGTCACGCCGGCACCGCATAAAGAAGTCAGCAACCAGACGTCGACTTGGGGTTTGGGGTGGCTCGGCCGGTCGAGGGATTCCGAGGCCAGTGGTGAGCCCAAGGACAGGCCAACATCAGATCACAAGTCTGGTCCTGACAAACCAGTCAACTAGCAAGACTGTGTTTCAGAGTAGCTACTACAGTATTATAAAACAGTCTAGTAATGTAAATACATAAAAGTTATATAAAGAAAATTTTGATTATAAATCTATATTAGATTACTCTTTAAATAATTATGTTTATATCTTTAAAAAGGCTAATATAAGGCTTATTAAATATTAAAAAGCTAAAAAAAAAATACGTATAGCTTAAAGAAATATTTAGTATTAAATTTTTTTAGATAATAATTGTAACAATATGGAGCTTATATGCCGCTATGGAATATAACAACTTTAGTTATTAATTCTAGTCTTTTGACGGAGCGGTAAAATTTACTAATAGTAATTTTTTTTTTTTTTTTTAATAATTAAAGAAAAAGAAAAAGAAAAATAACTAATAAGTAAAATAACTAATAATATTAAAGAAGTAGTCTATAGTACATTATCTAAATATTATTAGTTAAGTATTTATATACATATACAAATAGATTTGGTAATAGTTGGTTATCTGCTCTATTAGTTAACTATACTAAAACATTTAGGTATAGATATAGTCTACTGCTAACTAAGTACTATGAAAGCTAGTTATCGGCCAATAATGCCTATTTTTATACTGGCGGTCTTTTATTTATAGTTTTAGCCTTCTAAAAATCATTTTCCCTTTTTCCTCCAGGCTAGAGTTAAACTTATACTCTTAACATTACTATCTTTATACATATTATATCATACTATTATATTATATTACTGTTAAATAAAGGCACCGGTTATAATTATTTTCTATTATCTAGAATACCTAGTCTATATATTTTCTAAGGGTCTATACTTTTCTAAAGTTAAAACTACTATAAGCATTTCCCATATAAATTATCCAAATTATATAATTCTGACAGCTTTTTTTTCTTGTCTTTACTATATAAAGAAGCCGTTTTTAATATATTTATAGGCTTATACTTCTACTATTTATTATATACTAGATAAATAAAAATATAAAATTTTACCTTTTTATTAAATTATAGACTTGCTAATATAATTATAATATATATAACGTGGTTCACCAGTCAACCATCATTATCACATACCCACCACTTTTAACCAAATCTACCAACTTTAACCAACCCTAGCACCCACTAAGGGCAAGCAAATAAGTAAAAGTTAGCACCAATTAGTACCAACTAGTCCCAATTACTTATTTTCAATTAATTCGGTCAATTTAGAGTTATTAATAATACTACAGTACCAGTCCGAAGTAGACAACTTTTAGTAGGAAAATCAGCTTCCCCACTAAAATAAAGCATTTCAGCCATGTAAGATCAACCTCAATCTACACCAGCCAGACCAACTATTTAGGCAGTCCGCCACAAACTACTTCAAAATATACTATTATTTACTCAGAATCTAAATAACTAGCCTCTTCTACATCTTCCTCACAAGTTCTCGCATTATGCCCAGTCTTGCCACAGTTACCACATCATTGTTTAGACAGTCTGCCGCGGACCACCTCATCAGTACCACTAACCATTTCACTAGCTAGCCACTTCCCCTTCTCTTTTTCTTCAATTATCACCTAGGATTCCTCAATACTAAGTACTCCTCCAAGCTATACTCGGCTCCGTTTAGCCCTCTAGCATTTAGCAAGGCCAATATTAGCCTTCTCAAGAGTACAAACCCGATCATTCAAAAGAGTAATCTCATACACCATTACTTATACACCCTTTGTAAACTTCTCAACTACCTAGAGAATTAGTATAGGGGAGCTGCCCTAATAGGTAGATATCCTACCCTTAATAAAACTTAATTACTAGACAGTCTAGCAGGTATTAGATAGTATTTATGATTCCCATTTAGATAATAATACAGGGAGGGATTGTACTAGAGTTTATAGGTAGACATCCAGCTTGGAAATAACAGAATCTAGGTCCTATAGAGAAATCCCAGCTCCTCTAAACCCAGATTTCATGTTTTCTTCCATAAAGATCTTATCATAGGCTACCTTAAATATAATAAAGAACTCAGACTTGGTGATGTGGTTAATAGAGGCCTAGATAAACAAATTGATCTCATTACTATATATACGCTTTAATAGTAAGTATAATATAACATCCAATGGCTAGAGTAGATGAGATGAATATAGCAGCATACTAATAAGGATAATGTTGTTTATCTTATAGTACTACTTAAACTCTGCTAAGACATAGCTCTCATAGCCATTAAGGATAAGCATCCGGTACACACCCTTTGTCTATTACTTTATATACTTATCAAAGTACTGAATCTATTCAAGACTAGTTACATTATCTATCCACCTATTTAGAGTAAGCTTAATAATCTAGCTTGGTAGGAAGCCTAACTCTATTATCTAGTTAACAAGGTAGTAGGTACCTTAGATAATCACAAACGGCAGGATACACCAGCCCTTCACATTAATACATTCAATAACTATTACCCATTCCTGGTTTCCAGGCTATATAGATTTAGCCTTTCTATGTTGATCAGAACGTATAATAACTATTAACACGGTTATTACGCCCATCATAAAGCCGGTCTCATCAAAGTTATACAGGTCGTCATCTATAATACCATACTTAGCCATCATATTACAGAGTAAGCGGAACCAGTTCCTAATAACCTCTAGATCTTTATAAAGGGCCCTCTAGTAATCATAAGGCTAATTAAATCTAGTTTTCAAGCTTAGTTATATATCCACGAAGCATCATACCTAGTTCTTGCTAACCGGCTTACCATCACACGATGCTAGTAGGAGGTTGGCCATATCTTCCATACCAAAAAGTCACATTAGAAATCCTCATACATCTTACTCAATGATGTATCGAATAAGTATTTACTCTTTAATTTAGTCAAGTTTATACTTCTCAACGCGTGATTCTTCACGATATAGTTGGTTGTTTATCCTATCACGTAGGGTAGTTCTAGGAATACTAAAGATCTAAGCAGCCTAAGCTATATTTAAGGGTTTCTTTTAATTTTTTTTAAAATTCTTAATTACCTGAAGTACTAGTTGGATTTTATCTTCTTTTGAGTAGATTAGTATTATAGATGTTGATTTCTAGCATATTAAATATTTAAGTAGGTAGAGTAATGCGTGACTAATGCGAAAAATGGGGACGCGATCTACACTAACAACATACCTGCCCACCAAAACCTTAAATCTTCAGACTGGCACTACAATACTACCACAACTCCAAATTAACTAAATCAATTAAAAATAAGTAATTAGGACCAGTTGGTACTAATTAGTACCAACTTTTACTTATTTACTTGCCCTTAGTGGGTGCTAGGGTTGGTTAAAGTTAGTAGATTTAATTAAAAGTAGCGGGTATATAATAATGACGGCTGACTAGTGAACCACGTTATAATAATTTTACTAAACCTTTATAAAGTTTAGTAGATAACCCATAGGGTTTATATTAGTAATATAGTATAGAGATAATATTTAGCTACTTTATATAAGATATAATTAATATCTAAGTATAATTACTAGCTATACGGCTATCTAGTTATTAGACTAAATACTTAAATTAACAACTAAAGAATCTCGTTCTATAAAAGCTATCTACTATAATAATAACTATATCCTTATATATTCTAACTCTTTAGTAGCTTACTAGCTTATAAGATAAGTGTTATAAACCAACACACTGGCGCCCAGAGGGCCCGTTTAAATAACTCAGACAACCCGAGTCAAATGCCATAATAACAGTATAGAACAGGTGACGTTGACACCTAAATATAAGCTCTCTAGAGTAGCTGCCAAGAGCAGCATGTTGCTTTTAGTGGTTATTTCTAGTGTAGCGGCTATTTCGTTCAACAGGTTATGAGTCCTTGCTCCTTGCATGTTACACGCAAAGCCCCTGAGTTCGACCCCCGCCCACACCTTTATTTCTTGCAGCAGTATCCGAGACCCCGCAGCTACCAGTCAGGCGAGAGAACCTAGCTTCTAAACAATATCAGAATAAACAGAAACAACCATCTGTTCGTAAGCTTAGTCTCACAGTAAGTTAGCTAGCAACTTACAGCACTTTTCAGTATACTTAGGTTAACAAGCTTATTTCCAGCATCTGGGCTCACTGGAATAACGCTTGAGAAGGGGTATAGAACAAGTAACGTTGACACCTAAATATAAGCTCTCTGGAGTAGCTGCCAAGATGTCACGACCCTGACAGAAATAGGACCAACGGTTGGTTCTGCAAAAGAACAACCCCACTAGGCCAGCACACCGGCCAAACAAACGGCACAAGGAACCAAGCTAATAATCACGTGATCGCTAATTAGATAGGATAGATCAATTGGAGCGACAATTGATCCCAGCGATCCAACACCAAAGAGCGACAGGAGCGACCAGCGCTCCCGACGCTCCCCCATACTAGATCGCCAGGAGCAACCAGCGCTCCCGGCAAGCCTCACTAAAGAAATAAACATATAAGGATACACTTATTACTAGATAGCTAGATAGTATAGACAGCTCTTCAGCAGTCAATCTAAGTATTCACCCTAAATAGCTTTCATTAGCTTGTAATCATTATCAGAAACCCCATTGCTTAATTAACCGCCTTGTTGCATATCTTGGATATAAACCCCGATCTACAATTTAGAGGACCCAGGAAACCTTAATCATTACATTTTAACTACTCTTGTTCTTACATTACGACGCGGACTTTAAGCAATATTACACGCAATACCTTTACAATGTCTGGATTTGGAAACAACAACCCTCAGCAAAACCTTCTACAGGAATTAGACGACGCCATTAATAGCGACACCAGTAATAATACCAGTAACCATGGCAGGATAACTAACAAATAACTCTAGGAGTTAGTCAGCAAGGTTAATCGCCTCCGTACCCTTATAAATGGGCAGGCCAAGCAAAACAAAGAAATGAAGAACCTTAAAAAGAAAGTTACTACCCTTTGGGCTGCCGCCGTCATTGTTAATACCCTAATTCCGACTAAGGAAAATATTAGGCTTAACAGCCCGACTCCTTATAATGGGACTCCGGGCCAGTTGCAACCTTACCTTACCTAAGTTAGGGCCTACCAGCATTTCAACTACATAGACAGCCAAGCGGATAGAAAACGAATTATACACACAGCCTTGTTCCTTAAAGGAAGAGCGCTTGCCTGGTTTAAACTATACCTCACCGATTTTGTCAACACCAAAGAATTCGAGAAATACAAGCAGGAGACTCAGGAGATGTTTAGCAGATACAAGAACTACGAGAACACCCTCTGAGCTCTATTCTAGGACCCTGACAAGGAACAACAAGCTAAAAGGAAATTGTCAAAACTACGACAGAAAGGCCCAGCCTCGGCCTATACGGCAGAATTTTGACAAATCTGCGCCTAAGTTAATTTTACTCACAACACTAAGATCTTTATGTTCTACCAGAGACTAAAGGAAGATATAAAGGACGAGTTAGCTAGGCACGACAGACCTAACGACTTCCTATAATACATTAAACTAGCCATTAAACTTGACAATAGGCTCTACAAGAGATGTTAGGAAAAACACGGTATTAATCCTGGACCATTTTAGCAAAACAACTAAAAAAGCAAACCTAATACCGGAAAAAGATATAATTGTAATAATCTAACCCAATAGGGGCAACAATTAGGCCCTATGGAACTCAATGCTATACAATAAAAAGACAAGAGGGACATTAAATACTATAACTACAACAAGATGGAATACTTTATAAAAGAATGCCACAGCCTTAAAAAGAACAAAGATTAAAAGCCTATACCTAAAGGCTCTAGACAAGCTAACGTAATTACCCGTACCAGCGGGCCACCACGCTTAAAGATGCAGCAAGCCATTACTAAATAATACTGCCGGTATAGAACAGAATGACATAAACCGTGTCCAGTATACCCAGACTAGGCAATAAAAGACGAAAGAATCCTGTTTAGCATTACTCCCCAAAACTTACCTACTAACGACAAACAAAAAGGCGAGTTAAAAATAGGAGAAACAATCTAATAACAACTATTACAGCTGGTATACATAGAACTAAACAAGGCTAAAGAAGCCAAAAAGTATGCCTTACTTAGCTAGACAGCCTGCTATAACAATAGCTATACTATATATTTAAGCGACAAAGAAGGAGCCAACTAGTTTTCTAAGGGTACAGGATAATGGTACATCCTAGCTATAGGAGGACAGAAGGAACTTCTATGCAACCTAAGGAAGAAGCTAGCAGGGAAAATTCCCTAAGATTTACTTGTACCTTGAGTATAGCAAGAAGACCCGCGGGCATACTTAGAAAGAGTACCCCTACTGGCCTCTAGAACTAATATTATAGAAGTACTAATTATAGAACGACCCTTTAAGCAAGTAACGTAAGAATTGAGGAAGGAGACTAAAAAGAATAGAGATATAAGAAGAATGTTCCCTTGCTATAGTTACTATCCCAGTACCTTTTGGGCCTTATATATCTATAATAGATACAGAATCTATATACAGGAGAAGGCAAGCTATAACTGGTTTCCACAAAGGTACTAAGGGCAAGACATCCGACAAACTTACAAAAAAGATAACTTTAAAGGGTGGGAACTTAAGAAACAATATAATAATGTAGGCTATATAATGTTTTGACTCAACCTACATACTCCTCTAATATATCTACGCAACCCTACTAGATGGCATACCTACAAGAATAAGGAATGTCGGGTATATATAGACGATAAAGTTAAAGAATGGCACTAATTATAGCAACAAGGATAGATTCTTAGCCCTATAAAGCCTATGATGTAGAAAGAAAGCATATAATAGCTTATAAAAGACCTGTAATAATTGTAGAGTATTATATAATTCTGAAGGTTGGTGGATCGAATGGGAGTCAGGTAGCAGTAGGGTGCACTGAGGTCTTGTTGGGACGCTTGAGAATGGTTTGGACAACTGTGCATTGAATTTGAGTGGGCTTCTGTCAGCCCTCCTCACAGTCCCTCCGACATGACCTCAACCCTGGGCACGCTGCGGTTGGCTCTGGTGCAGGAATGGAGGGGCCGGAAAATTCGGCCCTCAGACCCACCATCTTTGGCTTCAAACAGCCAGCCAACCCTAACCCTGACAGTAACCAAACTAAATACAGATAAACTTTAGAAATCAGGCTATCTAACAAACTAGGTTACATGCTTTTTGGGTAAGAAATAAGGGGAATGCAGAGGTTCGAAGTTAGGGTCTTAAAACAGCCCAAAAAATCGGCTCACGGCCACCAAACTCATCTGCCAGCGCGCACGCCACTAGCAAAAAGTCTAGGGTAACTCCTTCCGTGAAGTCTAGGGTAACTCCCTACGTGCAGCGCCCACACCTAAATGAGCGTTTCCGTTTAACAATAATGAAACATTAAGAGTATCGATAAAGTCTTAGAAAAGGATTACGAATAGCTAAAAAACTAGACAAGCTGTCTATAAAACTTTAGACAGCAGGGAAAACTCCTATGAGGTACTTGTGCGCAACAAATACTGATAATAACTATTGACATTTGAAAATTAAGGTAGAGCTTGGAACCTACTAGTACTATATACTCATCGATAGTAGAGTATAGGGGAACTTTATTTCCCTAAAGATAGTAAATAGATACTACCTTATATAGTATAAGAAGAAGGAATTCTACAGACTTAACATAGTTAACGGCACAGAAGTCGCTTATAGAAACGGCATTATTAACATAGAGACTGATCACCTCTAGGTCCGGATTTAGGACTATATTAAACAACTCTTGTTTAACATTATTAAGACGGCAGATTATTAATTAATCCTGGGGATATTCTGGTTAAGAAAGAATAATCCTTGGATAGATTAAACCACTGGCCAGATTTACTAGGCAAACCCTATCAGCTTAGCAAAAGGAATAATCATATATCGCAAGGATAAGCAGAGCTTAGTCCCTAAAGACAGTACCCAAATGTGTGTTTAAACAAGCCTAGCAACTACCTCTTAAAACGGAGAGAAGGACTTAGTCCCTAGGCAGGTTTTAAAACAGCCCCCAAACAAGCCGGCATAACAACAGTATAAACCGGGCAGTCTGCCGCAGACTAACAAGAAGAATTTACTGTCAAGCCAAACATAATGCAAACTCGACAAAGAAGGCAGTCTAATGCAGACCGATACAAGAAAACAACAAATTATGCTCGCAGCATAAGAATGCATTAAGGAAATCTAACAAGCATTAAAATAGATATAAGAGATCCAGCATATAGCATAAAACAATACCCATAGTTACAGTTACCTCGCCTACAGGAACCTTACAACAAGCGCTAAAGGCCCAAAGGATCAGCCTAATGAAACAAACCAAGCCTATCCTCTAACAATTTATTGCCTACCTACAGAAAGCCAAGGCGGCAGAGAAGGACCCTCAGGAGTTCATACCTCAGGAATACCGCAAGTACACCAAGCTGTTTTCAGCAATACTTAACACTAGACTACCTAAATACAACAACTAAGATTACAAAATACCCCTAAAACCAGGGAAGACACCCAAATTCTCCAAAATCTATAGACTCAACAAAACACAACTCAAGACACTTAGGGAGTACTTTGACGAAAACCTAGAAAAAGATTACATTTAACCATCTACTTTACCTGTAGGATATCCAATCCTCTTTATACCAAAGAAGAACGAGAAGCTACAACTTTGTATAGACTATTGCCAGCTAAACGACATTACCATCAAAAACCGCTACCTGCTACCCTTGATTAAAGAACTATAAGACCGACTGTAAGGAGCTTAATGGTTTACGGCCCTAGACCTTAAAGGAGCCTATAACCTCATTAGAATAAAAAAGGGCAAAGAATAAAAGACAGCATTTTAAACATGCTACAGATACTTTAAATACCTAATTATGCTATTTGGATTAACCAACGTACCAGCATTGTTCCAAGCTATAATCAATTATATTCTCAGAGAATATTTAGACATCTTTATGGTCGTGTATCTAGACAATATCCTCATCTACTCCAGAACGCTTAAAGAACACAAGGAATACATATACAAGATGCTACAGAAGCTCCAGGACGCAAAACTCCTAGTCAAACCAGAGAAGAGCAAGTTCCATACCAAGGAAGTCAACTACCTTAAATACACCATCTGGCCTAGACAGATTGCAATACAAGCATCTAAGGTTAAAGCCATTAGACACTGGCCTACACCTATAAACGTCAAGAAAGTTTAAGGATTCCTTAGATATATCAACTTCTATAGATAATTCATTAAAGGTTACAGAAGACTCGCAAAGCCTCTTACAGACCTTACCAAGAAGGACAAGGAGTTTCGATAGACACAAGAAGCATAAGACACTTTTAACATAATAACCCAAAAGATTCTAGAAGAACCAATACTGGTTAAAGTAGACCCCAATAAGGTCTACAAAGTTAAGACCGACGCCTCAAACTTCGCAATAGAAGGACAACTAGGTCAACAAGATAACCAAGGCAAACTATACCCTATTATATTCTTTTCAAAAAAACTCAATAGCCCAGAGCTTAATTACCCTATATACAACAAGGAACTTATGGCAATAATTGAAGCATTTGGGGAATAGCAATACTACCTTATAGGAGCCAAATACCAAGTTTAAGTCTACACCAACCACAAGAACCTCACACACTTCACGACGACTAAAGAACTCAACAAGCACTAGATTAGATGGGCAGAGTTCTTGTTACAATTTAACCTCAGGATTACCTACCGCAAGGAATCTGAGAACAGACAAGCAGACACACTCAGCAAATAACTAGACTACCTATAGAAGATCCTACTAAAAACACAGAATATCTTCTAAGTTACCCCCGATAGAGACTTATTACAAGAGCCTTGATAACTAGTAATAATATTCTGAGCCAAGGTTGACCCCAGCTAGGAAAACAAGCTTAAGGCAGCCTACCAGAATATATCCCCAGAAGCCAAAGGACAAATAGTAGAAGACAACAAAATATAGTATCGAGGAAAACAACTCTTCGTACCCACAGACCTACAGAAGGAACTCATCAAATAAATCCACAAAGCTCCAGTACATAAACACCAAGGAATCACAGCAACAATCAAAAGAATTAAACGACACTACTACTTCCCAGGAATAAAGAAGGAAGTCCAAACAATCATCCAAGACTGCAAGATATGTTGTAAAAGCAAGACCGCAAGGCATAAACCTTACAGCCTACTACAACCTCTGCCAGTACCTAACAGACTATAGCAATCTATTAGCCTAAACTTTATCATTAAACTACTATTCTTAAAGGAACTAATAATAGGTGCCTAGTATAATAGCATTCTGGTTATTGTCGATAGATTTACAAAGTACTCCTACTTCCTACCATACAAGGAAGCAAGCAATGCAGACAACCTTATATATACTTTCCTATAGACAATTATTAGCAACTATGGCGTACTATAGGAAATAGTGTCAGACAAAGGAACAGTGTTTACCTCTAACTTCTGGTAATTACTTATAAGACAACTCGGTATAAAGTCAAAGCTATCTACAGCTTTCCACCCTCAGATAGATAGACAAACCGAAAGACTAAACCAAATCCTGAAACAGTACCTCCGTAGTTACATTAACTACAAACAGGACAATTGGATACAGTTGTTACCTATAGTATAGTTTGCCTATAATAGTGCAAATACAGGTACTATAAAGGTCTCACCCTTCTATACAAACTATAGCTATAAACCAGAAGCCTATAGAGAACTAATCTCTGGGCTAAAAGTATAATTGGCCATAGAAAGGGCAACTAAGATTTGGAATCTTTAGAAAGAGCTTTGGCAAGAACTACTCTTTGTACAAAAATAAATGACAACCTATACCAATAGGAAAAGGTTAAGGAGACCAACCTTAGAGGAGGAGGATAAAGTCTACCTACTCTGGAAAAACATTAAAACCAAGCAACCAAATAACAAATTAGACTATAAAAAGATTGGACCATTTAAGATTAAAAAGAAACTATCGGATACCAACTTTAGACTTTTATTACTAACAAAAATATAGATATACCCAGTCTTCTATATATCACTCTTGAAACCAGCACCAGCCAACATACGGCTTAAAATACAAATTAAACTTAATAACAACAAAAAAGAATAGAAAGTAGAGAAGATTCTTAATTCTAGAATGTATAATGCCGACATTAAATACCTAGTTAAATGGAAAAACTATAACAATAAAGACAATACTTGGAAACCCCTTAAGAACCTAACAAATTACCAGCAGGTACTACAGGACTTTTAAGGTCAACCAGAAAATCGGCAGGCACCCCCAGACTGTCTAGATCTAAACCCAAGGAATGCTAATTAGAAATCCCCGCGGCTTTAAAAGAGCGTATATTAGTAGTAATCCAAGCCTCCTCCTTATAATGACGCTCCGACTCAGCGTCCTCTTTGTCCAGCAACTAGATACCATGACAAAATAACTCAAAAGACCGCTCCTTGGCTTAGCATTTTTGGCAATATAAGCAGGCCAAGTAACTTACGGCGGTTTGCAACTTTGTTTGAAGCAAAAACAACTCCTTCTCGGCATTAATCTCTTCTTTTTCCAAACGCTTCTGCTTAAACAACAAGCGTTTTACTATAATAAGTCAGCAAGAAGAAAAACCAAGGAGAGAGAAAGGAAACCTACAAGAAGTAACTATATTGTTTCTATTATAAGACTTCCCGGCATAAACATACTCGCTATAACGTAAAGACTCAGGAGCAACGCAATATATACGATTTGCTTTAAAATAACAAGAACAAGGTATGGTTTCGAATATAATATCTTTCTAGTTAATAAGGTTAGCAAGGGCGGCTTATTCCTCCGACTTCTTTAGATAAGTCTTTTCGACCCGACCTCAGGCAACATACGATAACATGGCAGGAAAAACGTAATAATTAGAAGAAGGGATATACAAAGATATAAAGGAAATAGAACAGGAAACTTACTTAAATCTTTGGGGATAAAGAAGTATGGAGGAAGGGAATAATATTACAACCCTGACAGAAATAGGACCAACGGTTGGTTCTGCGAAGAAACAACCCTACTAGGCTAGTACACCGGCCAAACAAACGGTATAAGGGACCAAGCCAATAATCACGTAATCGCTGATTAGATAGGACGAATCAATTAGAGTAACAATTAATCCCAGCAATCTAATACTAAAGAGCGACAGAAGTGACCAGCGCTCCCGATACTCCCCTATACTGGATTGCTAGGAGCGACCAGCGCTCTCGGCGAGCCTTACTAAAGAAATGGACATATAAGGATACACTTATTACCAGATAGCTAGATAGTATAGACAGCTCTTTAGCAGTTAATCTAAGTATTTACCCTGAATAGCTTTTATTAGCTTGTGATTATTATTAGAAACCCTATTGCTCAATCAACCGCCTTGTTGCGTATCTTGGACATAAACCCCGATCTACGGTTTAGAGGACCCAGGAAACCTTAATCATTATACAAGAGCAGCATGTTGCTTTTAGTGGTTATTTCTAGTGTAGCGGCTATTTTGTTTCAACAAACAGCCCTACAACACTAGTCGGCAGAGTTACAGAATCTATTAAAATTAGGGTTAGGATTAGAAAATCTACCCTAGAAAGCAGATTAATAGCCTTAATATTAATTTTATTAGGCAACACTAAGCGGCGCTTAACAAAATCGCTATTAATCCTATTAAGCCTCTGAAGGTTGGTGGATCAAATGGGAGTCAGGTAGCAGTAGGGTGTACTGAGGTCTTGTTGGGACGCTTGAGAGTGGTTTGGACAACTTTGTATTGAATTCGAGTGGGCTTCTGTCAGCCCTCCTCACAGTCCCTCCGACATCGTCTCAACCCTAGGCACGCTGCGGTTGGCTCTGGTGCGCAGATAGGGAGGCCGGAAAATTCGGCCCTCGGACCCACTATCTTTGGCTTTAAATGACCAGCCAACCCTAACCCTGACAGTAACCAAACTAAATACAGATAAACTTTAGAAATCAGACTATCTAATGAGCTAAGTTACATGCTTTTTAGGTAAGAAATAAGGGTAATGCAGAGGTACGAAGTTAGGGTCTTAAAACAGCCCAAAAAATCAACTCACGGCCACCAAACTCATCTGCCAGCGCGCACGCCACATAGGCACTTAGCCGAAAAAGTGCCAAGTCTAGGGTAACTCTCTACGTGAAGTCTAGGGTAACCCTTTACATGCAGCGCCCACATAAGCGTTTCCGTTTAACAAAGCCACTAAAGAGTCGAAATATATAAAGACACGTTTACTACTAAAAACGGGACACTAAGCCGAGCATAGGTGCGCGTTCTGCTGGCCCCTTAGAGCGAGAGAGAGGAAACTGCTAGAAGGCTCTAACGCAAAGAAAGAAGAGATAATAAAAAAGGGCTAAAAGGGCCATAAAGACAATAAAAGTAGTATTTAGGTTCTAATCAGACAATATTACAGGTTATTAAATAATAATAATAGAAAAAATGAGTTAAATTATTACTTTAGCCCTTAAGAGAGATAGAAGCTAGTCCGGTACTTATAGTATAGACGGCCAAGAAAAATTTATCGTATTAGCTACGTAAAACACTGTATCCCGTAATATACCCCTCTTCGGCCTTTTGCTCTCTAGAGTAGAAGGGTCGACCAAACTATTTATTTACCATTTTGATTAGTTTCTTCTCGTTTTTTTACAATACTTAGCTTATTGGTCTCGGGCTATTATCTAGTCAATAGTATCTTAAGTGTCGCCTTTAAAATACTCTTAAATAATATAAGTCTATCTGCAAAACCCCGGCTATATAGCGGGTATTAAAACCTATTCTATTATATTCTTTGTAGTTATATAACGGTAAGACCAAGTATTATAAGTGTTGATAGGTCTATAGTGAATAGGTCTGTAAGTGAATAGTGGAGGGCCCGTGGCTAGCACGGGGCCTACACTATAAAGGGTTGTCGCCCTACAGGCATAGCTTCGCCACACCCTTTAAAGCAACAACCAGACCCTATAGACTTAATGGAATACTTATTCAGTCTACACTCTCCTTTTCTCTTTGCTAATACTTCTTTCTATCGTATACAATAAAGCCCAACCAATACTAATCAGTAATTACTTAAAGCAATTATAGAGCAGCAAGGAAGAAAGAGGCAAATTGCTATTAACAATATTTAATAAGTCCCTAGATCTTTATTAAAACTCATTAATCAGTCGACAATATCTGCGCTACAATTAAACATACCACAGTCTCTGAATCCTATATCGAAACTATAATACAAGCAATCAGATCCTATTAATATAATTACTAGATCTCTATTAAAGCTATACTAAAAAGATTATGTCTATTATAAATCCTGTCGACAAACAATTATATAACAAAAGCCAAGATTAAAAACACTAAGTCCCTAGATTCTATATTAAAATAAGGTACCGACAATTAGATTACAATAATATAAAGCTGTGTTAATAAGACCGCGTTCTATTAATATAAATATAAAAACATATAATTCCTTTATTAGGTACTTTAATACTAAGAAAAGCTGGTCAGACCCTTGCGGCATAAAGAGAGCATCCCTATAAGAATATACAAAAAGAACACCCTTATAAACACCCAAATAACTAATTATACTAGAAAAAGCAATGATTTACATACAAATTTTAGTAACATTTATTTACTAACACGGGATTATGTGCTTACCAGTTGACTATATGCTACCTGGCAAAAACACTATACAGAAGAGTCACAAAGAGAGTTACCCTAGACTTTTCACAAAAAACAGGTCACTTTAATTGAATTTACTTCGGCCTAGTTACAAATCAGAGTCACAAAGAGAGTTACCCTAGACTTTTCATAAAAACGGACCATCCCAATTAAATTTACTTCAAAACGACAAGTCTAAATTACGGAAGGAGTTACTCTAGACTTTTTACAAAAACGGGCCACTTCTAATCAAATTTACTTCAGCCTAAACAATAAGTCTGAGTCACTAAGAGAGTTATCCTAGACTTTTCGCAAAAACAGGCCACTACTGATTGAATTTACTTTAGCTCTAGTTATAAGTCTGAGTTACTGAACCTGCTTTGACCTCAACCAACTACTTACATAATTAACAACCACCACCTAGCACAAAAAGCATGGTCTACCACAGACCACTACCTAGTACAAAAAGCGCCGCCTGCTATAGACCACCACGTAGTCTGCTACAGATTACCATTAAAGGAAAGCCGTGTTACGTGCTATACAGTCACGTGCCCACAACAACATAGCTGACACCAGTAGCACTGACACCAGCGACACTGGCGCCAATAACAGCGACAAGGACAACAATCATATCATCAAAACAAGCAACGATAAGAATCTATGACTTGTAAAGTCAACAGCACAGGACACCAAAGAATACACCCTTTGTAATAAGTTCAGGGTAATAGCAGACAACATAAAGAACTAATTCAAGATTCCCCATAACCTTTAACTACACACAAACTGGCCAGCTTGGGGCATGTTTGTCCCAATTGTTTACTCTTTCGATAACGCCGTCAAGCAGAGCTATTTACACAACACACATGTGCTCAAATTCATGGACGATAACGATTCTCAACAGATTATTGATAAAGAGCTATTTTGGGAGTTTAAGACAGCATTCAAAGACTAGACCACCAATATATAGCTGACTACATTAGCCGCCAAGCACCTTAAACGTTTTCTATATATGCGAGGAATCTACACCAGTCCAATATACAATATACCAACAAACCAGATAATAGCACTCAACAAAGCCGAGCACTTGCCGGAATGGCCAGACACAGGTATTGCTGACACCATACTTATCCCCAAATCTAAGCTTTACAGCTTGTTAAAGAAAGGCCGAAAACAAATACCATATGTCGCAAAATATCCATCTCTCTCCTTCTCGTCTAATAAAAGGACAAATCTACTGCTAGAAAAGACAGCCGAGAAAGTAGACTTGCCGCTAGAAAAGTCATTCGGACAGATAACGATGTCGGCAAGGCCGACACCAGCACAACTTGTTCAACAAGCACCAATTCTGTCACCACAGATCAACCTATCCTCGTATAGACTCAATGGTCGTACAAGTAGCCCTGCAAACAATCGGGCTTTACCGCAGACGTCGGCAAAGACGCCCCACAGAATCACACGCAAGCTAGTGCCTAAACCAACTTCCCGGCCACAGCAACAGGAAGTTCCTGATCACAACTCTCAAACACGCCTAAGCCGAGCACCGGAAGTCCTATGGAAGGACGAGATCCGAGAGACTACCGAGAAAGCTTCCTATCATCAGAAGCCAACTGTGAAGCCAGAAACCCGGGCATGAAACACTTATATATTCGGACCACCTCCGGGTTGGCGAATGCCGGACGCACCAAGAGCACCGGGAGCACCGGGAGCACCGGAACGTAATGATCCACGTTCACACAGCATTTCTTTGCTTCACAGCTTGACCTACAATAATAGTATGTCTAAGTGGGTAGATGATTATACTATACTTCCACCAAGACACTATGCAAACAGTCTAATGGATCCTGACAAGATTAATAAGTTCCTTAAGGCGTGGGCCAACTGGAATAAGTAGATAGGTGAACAGTATAATTTGCTAGATGATAAGGTATAGATGATGTTAAACATTTGTTTTATGTGCCAAATACAACTAGATTAGTTTTATATAGTGTTTCTACTTATTCTGGAAGGCCGGGCTGAGACTTACTTTATATACTATATCGGCCCACAAAAGACGTTCCGGGAAATATATATAATACTTAAATAGTATTTTGAGCATAATACTAACTATAGGTAATATTACGCTAACTTTGCCAACATTATATATATTGGCTTATAAAATAATCCGGTAAATGCAAACAAGGACTTACAAGAGGTGCTACAAAAGCTATTTGATACTCTATAGCTAAGTCAACAAGTACTTAGACTAGTGTTTTAGAATGAAGAGGGTTTTCATATAGCTGTAATACAAGCTTGCTTAGGGGTACCTGAGTTTAATTATGCACTATATACACCAGTAGAAGCATGTAAATAACTGTTTCAGGATCTTTGATTGTTGCTAGATATATCTATTTGTAATATCTCTATATAATAATTCTATGCCGGTAACAACTACCTAGAGGAAGCCTACAATAAAGTAGACGGCAATAATAGCAATAGAGACAATAGTATAAATGCATAAAGGACAACTATTTAAGTCTTGCATAGTACAAGAGATTAAGGAAAAGGGCAAGAACAAGAAGCTATATAAGAAGTCCCGCCTTATTATCTAAGGGTATAACGATAAGGAAAAGAAAAACATTCTTATATAATTACTAATAGTCTAACAAGTCAGTTAATAGCTTATGGCTTACTTGACGCCTATCTTAATAAAGATGGGAATAAAGACTAAACTTTGAGATGTTACTCAAGTATATCTATAGTTAAAATCAATACTACAGCAGACAGTTCTTACTATACTTCTAATCAAGTTAAAGGCACAATATTTACCCAGAACCATTATAAGAATTATAAAACCTCTATACAGAATTATAGAGGCCGGTGTTTACTAGTAGGTAATATACTACAAACACCATTGTGAGAAGTTAAACATAATTATATCTATATACAATCCATGCCTACTTATTATAAACAATAAGGGTACTATAAAAAAAGGAAGCTTTAGCATAACTACTATATAGATAGATAATATATACGGGATTAATATAAAAGAGTTTTTAGCCATAGAGGAATATACTATTATAGAGGCCGAGATTTTCTATAAATTAAAGGAAGGACTTCCTTTTACCTTTAACAGTGCGAGATATATAGATACTAGAGAAGATGTCTTTATAAAATAAAAAGGGCAAGGCATAAAGCTTATACTAATTAATTCTAAACAAGAAGACGCTGCTTAATACTACTTGGAATAATAAGTACACGGAGCGTATCTTATTTCTATCTATTAACTGGAAGCTACTTTTAATCTCTCCATGGCAGTATAGATACAAGTACCTGAGGGAGCAGATTATAATAAGCTAAACGAGTATATTGCCTAGTAAATTAAGAACGGCGATTAAGGGCTACGGTATATACCGATTGACCTTGCTATAGTAAAACTTGTTGTCTTTATTAACGGATTATTTACTAATAACCACGATCTTAGCTCCCAGATAGGCTTTATAATTACATTAATTAACGAGGAGAAGGACCTTAATACGATATAGTATAAGATGTGTGGCAATATCTTATACTAGTCTTTCATTAAATATAAGCACGTTATTAAAAGTATGCTAGCATTGGAGATCTACGGAATAGTTAATGGATTTAACCTTAGAATTATACTCTCTATAATTCTACAGATTATCATTAATTAACTTAGGTTATCTCTAATACTACTGGTAATCTGTACAGACTTATACTTATTATATGAGTATCTTATTAAGCTAGGTTTAATAAACGAAAAGAGATTAATAATTAACATTATATCCCTCTACCAAGCCTATAAACATTGCAAGATTAACGAGTTGAGGTAGATTAATGGAAACAATAATCTAGCAGACGCCATAATAAAAGTATTACTAAACAAGGCCTTATAATGACTGGTTGATTACAACGAGTTAATTATACGGGTTGATGGTTTTGTAGAGTAAGGTAACTTGTATAATTAAAAGACTATTAGAAGTTAAAGTTAATTAGAAGTTACTTAAATGTTAGTTTTATAAAACTTAGCAGATAAAAAGGGTAAAAGTTTAGATTATCCTCATATTGGTTACCTACGTCTTACCTTAAGGGACTGTATAGTTGGCCTTTAATTAGAGTTACATTCCTCCTAAGGGTAAACCTTATAGCTAAGATTGGTTACAAGAGTGCCTATACTACGGGGGTTAGAAAGTACGTGTATTATCTACCATTATATAGGCACTTTAAGGTTGCTAGCCTGTATTTAATGGGCGTCCCTAGTTAGATTTTATAGTCTAATACCTAGAGTTCTAAAACTACACTATAACTACAAACTACAATACTATAAAACTACATTACTATAATATTATAAAACTATAAAACTACAAATGTATAAAACTATAAACTACAAAACTATAAAACCTTTATACTACATTACTACATTTATATAGTATAAATGTAATAATGTAGTAGTACTACTACATTACTATAATTATATAGTTATAATAAAAGAAATATATAATAAAATAAAGATTAATAAGTTAATAGATAAATATATTAATAAGTTAATATTTTATTTATTCTTATTTTAAATTTATATTAAAAATATTTAGTATATAGATTAAAAGAATTAAATAATAAATATTATATAGACTTTTTATAAAATATTAGTATATTTTACTATTTATAGGTTATTTTTATTATAATTATATACTTTAGTTAAACTTATATATATTTAATATATTGTCTTTTATTAATATTTTGCTTAAAATAGGCTTAGGTAGCTAAATATATTTTTGAAAGTTTTATCTATAGTTTAAAGATTTTTTATAGCTTGAGTCTTTAAGTTATATTTATAAAATTTATATGGCTTTATAGAGACAAATTAGCTCTATAATATATGTTATTTAGAATTTTTTTAATTTATATAAGTTGTATATATGTATAAAATTTGTAGTTTTATATAAAAACTACAAACTACAAAACTATAAAACCCTTTAACTACATTACTATAATGTATTAAATTTTGTCACAACTCTACTAATACCTGTATACCGAAAGTTTAAGAGTTATATTACAAGTTATGTTTTATTATATATAATAATATTAATCTTCTTAACAAGTAACTGGTATTGGTATGATTAATTGTTAACTACTATACCACCTCTTTTTCTGTCTTGTGTGCCTAGGTCTTGTGGCCTTAGCGAAGAGGGCTTTTTCTCTTGGGGTTTGGTTGAATCTGTTAATCTGTGCGTAGGTTAATTAGTAAGGTTAGGTGGGCTAGCTGGCGCTGGCCCGATCCGGTCTGTCTAGGTCCATTCCAGGTGTTTGTTTAGTGCTATAAACGGTGGGCTGGTGCTCTACGAAATGTATTGAAAACAATTTATTTATAAGGTAGAAGTAACTTTTAAAAGTTTCTGCCTTGAGTAAGTTGGGAT
This sequence comes from Diaporthe sp. PMI_573, assembly GCA_021399435.1. Lineage (NCBI taxonomy): Eukaryota > Fungi > Ascomycota > Sordariomycetes > Diaporthales > Diaporthaceae > Diaporthe > Diaporthe sp. PMI_573. Next base: position 451,607 of record JAJTUP010000048.1, read on the forward strand.
AATTGTATGGCTAATTGGGTGTGCTTACCCTGATACTAGTAAACGCCAACTATCTAGTAGTGTATAGACTAGGGGATTAGGATGATGGAGAGTAAATGTGAATAGTGTAGTTATTGTGGGCTGATGGCGTAATGGGATACTTTGTAATAATTGATTGAGGAGCTGAAGGTTTGATTTGCTATGGGGGCAAATTTTGTTTTCTTTGTTTTTCTTTTCTTTTTTGACTTTTGGAGTGGCTATTGGTATAAATAAAAGACTGTTAGTGTTGATAGGTCTATAGTGAATAGGTTTGTAAGTGAATAGTGGAGGGCCCGTGGCTAGCGTGGGGCCTGCACTATAAAGGGTTGTTGCCCTATGGGCGTGGCTTCGCTATACCCTTTGAAGCGACAACCAGACCCTATAGACTTAATGGAATACCTATTTGGTCTACACTCTCCTTTTCTCTTTGCTAATACTTCTTTCTATTGTATACGATAAAGCCCAACTAATAATAAGTTTTAATTAGATTTTGTCGAGATTTATGCTTATTATCTATCTTAGTATTATTAGGTAGTGTTTGTTAATTTAGTAGAACCTTAGGCTTATTTTGGTAATAATTAGTTATAGCCTAACTGTTTTGGCGTAAATATAAGACTGTTTGTCTCCTATATTTAGTCTTTCTAGCATTAAGATATGCCTAGTATAGTCTGTTAGTCTCTTTATAACTATCTTAGTTGGTAGTTGCCTTATAGGTAGATCGGGTAGATGTATATAAAGCTTTGTATTATATAGCTCTATTTTAATAAGCTTAGGCTAGAAAATTAAACTATGCTTTGTCTTTATTTGTCGAAACTTGTTAAAACTAATTAAAGGGTAGTTAATAGACTGTTAAAGGCTATATCTAGTTCTGTTTAGCTCTAATTAAATGATATATATCTATATCTAAACTGCTATTTCTTTAGGAGAGAGCCCTATAGAAGGGTTCTTGGCTAAGTTTAAGCCTTTTTAGTTGCTAAACTTCTAGTTATTCCTCTCTTTATTTTCTTAAAAAAAGAAAGTGGCTATCTGCTAGCTATAATTGGTAATGCTTGTCTAGGGTAAAATAGAAACTCTAATTGCTTTAGGCTTCTTTATATTAGGGTATTCCTCTTTAATAAAGCTCTTATAGATAGTTATAATCCTCCTATAGTTACGGTTCTACTTTATTATATTTAGGTAGGTATTAATAGATCTAAGGTAATTAATAGTATAATTGTAGATTTTAAGGGTAAAGTGCCTAGGTATATATATAGGTATAATAATAAATCGGTACTTTGATATTAGTTGTGATTATTTAAAGTTAGGATAGGCTGGCTAATTATAAAAAAGAATAAAATAATTAATATATATAATGTTAGTAAAATTAAAAAGCTGTTATTTAATTAGGGCTAAGATATAATTGCTTTAAAGCTTTTTATTTTAAGCTAGGTATGCCTAGTGCTTTTTAAAGAGATTCTATAACTTAGATAATAATCAGAGCTTAGGGTATATATTGATTTTTAAAAAATAGTTGGTAACTATTTATTATACTTTTTTTTAAAAAATAGTATAATTAATATTAAAATATAGAGAGAGGCCTGTTCTTATATTTTATTAGCTAGATTTAATTAATCTTAAGCCTATTTATAAAAACTTAAGTTTTAAATAGGTCTTAAGAAAAGTCTATACTAGCTTTATGGTGTTATAAACTAATACGTTGGCACTAAAGGAACCTGTTGGGGAAACCTAGACAACCCAAATCAAATACTATAACGCCTGCCCTGCGACATTAGTTAGTAGAGTTATAGGAACACGCCAAGACCCAAGGTTAGGGTTAGGCTTGCTAGGCTTAGTTGTAAGCCTGGTAAGTAGGCTTAATAATTTACCTATTAAGCCATATATTAAAGATTATAGGCTTGCCTTATAAGCTAGTAAGCTACTAAAGAGTTAGAATATATAAGGACATAGTTATTACTATAGTAGATAGCTTTTATAAAATAGACTCTTTAGTTATTAATCTAAGTATTTAGTCTAGTAACTAGATAGCCTTATAGTTAGTAATTATACTTGTAAAATCATTATATCTTACACTAAATAGTTAAGTATTATCTCTATGCTATATTACTAATATAAACTTTATAGGTTACCTACTAAACCTTATAAAGATTTAGTATAATTATTATATTTTAATAACTCTTATTTAGTATAGCTATATAGTTACTAACTATATAATATTAAGATATAATGGTACCTTAGACTCTAGCCTCCTCTAGTGTTAGTAATAATAATGCCTAAAACATAGTAGCTTAAATTATAGCTTTTTAGTAAGAAGTTAATCTCCTCTATGTGGCCTAGTAGGCTAGGGCCTATAAGATAAACAAGCCTGGCCTTTATAAAGAAGAAAAGAAAATTCTTTAAAAATTCCTTACCTAGTACCGAGCCTACTTTAAGTACTATTACCTCTAGTTTAATATCTATTATAATAAAATTATCTTTACTAGATACTGGCTTAAAGGTAATATACTTATATAGTTTAAACCAACCCTTAGGAACTACTTAAAGAATAAAGAATATAATTAAAATAATAATACTAAAAAGATCTTTAAAAGCTTTAACTACTTTAAATAAGCTCTTAAAGATGCTTTTAGAGACCTAGATAAGAAAAGGTCCATAAAATATAAACTTATAAAGCTTAAGTAAGGAGAATCAACCTCTAAGTACGCTACATACTTTAAACAACTTACCACCTATATTAGTTAAAAAGAAGATATGCTTATAAGCTAGTACTATAAAGAACTAAAGGAGGATATTAAAAATAAAGTTTTTAAGATAGATTGGCCTGATAACTTTGCTAAATATATTACCATGGCTATATACATTAATAATTAACTTTTTAAGTAATAATAAAAATAAAATCGTAAAAACCCTAGAAACTATTAGAAACCTTAAAACCTGCTAAATATAGGAAAAAAGTATTAATATAGTAGTAACTTCTATAGTAATAACAAGTCTTAACACTAAAAAGAATATAATAGTACTGTGATAAATACCTATATAGGTCTTATAGAACTTGACGCTATATAAAGGAAACCAACTAGTAAAAAATACTATAACTATAAAAAACCAAGATACTTTGCCTAAAACTACTGCTAACTAAAAAAATAATAGAATCCCGTCCTAAAGGAACGACAATAGGTTAATATAACCTTATAACAAGAGCTACCTAAATAATATAGCTACTTGCTTAATAAACAATGCCCGGTATACCTAGAAGGTAAAACTAACTATATTTGTTAACCCAACCTCTATATAAAATGTCTAATCTACCCTAATAAGTAGAAACCCGGAAATTTAGATAACTTACTACCTATTTCTAAAAAGTAGCGGATACTAATAAAAAACACAAATCCCTTAGTTGGGCCTTCTACTTTAACAATTAGTATATACTACACCTTTTAAAAAAAGAAGCTTCTAGATAGTTTCTAAAAAAACCTTAATAAAAATAATAGTTAGTAATAGAAAGATAAGAACTACTATACTATATAGTAATAAGAGATAGCAACTTAGATTGCTTAAACACTAAGCACGTAGAAGTAGAAAACTCCTAAAATAATGCCTAGAAAAACAGTAGTTTGTAGCAGACCAACTAACAATAGTAAGCATAGAAAGACCCTACAAAAAGCCCTAATAAAGATCCCGAGAAATACCTAAAATACAGTATCCCCATTACTCTAAATACCAGTACTACCAGAATTACTATTACAGGAATCTAGTTAACTCAAGTAATTAAAAAACTTAGCTAACTACTTGAGAAATATAGAATAGGCAACAAGCTATGCCTATAGCCAGGATACCTAGAATATAAAGAAATCTTCTAGGCCTCCTATATCTAAAATCTCTACTATACTTACTTTAGGGAGAAAGCCAAGTTTAACCTATTTTCCTGATGCTTTAGTAAAAAACCTATTATTAAGGTATATAAAAAAGACAAGCTTTATTACTAGAAATCTAGTAAGTATAATAAAGAAAAGATCTATACTATCTTTACCTTAAACCTCTAGCTATTACTAGAATGCCTATATAGTAGATAATAACCTTAAGACTACAGGTGGTTATCAAGATATTCTATTTATAAGAAATATAAGCTAATAAGCTGGTATTATAATAGATAATAAAAAAACCAGGCTATAAAAACCTAATCTAAGTCTAGTAATAAATGGAAAATAATAATAATTGCCTATAAGGGGACAATAGTTAATTATAAACTATAGGTCCCTATATGTAATATAAATAACTGGTTATATATATATCTTATTACAGGTAGAAATTAATAGAAAAACATATAATATACTGTTAGATAATAATGCTTAGGGCAACTTTAGAATTATTAATAGGAACGAGATCTTATAATATTAGAAGAAAGACCCTTATAGACTTAGTACTGTAAAAGGTATAGAAATAGGATATAGAAATGGAGTAATTAATATAGAAACTAATTATCTACCTATCTTAATCTAAAAGTATACTACTTCTATAATTCTAGACATTATAGATATAGTATAATATAAATTAATCTTAAGACTTTTATGGCTAAAAGCTATAAATCTTCAAATTAATTAGACTACTAGCTAGATCTACTAAAATAATACTATTTTCCAGAAGAGGGTTATAATTAATAGTATAGGATAGAGTTTAGTTACTAAAGATAGCAGAGAAATATGCTTAAATAAACCTATAGATACCTCTAAAAGTAGTTAGAAAGAGACTTAGCTTTAGAAAAACAGAGAAGAATCAAGCTACTTAAAGACCTTAAGAAAAGGCCAAAGTTAATTAGCATACAGCATAACATACAAGTAGGAAGCAAAGTAATATCTCCTCTACCTACATTAGCATAGAAAACAAAGCATACTAGCAAGATTTAAGTAGATACCAAGAGATTACTATAAATTTAGAAAAGTATTTTAAGAAGAACTTAATATAGGAATCCCCAAATACAGCCTATATAATTACAAGATATCCTTATAAGAAAAAAAGATGCCTAAATTCTCCAAAATCTATAGACTTAATAAAGAAAAACTTAAAGTACTTAGAAAATACCTTAACGAAAACCTTAAAAAAAGATACATTTAACCTTTAAAATTACTAGCAGGATACCCTATCCTATTTATATTAAAGAAAAATAGTAAATTATAACTTTATATAGACTATTGATAATTAAACAATATTACTATTAAGAACTAATACCCGCTACCCCTTATTAAAAAAACTACGAGACTAACTCTAAAGAGTATAATAGTTTATGGCCCTAGACCTTAAAGAAGCCTATAATCTTATCTAAATAAAAGAAGAAGAAGAATAGAAAACAGTATTTTAAATATACTACAGATACTATAAGTATATAGTTATGCCCTTTAAATTAACTAATACCTTAGTATTATTCTAGAAAATAATTAATTAAGTCCTATATAAATATCTTAATATATTTATTATTATATACCTTAACAATATCCTTATATTTTTAGCAACTCTTAAAGAATATAAAGAGTATATTAAATAAATACTTTAGAAACTCTAGAAGGCAAACCTCCTAGTAAAACCAGAGAAAAGTTATTTCTATATATAAAAAGTTAACTATCTTAAATACACTATTAAACCAGGATGTATTAAGATATAGAAAGATAAGGTCCAAATAATTAAGAAATGGCTAATATTAAATAATATTAAAAACATTAAAGTATTTCTAGACTACGCTAACTTTTATAGATAGTTTATCTAAAACTATAGTAGTATCTACAAGCCCCTTATAGATCTTACTAGAAAAAACAAACATTTAAATAGGTAAAAGAGACTTAATAAGCATTTAACAAAATTAAAGACAGAGTTACCAAAGACCTAGTACTTAAAGAAGCAGATTCTACCAAGGAATTTAAAATACACATAGATGCCTTAAACAATACAGTAGGTAGAAAACTTACGTAAAAAAAAATTAAAAACAAATATACATTATTGCAAACTTTAGCAAGAAATTTAATAGACCGAAAACATACTATACTACACCAGACAAAGAATTCATAACAATAATATATATATTTTAAGAATAACAACACTACCTTATTAGAGCCAAGAAACAGATTAAACTCTACACAGATTACAAGAACCTAACAACCTTCACAATAACTAAATAACTTAACAAGAGACAGGTTAGATACATAGAATTCCTCTTATAATTTAACATCAAGGTTATATATATAGATAGAATTAAAAATGCTTAAGTAGATGCTTTTAGTAGGCAGCCCAACCACTAGGATAAGGAGTCCCCTATTAAATAGATGGTCTTTAAAACCTAAGAAGACAGGAGCCTCATACTTAACTAAAAACTTAACGCTATATTTAGAATTAATACTATACCTAAGAAAATACCTACTAATTCTAAGGAACAAGATAACTTAATTAAGAAAATACACAAAGCCCCAGTATATAGACACTAAGGCGTATTAGCAACTATTAAGAGAATTTAACAAACCTACCAAATTCTAAACCTTAGATAGAAAATATAGGAAATTATCAGACAATACAACTCTTGCAACAAAAACAAAGCTTCCAGGCATAAACTATACAGACTTTTAAAACCCCTACTAGTACCTATAACTATATAGTTATCCATTAGTCTAGACTTTATTATTAAGCTACCTTTCTTATAAAAACCCTTAACTAAAGTACTTTTTAACAGTATTTTAATAGTAGTTTGTAGACTAAGTAAGTATATATACTTCATACTATATAAGGAAGCCAGTACAGTAGAAAAACTTATATATACATTCTTACAAATTATTATAAGTAACCACGGAATGTTATATAAAATTATATTAGATAGAGACAAATTATTTACATTAAACTTCTAAAAGTCACTAATAAAATAACTTAGAGCTAAATATAAACTTTTAATAATAGTATACCTATAAATAGATAGATAAACAAAATAAATTAACTAAATTATAAAACAATACCTTTAACACTACATTAACTAATTATAGGATAATTAGGTTAAATTACTACTATTAGTACAGTTTACCTATAATAGCATAATAACTAGTATAACTAGATAGTTACCTTTTTTTACAATCTATAAATACAAGCATAAGGCTTATTATAAATTATTAATAAACGATATACCAGTAGAATTAGCAGAACAAAAAGCAACAAAAATTAGATAAATCTAAAAAGATATTTAAAAAGAATTTTCTTTTATACAGTACAAAATAGCCAAATATATAAATTAAAAAAGAATTAAAAAACCAATCTTTAAAAAAAAAGATAAAGTCTACCTTTTCTAACAAAACATTAAAACCAAGCATCCTAGCAACAAGCTAGATTATAAAAAAATCAGACTATTTAAAATTTTATAAAAACTTTTAGACACTAACTATAAACTTTTACTACCTTAGAAAATAAGGTAATACCTAGTCTTTCATATTTTACTCTTAAAACTAGCCCTATAAAATACTAAACTTGAAACATAAATTAAAACTATTAACAAATATAATAAAGAATATAAAGTTAAGAAAATTATCAACTTATGACAATATTAAGAAACTATAAAATACCTTATTAAATAGAAAAAATATAACTTAAGTAACAATATATAGAAACCAGTTAAAAACCTTATAAGCTACAAATAACTCTTAAAGAAATATAAGGCTAGAAACTTAGCTAAATCCAAAATAAGGGTAAAAGTTAAAACCAGTCCTAGAAACTACTATTAAAATAAGCAGTCTATAGTAGACTAACCTTAAGAAACCACTATTAAACCCATATAATTATATAACTAGTTAATAACTAATTATCAGTCTATTTCATTCTACTAATTAATTATTACAGACTAGAAAGACTACTAATAAAAATATTTCCTCTACCATTAAAAGTACGTACCCCTAAAAGCTTAGATAAATTAATATTACCCCTATTTACTATAGAACTTTAATTAAAAATACTAACATTACTTCTAGTATAAAGCTATAACTCCTATATCTCTATTTTACCAAAACTAGATAAGCTACTATAAATAACTTTAGCAGACTACTCGGTAATATACTTATACTCGGCCTCGGCCTCCTTGCTCTCTATATAGTCCAACTCCTCTAGATTTAAAAAACTATAATAGATAGCCCGCGCTATTTTCTCCTACCATATCTTCTTACTACTTCCTTAGGCATATAAGCTTCTCTTCTAGCTACTTAATCTCGTCCTCCAGCTTTTAATACTAGATAAAAATATACAAGAGATCTACCAAGTTGTCTAGCTTGTAAACATTATACTTTAAGCATTACTGGCAAACATACTTATAGCAGCGACTTAAATTCTACTCAAAGGCTTTATAAAACTTAATGCTGTAAATCTTACAAAAGATATACTTATACATAATAACAGCGTTTATAATAATAGACTCTAATAAAAAATTACATTAGATGGTCTTCTTAAAACAACAGAACAGTTTTAAAACCTAGAAACTTTTAACTCTATTTAATATAACAAATTAGAAAAGCATAATCTAAGAAATAGATAATATTATAGAAAAGATAATAGATAAACTTTTAAAAACAAAGGATATAAGAAAGGAAATAGTATTATAAACTAACATATTAATACTAAAAAAACCCGTTAGAGAAACCTAGATAACCCAAATCAAACGCTATAATACCTACCCCGCAATACTAGTTGGCAAAATCACGGGAATATACCAAGACCCAGGGTTACCTAAGGTCAGGCTTGCTAGGCTTAGTTACAAGCCTGGTAAATAGGCTTAATAATCTACCTATTAAGCTACATACCAAGGATTACAGGCTTACCTTATAAGCTAGCAAGCCACTAAAGAGTTGAAATATATAAGAACATAGTCATTACCATAGTAGATAGCTTTTATAAAACAAACTCTTTAGTCATTAATCTAAGTATTTAGTCTAATAACTAGATAGCCTTACAGCTAGTAATTATACTTATAAAATCATTGTATCTTATACTAAATAGTTAAGTATTACCTCTATGCTGTATTGTTAATATAAACCCTACAGGTTACTTACTAAACCCTATAAAGGTTTAGTATAATCATTACATATAGCTAAAGTCGTGGTAGTTTTAGATATTAATAAAATTAAAAAAATAGATGCTAGATAGCTATATACTAAAATTATTATAGAAGGATAGTTGTAATAATTAGATGGTAAGATTAACTTAATTAGTAATAGAGATAGGCTTAATTAATGAAATTAGGGTATCTAGGTTAAATTACTCCCCTAAAGAAATGCTAGGTAAAAATTTGGAAGACTTATAATAGAAGGAAATAGGTTGTAAAGTTCTAATTATATAGATATTAGACCTAAAATAATGGCTAGACTTACCCTTTCTTAACTATCTATTGTTTATAGTGACTTTCTAATTAATTATATATATAGTAAGAAATATTAGAAAATTAAGTAGGTAGTAAAAGAAAGAATAAAGTATAAGAAAAGTGGTAAAAAAGCTTATATCCCTAGAAAATGCTGTATAGATAATCAAGTAAAGAGGTTAATATTATTAAATATAGCTTTAATGCTTTAAGGTTATAAGTAGAAAGAAATAGTAGTAGTAATATATCTTGCCTAAATTAATTTTTTAGTTTTACTAAAAGCTTTAAAAATAGTTAATTAAAGGCTAAAAAGCAGCTAAAAGAAATTTCTAAGTATTGGTAGAAAAAGTTTTAAGAAAAGATTGTATTAAGTGTTACAAGGTTTTTATAGACTAGTAGAAGTATATCTTTTGTAAATTATTTACATCTATTAGTTACTTTCCTTCCTTTCTGCTTTCCTTTAGGTATTAGAATAGTCTAAGTGTTTATTTAAATAAGTGGCTAAGGTTAGTAAATCACCAGGCTACTGTTTTTCTTAGGTACTCTCTTATACCTTTTTAAAAAAACCTTCCCTCTCTTTTACTAATTCTATTTAATTTTCTTTTATAATACTATCTTTTTACTACCTAGAGTACTATATTTTTACTCTAATTAAAATACTAAACAAGCCTTTTAAACTAAATTATATTCTTATACTACTGTTTTTTTTCTCTCTCTCCTTAAAATATTCTCCTATACTCTCTAGAATCCTAACAAGAAGGGTAAGAAAAAGGAGGAAAGTAAGAAAAAGCCTCTATATTCTTTATATAAAGCTAATTGCCCTAAATTAATTATTAACTATGATATTTATACTACCTTTATAAACTAGGGTATACTTCTATAGAATGTTATTTTTAAGTTTAAACTTTATACTTCCTTTACTTAAAATGTCTTAATTTATGTCTTTATTGGCTATAATATAAACTAGTATATTATATAGCTTCTATTTAAGCCTACTATTAAGAAGATCTTAATTAATTTCTTTTTCTTTTTTTTATTAAATAAGAATTGTAAGTTCCTTTATAAATACCTTTAAATATTAATAGAAACGGGTACTAATAAGGTTTTTGTTGAAAAGATTAACGGCAAGTTATATAAAAAGTATATATCCAATATATACTGATTAGATAACAAATGTCATGCTTCTACTTTCTACTTCTCTCTATAAATACTGTCTTGCGTACATGTTTTAAAACTTTAATAATAGGGTCCCCGTTATAATCTCTTTCTTTAAGTATTAAAGCATTCTTGGTTTTAAGAAGGGTATATATGCTAATTATCTCTAGTATATTAAAGGCGGTAGCTATACTTTTAATAAAGATTCCTATATTTCTACCGTTACGGCCGCCGCTACTTTACTTAATTATAAATTTAAGGGCGCTTTTTAATTAAAACTTACTTTAGGTAAATTTTCTTAAGTAAATAAGGAATTTAACTTTAATAAAGTAAGAGAGGAAATAATTAGAAAGGTAAAAGGTTTTTAGCCTAGGCCTAAAAAGCTAAAGCCTAAGGAGAAGAGGTCTTAAGAGTAATTGGGAAAAGAATTAGGGTAAAAGATTATATAGGGTAATAAATATTAGGTTTATAGAACTATTATTCTCTATTCTTATAATAAGTAATTAATTTTTATATTTTAAACTTTATATATTATATAGTATTAAAATAAATATATACTAGGCTTTAATTAGAGTAAGACTAATGTTGTAAGATAATAAATAAGAGAAAAGAAGCTAAAAAAATTTATAGTAGTAGTAGAAGTAGTAATATAGAATAGTTAAGAAATATAGGGAAAATGAGTGGTCTGTAATAAATTACTTTATTTGCTTTATTCTAATTAGCTATTGAGACTATTAAGCTAACTAATAGTATTTTAATCTCTAAAGGTTAGTGCCTTTAGCAGTGTGTGTGTGGCAGGGTTGCAGCAGGGTGCCTGGAGGCAAGTTGGGATAATTAAGAGTGGTTTGGATAACTTTGTATTAAATTTGAGTGGGCTTCTGGTCAGCCCTCCTCACAGTCCCTCCGACATCATCTCACCTGCAGGCACACGTGGGTTGGCTCTGGTGCGCAGATAGGGAGGCCGGAAAATTTAACCCTTAGACCTACTATCTTTGACTTTAAATAACCAGCCAACCCTAACCCTAATAGTAACTAAACTAAATATGGATAAACTTTAGAAATTAGACTATTTAATAAGCTAAGTTATATGCTTTTTGGGTAAGAAATAAGGGTAATGTAGAGGTATGAAGTTAGGGTCTTAAAATAGCCTAAAAAATCGGCTCATGGCTACTAAACTTATCTACTAGTGTGTATGCCCTATAGGTACTTAGAGAAAATCCAGTATTAAGTCTAGGGTAACTCTCTATATATAGTGCCTACACAAGTGTTTCTGTTTAACATTATTGTTGGGTTATTTAGTCTTAATGTTTTTACAGAATAGGTAGACTTTATCTTCCTCCTCTAAGGTTGGTATCTTTAACCTTTTCTTATTAGTATAGGTTGTTATTCTTTTTTGTATAAAGAGTAGTTTTTGCCAAAGCTTCTTCTGTAGATTTTAGATCTTGGTTACCCTTTTAGTAGCTAATTATGCTTCTGGCTCTAAGATTAGTTCTTTATAGGCTTCTAGTTTATAGCTATAGTTTGTATAAAAGGGTAATACCTTTATTATGCCTGTATCTATACTATTGTAGGTAAACTATGCTATAGGTAGCAGCTATACCTAGTTATCTTGTTTATAGTTAATATAACTGTAAAGATATTATTCTAGGATTTGGTTTAGTCTTTTGATCTATCTATCTGTCTGGGGGTAGAAAGCTATAGATAGCTTTGATTTTACACTAAGTTATCTTATAAATAATTACTAAAAGTTTAAGGTAAATACTATTTCTTTGTCCGAGATAATCTCTTGTAGTATGCTGTAATTACTAATAATTGCTTATAGGAAGGTATATATAATGTAATGATCAAGGTTTCCTGGGTCCTCTAAATTAAGAGATCGGATTTATGTCTAAGATACGTAACAAGGTGGTTAATTAAGTAATAGAGTTTCTAATAATAATTACAAGCTAATGAAAGCTATTTAGGGTAAATACTTAGATTAACTGCTAAAGAGCTGTCTATGCTATCTAGCTATCTAGTAATAAGCATGTCCTTATATGTTTATCTCTTTAGCCTAGCTCATAAAGCTTACCTGGCTTACTAGTAATCTAGTAATCTTGGTAATCTAGTTAGCTTACTTGGCTTACTGCCTTGCTGATAATCTAAGTAATTTATCCTTAGGTAAGCAAATGTCCTAGGTTATATATACTAATAGTTATACCTCTTTCTACAAGCCTAGCCAAATAGCCTATAGAGTTTACCTGTACCTTTAAAAAACTAATAGTTAAATCCTGGTTTTATTTCTATTATATTTATAACATTCTTTCTTTCTTCTATTGCTTTTTTATCCTAAAGAAGCTGTTTAATATATTTCTCTATCTCCTTCCTTTTTTTTATATATACCCTTTATCTGTTAAACATCCTACTAATTATGTCAGACTAAATATCTAAATCTTATTGTTTTAAGAAGATAAAATAACGCTATACCCTTGCTTTATTAATCTAAAAGATAGGTTTTAAAATTATATCTTACTTCTTATATTATTAATATAGGTAGAAATATTTTATGTTTAATTTAGATAACAAGAAGTGCTATTATAACTATATTTATTATAGTTGCTCTTATATAAGTGTGGGTATATTAATGAATTTTAGTAAGTCGTGTTTATACTTATATATTTCGCGTAGTATTTTTAATGTATTCTTTTTTAGTTTAGGACTAGATTTTAGAAAAGAGATACCTAGAGTATTAAGAAGAAGAAGCTGAAAATATGCTAAGTTAAGTATAGAAGGCTTTGCTAAAAAAGTAGTGTAAAATAAATAAGTATTTTACTAAGCTAAGCCGTCTTAGGTAGTAGTATTATAAGGTTATAAAGCAAGGTCGTTAGATACTTTATAAAGGTTTCTGTTTATTAAAAGAGCCTGGGGAGAATTATGTAAAAAAAGAAGAAGCCTATCTAGTAGTAAACTAGGTTGTCTTAAAGGCCTCTGATTCTACTTTATTTCTACAGGCTAACGGTGGTTTTAGAGTTATTAACTAGGAGTTAGTAGTATTTAATACTAGGGTAGATTTTTCTAACTAGTTATCTAGTAATAAGCCTAAAGTATCTTTTAGTAGTTTGCTAGGTTTTTAAGTAGCTCCTAGGTATTGTCTTTATCGTTATAGCCTTTTTATTTAACTAGATACTTAGTATTAATATTATAGGTTCTTAAATTAAAGATTTTCTTAACTTTCTATTCTTTTTTATTATTATTAAGCTTGATCTAAGTCTTGAGTTATATATAGGCTAGTATTAGTTTTAGAAGTAATATATAAAAGACTGGGTAAATCTATATCTTTATTAGTAATAAAAGTCTAAAGTTAGTGTCTAATAGTTTCTTTAAGATTTAAAATAGTCTAATCTTTTTATAGTCTAGTTTGTCGCTAAGTTATTTAGTTTTAATGTTTTTATAAAGTAGGTAGACTTTATCTTCCTCCCCTAAGGTTAGTTCCTTTAATCTTTTCTTATTAGCATAGTTTATTATCCTTTCTTATATAAAGAGTAGTTTTTACCAAAGCTCTTTCTATAGATTTTAGATTTTAGTTACTTTTTTGGTAGCTAATTATACTTCTAGCCCTAAGATTAGTTCTCTATAGGCTTCTAGTTTATAACTATAATTTATATAAAAGGGTAATACCTTTATTATACCTATATCTATACTATTATAGGTAAACTATACTATAGGTAGTAGCTATACTTAATTATCTTATTTATAATTAATGTAACTATAAAGATATTGTTTTAGAATTTAGTTTAGTTTTTTAATTTACCTATTTATTTAAGAATAGAAAGCTATAGATAGCTTTAACTTTATACTAAGTTATTTTATAAGTAATTACTAAAAGTTTAAGGTAAATACTTCTGAAGGTTAGTGGATCGAATGGGTCAGGTAATAGTAGGGTGCCTGGAGGCTTCTGTGGAATCTTGAGAATGGTTTAGACAACTTTGCATTGAATTTAAGTGGGCTTCTGTCAGCCCTCCTCACATACCCTCCGACATTGTCTCAACCCTTGGCACGCTGCAGGTGGCTCTGGTATAGGAATGGCGAGGCCGGAAAATTCGGCCCCCAGACCCACTCTCTTCAGCCATAAATAACTAGCCAACCCTAACCCTGATAATAACCAAACTAAATATAGATAAACTTCAGAAATCAGGCTATCTAACAAACTAGGTTACATGCTTTTTGGGTAAGAAATAAGGGTAATGCAGAGATTCGAAGTTAAGATCTTAAAACAGCCCAAAAAATCGGCTCACGGCCACCAAACTCATCTACTGCCGCGCACGCCACTAGCACTAAGTCTAGGGTAACTCCTTACGTAAAGTCTAGGGTAACTCCCTACATGCAGCGCCTACACAAGCATTTCTATTTAACACATACTATAGTTACTAATAATTATTTATAGAAAAATATAAGCAAGGTTATCTATATTACTTACTTCTCTATATAGTAGAAAATAAGTAAATTTAATAAATCTATTAATAATAACCAGGATACTATTATAATATACTCTTATTATAAATTCTTTAGATACTAGTAATTTAATAATAAAATCTAGACTAATAGATTACTATAGTTTATTAGGTATTAATAAAGGCTAGAGTAGACTATAGGGTTTATATTATATAGTTTTACTTTTACAATATATATTATAATCTTAGATAACTATTTAAACTTCCTTCTTTATTTTAGAGAAACTATAATATTATTATAATTATTTAGTAGTTGCCGTAATTCCTTAGTATCTATATATTAGTATGCTATAGATATATATAATAAGTTTAGAGTATAATTTTTCTAGTATAAAAAAACTTTCTTTTTTAGTAAAGTATTTCTTTATCTTCTACTATCTCTTCTTTTTCTTACTTAGAGAGTTATTAGTAGGCTATCTTAAGTCTATTTATTTATTTAGGGTTAACCTTTAATTAAAATATTAGGGCTAACGTGGTTCACCAGTCAGTGGGTTATACCAGTCAGTGGGACACTTTTACTAACTTAACCAACTTTTGCCAACCCCAGCACCCACCAGGTACCAAAGGGTCAGTTAAAATTGGCACCAATTGGTACCAACTACTTCAAATTCCTTATTTCCAATTAATTCAGTCAATTTAGAGAGGTTGGTGCTGCTGTAGTGCTAGTCCAAAGTAGACGACTTTTGGTGGGAAAATCGGCTTCCCCACCAAAATGGAGCATTTCAGCCATGCAGGATCAACCTTAATCTATACCAGCCAGACCAACTATTTAGGCAGTCTACCGCGAACTGCTTGAAAATGTGCTATTATTTACTCAGAATCTAAATAACTAGACTCTTCTACATCTTTCTCATAAGTTCTTGCATTATGCCCAGTCTTGCCACAGTTGCCACATCGTCGTTTAGACGGTCTGCCGCAGACTGCCTCCTCGCCATCACCAGCCATTTTACTAGCTAGCCACTTCCCCTTTTGTTTTTCTTCAATTATCGCCTAGGAATCCTCAATACTAAGTACCCCTCCAAGCTAGACCCAACTTCTTTTAGCCCTCCAGCACTTGGCAAGCCCAATATTAGCCTTCTCAAGAGTACAGACCTAATCATTCAAAAGAGTAATCTAATGCGCCATCGCTTATACGCCCTTTGTAAACTTCTCAACTACCTAGATAATTAGTATAGGAGAGCTGCCCTGATGTATAGATATCTTACCCTTAATAAAACTTAACTACTAGATAGTCTAGTTAGCATTAGATGGTATTTATAATTCCCATTTTATTGGTAATACAGGGAGGAATTATACTAGAGTTTATAGGTAGATATCTAGTTTGGAAATCACAGAATCTAGGTCCTATAGAGAAATACCAGCCCCTCTAAACCCAGATTTCATGTTTTCTTCTATAAAGACCTTGTTATGGGCTGCCTTAAATACAATAAAGAACTCAGACTTAGTAATGTGGTTGATAGACGCCTGGATAAAGAGATTGATCTCATCACTATATGCACGCTTTAATGGCGAAAATAATACAACGTCTAATGGCTAAAGTAGATAAGATGAGTATAGGGGCATGCTAATAGGGATAATATTGTTGTTGTTACAGTACTGCTCAAATTCCACTGATATATAGCTCTTATGTCTATCCAGGACAAGTATCTAGTACTTACCCTTTGTCTGCTTAATTGTATACTTGTTAAAGTACTGAATCTATTCTAGACTAGTCTCGTTATCTGTCCACCTATTAGGAGTAGGCTTAATAATCCAGCTTGGTAGAAAGCCAGACTCTATGATCTAGTTAGCAAGGTAGTAGGCGCCTTAGACAATTATAAACGGCAGGATACACCAGCCCTTTGCATTAATATACTTAATAGCTATTGCCTATTCCCGGTTTCCAGGCTGTATAGATTTAGCCTTTCCCTGTCTATTGGTATATGTAATAACCATTGCTGCAGTTATTACGCCTATCATAAAGCCTGTCTTATTAAAGTTATACAAGTCGTTATCTATAATCCCATACTTAGCCATTATGTTACAGAGTAGCCGAAACTAGTTCCTAATAACCTCTAGATCTTTGTAGAGGGCCCTCTAGTAGTCATAAGGCTGAGAGAATCTTGTTTTTAAGCTTAGTTGTGTATCTACAAAGTATTATGCCTAGTTCTTACTAACCGGCTTGCTATTACGTAATGCCAGCAGGAGGTTGGCTATATCTTCCACACCAGAAAATTGCATTGGAAATTCTTATACATCTTGCTTAATAATATATCGGACAAGCATTTACTCTTTAATTTAGTTAAGTTTATAGTGGTTGATGCATAATTTATTATGGTTATGTTAGTTGTTTATCCTCCTAAAGAGCATACTTCTAGAGACGTTAAAGATATATACAGCTTGGCATATACTTAAGGGTTTCTTTTGATTTTTTTTGGAGTTCTTAATTGCCTAAAGTGCTAGTTAGACTTTCTGTTCTTTTGGGTAGATTGGCATAGTAGTTATTGATTTCTAGCGTGTTAGATATTTAAGTAGGTAGAGTAATGCGAGATTGACGCGAAAAATAGAGACGCGATCTATACTAAAAACAAAGCCGCCCACTAAAACTTTAAACTTTCAGACTGGCACTGCAATACTACCATACTTCTAAATTAACCGAATCAATTGAAAATAAGGAATTTAAAGCAGTTAGCACCAATTGGTGCCAATTTTAACTAACCCTTTGGCACCTGGTGGGTGCTGGGGTTGGCAAAAGTTGGTTAAGTTAGCAAAAGTGTCCCACTGACTGGTATGACCCACTGACTGGTGAACCACGTTAGTTGTTATAGTTTTTATAGTAAATTTCCTTTAGAAGTAATTTAAAAGATACTTTATGTTTCTAGTAAAACCTCCTATAGGTAATCAAGCTATCTACTAAGTATATTTACTTGTCTGTTTTTAGATCTCTTATAGTAGATAATTCTAAGGTTAAATTATAATAAAAACTCTACTTATTTAATTTATTACTTATTAAGTTCTTTAGTAGTAGTAAAATAAGTAAGATTCTTATAGTTAGTATAAACCTAAACTTGGTATTTAGCTCTAATAAGGTAGTATTATTATTCTTTAAAGGCTTTAATAATTACCATTAGTTCTTTATTATAGATTAAGTAGTTTAGTTTCGGTTTGTTAAGTTTTTTTAAAAAAAATATAATAAAATATAATTTTCCTTAATTATTATACTAACCTAGTTAACCTTTTATTGTAAAATTAGATGTATTTATCTTAACTTTATAGACCTTACTTAGGTCTACTTTAACTAGTATTAGTTTAGAGATAATTTAGTTCCTAAGTTCTTCAAAGGCTTATTATACTTTATTATTCTAGTAGAATACTTCTATTATTTTAGTAAGATTAGTTAATAGAATCGTGATTTTTAAGTAATTTTTGATAAATTATTAATAGAAGTTAATATATTTAAGAAATCCTTATACTTTTTTAATGTTTGTATAGGCTATTCTTTAATTACTTTAATCTTTAATATTTATATAGTAATCTATCCTGGTTAGATTATATATCTAAGGTAGTTGACTTTTTTGGTGTAAAACTTGCTTTTTTTTAGTTTAACTAGAAGCTTTATGTTTTAAAGTTTCTAAAGTATTTTATATATATATTTCTTATAATCTTTAAGTATCCTTAAGTAGATAAGAATATTATCTAGGTAAATTATAATAAAGATGTCTAAATATTCTCTAAGAACGTGGTTAATTATAGCTTGAAATAATATAAGTATATTAGTAAGTTTAAATAGTATGACTAGGTATTTAAAGTATTTATAGTATATTTAGAATGCTGTTTTTTATTCTTTGCTTTTTTTTATCCTAATAAGGTTATAGGCTTTTTTAAGGTCTAGGGCTGTAAATTATTGGGCTTCTTATAATTAATTCCTTAATTCTTATATTAAGAGTAGTAAGTGGTGGTTTTTAATAGTAATATTATTTAGTTGGTAATAGTCTATATAAAGTCGTAGCTTTTTGTTTTTTTTGGGTATAAAGAGAATTAGATATCTTGTTGATAATATTAATAGTTGTATATAACTTTTTTTTAGGTTCTCGTCAAGATACTCTTAGAGTGTTTTAAGCTATATTTTGTTAAGTCTATAGATTTTTGAACATTTTAGTACTATTTCTTTCTTGAGAGATATCTTATAGTCTTATTTGTTATATTTAAATAGTTTAGTATTAAGTATGGCTAAGAATAGCTTAGTATACTTATAGTATTTCTAGAGTATAAACTTTTGTAGATTCTTCTCTGCTGCCTTTGCCTTTTATAGGTAGGTAATAAATTATTAAAGGGTTGGTTTAATTTATTTTATAATGCTAATTTTTTAGGCCTTTAGTGCTTGCTATAAGGTTTCTATAGGTAAGATAACTATTATTTTAGGTGTTTTCTTATATTAAATTTACTGGATCTCCTATATTTATTGTAATACCTATTATATTTCTCTAATATATTTTTATACTATAAGGATAATTTGTTGTTTTTTTTGTTTAGTTTGTAGTAAACTATTATCCTTAGGGTATTTATTTTATTTATTAGCTAGTAGAGGGTTTTAATTATTGGTCTGCTTTAGACTGCCCCTTTTCTACTATTTTACTGACTTGTATATAGGCCCTGCTTGGGCCTATATAGAGGCTAAGTCCTTCTCTTCTTCTTGAGAGATAGTTGCTAGGCTTGTTTAAATATACTGTCCTGTACCATCCTTAGGGACTAAGCTTTACTTATCTTGTAATATATTAATTATTTTGATTACTAAATTAATAGAGTTAGCCTAGTAAACTTAGCTAGTAGTCTAATTTATCTAGAAATTATTTTTTCTTAACTAAGGTATTTCTAGAATTAACTAATGCTTTGTTATCTTAGTAATATTAAATATAAGTTACTCTATATAGTTGCTAATTTAGACTAAAAGAAAATTTGTCTTTTTGTTAATAACTTTGTTACTATAAGCTACTACTGTTTTATCTACTATGTTAAGTCTATAGAGTTCCTTTTTCTTATTCTAGTAGAGGTAGTATTTATTAACTATTTCTAGGAATATAAAGTTTTCTTGTACTCTACTATTAATAAGTACCTAATACTTATATATCCTAAGTTTTATAAGAATCTTTAGATATTAGTAATTGTTTTCTCTATTAGTTATATAGAGAGACCTTTATATCTATTATATGGCTATCTAAGGTTTATTTAGGGCTAGTCTTGTCTGTTTTTTATTATCTAGTCCCTAACCAGGATTTCTTTAAGTTATTAGATAAATCCTCTTATAAGACCTTATGCTATATAAAGTACCTGTACTACTATAGTAAGGTCTTTAGATTCTATATTTTCTTTACTAAGTAGTAATACTGTATTAGGCTGATTTCTTTAGTACTAATCTTATAGTTTAAGCTTAAGGTATAGTTAGTAGTTTGTTTATAGGTATTATTACTATAGGCTAGGGTTGTAGAGGTATGTAAGTAGATAGTTAAAGTAAAGTTTGAAAATAGTATATTTTTTTTCTAGGGTATGTTTCTTAATAGTCTAGTATTTAAGTTTCTTTTATCTATAAAGTTATATTATTTCTACTATTTCCTAGTATTTAAGAAAGAAGTCTTTCCTAACCTTACTAGTATAGTAAGTACTATATTGGTTAAAGATATATAAAGTCTATAATATTTCTCTATATTGTAAGTATTACGGGTATATATAAGGGTTATCTAGTAAAAAGCGTGCTAGAGGTATTACTAAAAGTCTATCTTGTTTTACTGCTAGTATTATATTTCTTTCTTATCCTAAGACTATAATTTATATAATACTAGTATTGGGTACTACTAGGGGTACCTTACCTATATGCTAATAGGAGTCTTAGCTACTTAAGTCTAGGGATGCTATAGTATTAGTACCTACTAGTATATAAAGGGGCTTCTATTTTGTAATAGTAAGTATTTTGCTTTTAGTAATTCTCTTGGAAAACTATCCTTAATTATCTTTATTACTTCTATACATAGTATAGTTATTGTTATAATATATTGTCTAGCTTAGCAAGGTATATTTCTAGGTTTCTTTAGCGCGGTTAAGTATATTTTAAACTAGGCTGGATAGCTTTTATTAGACTACTTCTCTGGGCCCTAGTATAAATTCCTATATGTTGGGAGAATTCTATAGTATATTTACAGGTTAGGGGTTGTAAACCTTTGTCTTAGTTATCTTGGGTAAAGAGTTGCTAGTAATTCTAAATAGGATTTATCTTTTATTTATATCTTATTCTAGATAGATCTGGTATTAGTTATATATTATAGTATTATATAGGTAGTATATTGTTATAATTTCCTGCTAAGTTTTGGATTATAGTAGGTTTTTATTAGTTTAGGAGTCTATATTAGCTTGTCTAGAGCCTTTAGATATAGGCTTCTAGTCCTTCTTCTTACTGCTATGGTACTTATATATAAAGTGTCTTTTCTTTCTGTATTTATAATATTTAATGTTTTTTTTATTCTTATATTATGTGGTATTAAGCTCTATAAAGCCTATATATTATCTTTACTAAATTAGGTTATTATAGTTATATCTTCTTTTAGTATTAGGTTTATTTCTAGGTATATTCTACTAAAATAGTTTAGAGTTGTTCTTATATTTTTCCTAGTATCTTTTATAGAGCCTATTATCGAGTTTAATAGCTAGTTTAATATATTATAGAAAGTTATTAGGTTAATTATATCTAGCTATTTTATTCTTTACTTCTTTCTTAAGTTTATTATAAAATATAAAGATCTTAGTGTTGTTTATAGAGTTAATTCTAGCGTAGATTTGCCGAAACTCTGCTATATATATTATAATAGGTTCTTTCTATTGTAGCCTAGAGAGTTTTCTCTTGGCTTATTATTTTTCATCTAGGTCTTAAAAGAAAGTCTTTAAGATATTTTTATAGTTTTTATATTTACTAAAGATTTCCTATATCTCCTACTTGTATCTTTTAAACTTATTATTAATTAAATAGTCTGTAAGATAAGGTTTAAACTATATAAGAGCCCTTTCTTTTAAAAAAAAGGTGGTGTATATAACCCCTTTTTTATTAAATTATTAATCTATATAATAAAAATATTAGTAGGCTTGGACCTAGATAAGGTATGCCTATAGTTATCCTGGGGTCTTATTATAAAAGATTAGGCTATTAAGTCTAATATTGTCCCTACTTAAAATTAGAGTATTAATAATATTAGCGGTAGCCTTAAGGATAGTAACTTCTTATTTAAGTTATTTGGTTTCTTTATTTTATTTAGCCTATATATCTAAGAGGGTCTTAAGGTGTCTAACCTCTTTGACTAGTTTCTAAAACTAAGCTATAGTACTGTTGCTTATATTATTATTATTGCTGGCTGTATCTAATTTCTATTAAAAGTTATGCTAAAAAGTATTGTTTCTAAATCTAGATATTACAAAAAGTAGTGTATAATATTGCTTAAAATCTGCGTTATAATATATAAACAAGAATAGTTAAAATATAATAATTAAGGTTTCCTAGATCCTCTAAACCAAGAAATCGAGTTTATGTCTAAAATATATAATAAGGTAGTTGATTAAGTAATAGAGTTTCTAATAATAATTACAAGCTAATAAAAGCTATTTAGTGTAAATACTTAGATTGACTACTAAAGAGCTGTCTATACTATCTAATTATCTAGTAATAAGTATATCCTTATATATTTATCTCTTTAGCCTGGCTTATAAGGCTTACCTAGCTTACTGGTAATCTGGTAATCCTGGTAATCTAGTTAGCTTACTTGGCTTACTGCCCTGCTAGTAATCTAAGTAATCTATCCTTAGGTAAGTAAATATCCTAGGTCACGTATACTAATAGTCGTGCCTCTTCCTGCAGGCCTAGCCAGCTGGCCTGTAGGGTTTACCTGTGCCTCCAGGGGACCAATAGTCAAACCCTGGTTCTATTCCTGTTACATTTATAACATACAAGTTTATCTACACTGCTTACTTCCTTGTAGAGCAAGAAGTAGACATACTTAGTAAATCTATCTACTATAACCAGGATACTATTATAGTATACTTCTATTATAGGTTTCTTAAATGCTGGTAGTTTAACGATAAAGTCGAGGCTAATAGATTGCCATGGTTTATTAGGTATTGGCAAAGGTTATAGTAAGCTGTAGGGCTTATATTATATAGTCTTGCTTTTATAGTATATATTGTAATTCTAGATAACTATTTAGACTTCTTTCTTTATTTTAAAGAAACTATAGTGTTGTTATAGCCATTTAATTATTGCTGTAATTCCTTAGTGTCTGTATACTGGTATGCTATAGATATATGTAATAAGTTTAGAGTATAATTCTTCTAGTATAAAGAGCTTTCTTTTTTAGTAAAGTATTTTTTTGTTTTCTACCGTCCCTTTTTTTCTTTACTTAGAGAGTTATTAGTAAGCTATCTTAAGTTTATTTGTCTATTTAAGGTCGACCTTTAATTAGAGTATTAAGGCTAATTATTATTACTCTTATAGTAAATCTTCTTTAGGGATAATTTAAAAGATACTTTATATTTTTAGTAGAACCTTCTGTAGGTAGTTAAGCTGCCTGCTAAGTATGTCTGCTTGTTTGTTCTTAGATTCCTTATAGTAGATAATTTTAAGGTTAAATTATAATAAAAACTCTGCCTATCTAATTTATTGTTTGTTGAGTTCTTTAGTAGTAGTAAAATAGGTAAGATTTTTGTAGTTAGTGTAGACCTAAACTTGGTGTTTGGCTCTAATAAGGTAGTGTTGCTATTTTTTAAAGGCCTTAATGATTATTATTAGTTTTTTGTTATAGATTGGGTAGTTTAGTTCCGGTCTGTTAAGTTTTTTTAAAAAGAATGTAATAGGGTATAGTTTTTCCTAGTTATCGTGCTAATCTAGTTAACCTTTTATTGTAAAGTTAGATGTGTCTGTCTTAACTTTGTAGACCTTGCTTGAATCTGCTTTAACTAGTATTGGCTTAGAGATAATTTGGTTTCTAAGTTCTTTAAAGGCTTCTTGTATTTTATTATTTTAGTAGAATACTTCTGTTGTTTTGGTAAGATTAGTTAACGGGATTACAATTTTTAAGTAATTTTTAATAAATTATTAGTAGAAGTTAATATATTTAAGGAATCTTTGTACTTTTTTAATATTTATTGGTGTGGGCTATTCTTTAATTGCTTTGATTTTTGATGTTTGTATAGTAATCTGTCCTGGTTGGATTGTATATTTGAGATAGTTAACTTTTTTAGTATAAAACTTGCTTTTTTTTTTAGTTTGACCAGTAGTTTTATATTTTAGAGTTTCTAAAATACCTTGTATATATATTTCTTATAATCTTTGAGTATTTTTAAGTAGATAAAGATGTTGTCTAGATATACAATGATAAAGATGTCTAGATATTCTCTAAGAATGTAGTTAATTATGGCTTAAAATAATATAGGTATGTTGGTTAGCCTAAATAATATAACTAGGTATTTAAAGTATTTATAGCGTATTTAAAATGCTGTTTTTTATTCTTTGCCTTTCTTTATTCTAATAAGATTGTAGGTTTCTTTAAGGTTTAGGGCTGTAAACTATTAGGCTCCTTGTAGTTAGTCCCTTAGTTTTTATATTAAGGGTAGTAGGTAGTGGTTTTTAATAATAATGTTGTTTAGCTAATAATAGTTTATATAAAGTTGTAGTTTTTGGTTCTTTTTTAGTATAAAGAGAATTAGGTATTTAGCTGGTAACATTAATGGCTAGATATAATCTTTTTTTAGGTTTTTATTAAGATATTTCTTAAGTACCTTAAGTTATATCTCATTAAGTCTGTAAATCTTTAAGAATTTTGCTATTATTTCTTCTTTAAAGGATATCTTGTAATTTTATTTATTATATTTAGATAGTCTGGTATTAAGTATAGCTATAAATAGCTTGGTATACTTACGGTATTCCTGGAGTATAAACTTCTATAGATCCTTCTCTGCTGTCTTTACTTTTTGTAAGTAGGCGATAAATTATTAGAGAGTTGGCTTAATTTATTTTATAATGCTGATTTTTTAGGCCTTTAATGCTTGCTGTAAGGTTTCTATAGGTAAGATAACTATTACTTTAGGTATTTTTTTTATATTAGTTTTGCTAGATTTCCTATATTTATTATAATGCCTATTATATTTTCCTAATATGCTTCTATATTGTAAAGATAATTTATTGTTTCTTTTGTTTAGTTTATAGTAAACTGCTATTTTTAGAGTATTTGTTTTATTTGTTGGCTAATAAAGAATTCTAATTATCGGTTTGCTTTAAACCGTCCTTTTTCTGCTATTATACTAACTTATATATAGGCCCTACTTAGATCTGTGTAGAGACTAAGTCCTTCCCTCTTTCTTAAGAGGTAGTTACTAGGCTTATTTAAGTATATTATTCTATATCGTTTTTAGGGACTAAGCTCTGCTTATTCTGTAATATATTAATTGTTTTGGTTATTAAGTTAATAAGGTTTGCCTAGTATATCTGGCTAGTGGTCTAATCTATCTAGGAATTGTTTTTCCTTAACTAAGGTATTTCTAGTATTAACTAATATTTTGCTGTCTTAGTAATATTAAATATAAGTTATTCTGTATAGTTACTAATTTAGACTAAAAGGGAATTAGTTTCTTTATTAATAATTTTGTTACTATAAGCTACTACTGTTTTATTTACTATATTAAGTCTATAGGGTTTCTCTTTCTTGTTTTAGTAGAGATAGTACTTATTGATTATTTCTAGGAATATAAAGTTTTCTTATACTCTACTATTGATAAGTGTCTAGTACTTATATATCTTGAGTTTTACATAGATCTTTAAGTATTAGTAATTGTTTTCTTTGTTAGTTATATAGAGAGATCTTTGCGTTTATTATATAGCTGCCTAAGGCTTATTTAAGGCTGGCCTTGTTTATTTTTTATTATCTAGTTCCTAATTAGGATTTCTTTAAGTTGTTAAATAGATTTTTTTGTAAGACCTTATATTATGTAAAGTATCTATACTACTGTAGTAAGGTCTTTGGTTTTTATGTCTTTTTTGCTAAGTAGTAATATTATATTAGGCTAGTTTCTTTAATACTAGTCTTGTAGCTTAAGTTTAAGATATATTTAGTAGTTTATTTATAGATATTATTACTATAGGCTAGGGTTGTATAGGTATGTAAGTAGATAGTTAGAGCGAAGTTTAAAAATAGTATATTTTTTTTCTGGGGTATATTTTTTGATGGTCTAGTGTTTAAGTTCCTTTTGCCTATAAAATTGTACTATTTCTACTATTTCCTAGTATTTAGGAAAGAAGTCTTTTCTAACCTTGCTAGTATAGTAAGTGCTATATTAGTTAAAGATGTATAAAGCCTATAATATTTCTTTGTATTGTAAATATTGTGGGTATATTTAAGGGTTATCTAGCGGAAAATATGCTGGAGGTATTGCTAGAAGTCTGTCTTGTTTTGCCGCTAGTACTATGTTTCTTTCTTATCCTGGGACTATAATTTATATAATGCTAGTGTTAGGTGCTATTAGGGGTGCCTTGCCTATATGCTAATGGGGGTCCTAGTTGTTTAAGTCTAGAGGTACTGTAGTATTAGTTTCTACCAGTATATAAAGGGGCTTTCGTTTTGCGATAATAAATATCCTACTTTTGGTAATTCCTTTAAGAAACTACTCTTAGTTGTCTTTATTGCTTTTATATATGGTATAGCTGTTATTGTAATATGCTGTCTAGCTTAGCGAGACGTACTTTTTGTTTTTTTCGGTATAATTAAGTATATTTTAAACAAGGCTGGCTAGCTTTTATTAGATTGTCTCTCCGGGTCTTAGTGTAAATTTCTATATATTAGGGGAGTTTTGCGGTATACTTATAGGCTGGGGGTTATAGACCTCCTTCTTGGTTTTCTTTAATAAGGGGTTACTGGTAATTTTAAACAAGATTTGTCTTTTATCTATGTCTTATTTCGGGTAGACCCGGCATTAGTTATATATTGCGGCGTTATATAGGCAGTATGTTATTGTAATTTCCTACTAAGTCTTAGATTGTAGTAGTTTTTTATTGATTTGGGAGGCCATATTGGCTTATCTGGAGTCTTTGGGTATAGGCTTTTAGTTCTTTTTCTTACTGCTGTGGCATTTATATATAAAGTATTCTTTCTTTCTGCAGTTATAACATTTAATGTCCTTTTTATCTTTATATTATGTAGTATTAAGCTTTATGGGGCCTATATATTGTCTCTACTGGGTTGGGTTGTTGTGGTTATATCTTTTTCTAGTATTGGGCCTGTTTTTTTAGTTGCGTTAGAATGGCCTAGGGTTGATATTATGTTTTTTCTGGTGTCTTTTGTAAAGTTTATTGTTGAGTTTAATAGCTAGCTTAATATACTATAAAAAATTATTGAGTCTGTTGTATCTAGCTAACTCGTTCTTTATATTTTTTTTTAGCCCTTAGTAGAATATAAAGATTTTGGTTTTATGTATAGAGTTAATTTGGGTATAGATTTGTTGAAATTCTGCTATATAGGCCAAGGCTGGGTCTTTTTGTTATAATTTTGATAACTTTTTTTTAGCCTGTTGTTTTTTGTCGAGATTTTAAAATAGGGTTTAGAGAGTGTTTTTATAGCTCTTATATTTATTAAATATTTCCTGAGTTTCCTGTTTATATTTTTCGAATTTTTTAGCGTTAATAAAGTCTGTAAGATATGGTTTAAACTAGGCAAGTATTTTTTTCTTAAGAAACAAGGCAGTATATATAATTTATTTCCTATCTACCTAACTATTTATATAATTAAAATATTGGTAGGCCCTAACTTAGGTAAGGTAAGGTTGTAACTAGCCTGGGGTATTATTGTATAGGGTTGGGCTGTTAAGCCTAATACTTTCTTTAGCTAGAATTAGAGTATTAATAATGGTAGCGGTAGCCTTAAGGGTAGTGTAATGATCAAGGTTTCCTGGGTCCTCTAAACCGTAGATCGGGGTTTATGTCCAAGATACGTAACAAGGCGGTTGATTAAGTAATAGAGTTTCTGACAATAATTACAAGCTAATGAAAGCTATTTAAGGTAAATACTTAGATTAACTGCTAAAGAGCTGTCCATACTATCTAGCTATCTAATAACGAATATATCCTTATATATCCATCTCTTTAGTAAGGCTTGCCGGAAGTACTAGTTACTCCTGGTAATCCAGTATAGGGGAGCATTAAGAGTGCTAGTCGCTCCTGTCGCTCCTGTCGCTCCTTAGTGTTGGATTACTGGGATTAATTATCGCTCTAATCAATCCGTCTTATCTAATTAGCAATTACGTGATTATTAGCTTTGGTCCCTTATGCTATTCGTCTAGCTAGTATGCTAGCCTAGTGGGGTTATTCCTTTGTAGAACTAACCGTTAGTCTTATTTCTGTCAGGGTTGTAACATTATTCCCCTCCTCTATGCTTCTTTGTCTCTAAAGATTTGAGTAAGTTTCTTGTCTTGTTTCCTTTGTGTCTTTATATATTCTTCTTTCTAATTATTATATTCTTTCTGCCATGTTGTTGTGTATTGCTTGAGGTCGGGTTAAAAAGACTTATTTGAAAAAGTTGGAGGAACGGGCTGCCCTTGCTGACCTTATTAACTAAAAAGGTGTTGTATCTAAAACCATACCTTGTTCTCGTTATTTTAAAGTAAATCGCGTATATTGCGTTGCTCCTAAGTCCTTGTATTATGGCGAGTGTGTTTGTGCCGGGAAGTCTTGTAATGGAAATAATGTGGCTGCTTTTTGTGGGTTTCTTTTCTTTTTTTCTTGGTTTTTCTTCTTGCTGATTTGTTATAGTAAAACGCCTATTGTCTGAGTAGGAGTATTTAGAGAAAGAAGAGATTAATGCCGAAGAGGAGTTGTTTTTATTCTAAATAAAGTTATAGACTGCTGTAGGTTACTTAGCCTGCTTGTATTGCTAAAAACGCCAAGCCAAGGAGCGGTCTTTTGAGTTATTTTATTATAATATCTAGTTGCTAGATAAGGAGGACGCTAAGTTGGAGCGTCGTTATGAGGAGGAGGCTCGGGTTACTGCTAATATGCCTTCTTTTAGAGCTGCGGGGATTTTTGATTGGCATTTCTTGGGTCTAGATCTAAATGGTTTGGGGGTGTCTGCCGATTTTCTAGTCGACCTTAAAAGTCCTATAGTACCTGTTGGTAATTTGTTAGGTTTTTAAGGGGTTTCTAAGTGTTGTCTTTATTGTTATAGTTTTTCTATTTAACCAAATATTTAATGTTGGCGTTATATATTCTAGAATCGAGAATCTTTTCTACTTTTTATTCTTTTTCGTTATTGTCGAGTTTAATCTATGTTTCAAGCTATATATTGGCTGGTACTGGTTTTAAGAGTAATATATAGAAGACTGAATATATCTGTATTTTTGTTGGTAATGAAAGTCTAAAGTTGGTATCTGATAGTTTCTTTTTAATTTTAAATGGTCTAATCTTTTTGTAGTTTAATTTGTCATTTAGTTGTTTAGTTTTAATGTTTTTCCGGAATAGGTAGACTTTATCCTCCTCCTTTAAGGTTGGTCTCTTTAATCTTTTTCTGTTGGTATAGGTTATTATTTATTCTTATATAAAGAGTAGTTTTGCTGAAGTTCTTTTTAAAGATTTTGAATCTTGGTTGCCCTTTTTGTGGCCAATTATGTTTTTGGCTTGGAGATTAGTTTTCTGTAGGCTTCTAGTTTGTAGCCGTAGTTTGCGTAGAAGGGTAAGACCTTTGTAGTACCTATATCTGTGCTGTTGTAGGCAAACTGTACTATAGGTAGCAGTTATATCTAATTATTCTGTTTGTAGTTAATGTAATTGTGAAGGTACTGTTTTAGAATCTAGTTTAGTCTTTCGGTCTGTCTATCTATCTAAGGGTAGAAAGCTGTAGACAGCTTTGATTTTATATCGAGTTGTCTTATAAGTAATTGCTAGAAGTTAGAGATAAACACTGTTTCTCTATCTGACACTATTTCTTATAGTGTGCTATAGTTGTTAATAATTGTTTATAGGAAAGTATATGTAAAACTGTCTGTATTACTTGCTTTTTTATATGGTAAGAAGTAGGAATATTTTGTAAATCTGTCGATAATAACCAGGATACTATTATACTGAGCTTCTGTTATTGGTTTTTTTAAAAGTAGTAGCTTAATAATAAAGTCTAGGCTAATAGATTGTTATAGTCTGTTAGGTATTGGCAGAGGTTATAGTAGGCCGTAAGGTTTATACCTTGTAGTCTTACTTTTGCAATATATATTGTAGCTTTAGATAACTGTTTAGACTTCCTTCTTTATTCTTAGAAAGTAGTAGTATTGTCTAATTATTTTAATTGTTGCTGTAATTTCTTAATATTTATATGCTAGAGCTTTGTAGATTTGTTTGATAAGTTTCTTTTGTAGGTCTATAGATATGAAGAGTTGTTTTCCTTAATATAATATCTTGTTGTCTTCTATTATTTGTTTCTTAGCTTTTAGAGATATATTTTGGTAGGCTGCCTTAAGCTTGTTTTCCTAGCTAGGGTTAATCTTGGCTTGGAGTATTATTGCTAGTTGTCGAGATTCTTATAGTAAGTTTCCGTTGGGGGTAATTTAAAAGATACTCTATGTTTCTAGTAGAACTTTCTGTAGGTAGTTTAGCTGTTTGCTAAGTATGTCTACTTGTCTGTTCTTAGATTCCTTATAGTAGATAATCCTGAGGTTGAATTATAATAGAAACTTTGCTTATCTAATTTGGTGCTTATTGAGTTCTTTGATTATTATAAAGTATATAAGGTTTTTATAGTTAGTATAGACTTAAACTTAGTGCTTAGCTCTTATAAGGTAATGCTGCTATTCCTTAAATGCTTTAATTATTGCTATAAGTTCTTTGTTGTGTATAGGGTAATTAAGTTTTGGTCTATTAAGCTTTTTTGAAAAGAATATAATAGGGTATAGTTTGCCTTAGTTGTCTTGTTAATCTAGTTGTCTTTCTATTATAAAGTCTAAGGCGTTGGTCTTAACTTTATAGGCCTTATTAGGGTCTGTTTTAACTAGTATTGGTTTTTCTAGAATCTTCTAGGTTATTATATTAAAAGTATCTTATGTTTCCTACATCTAATGAAATTCTTTGTCCTTTTTGGTAAGGTCTGTAAGAGGTTTTATAAGTCTTCTGTAACCTTTAATAAATTATTTATAGAAGTTAATATATTTAAGGAATCCTTAAACTTCCTTAATATTTGTAGGTATAGGCTAGTGCTTAATGGCTTTAATTTTAAATGCTTGTATTATAATCTGTCTAGGCTGGATAGTGTATCTAAGGTAGTTGACTTTCTTAGTATAAAACTTGCTTTTCTCTGGTTTGACTAGGAGTTTTGTATCCTAGAGCTTCTATAGTACCTTATATATATATTTTTTATATTTTTTAAGTGTTTTGGAGTAGATAAGGATATTGTCTAGGTATATAACTATAAAGATGTCTAAATATTTTCTGAAAATGTAATTAATTATAGCTTAAAATAATGCTGGTATATTGGTTAATTTAAATAGTATAACTAGGTACTTAAAATGTCTATAGTATATTTGAAATACTATTTTCTATTCTTTGCCCTTTTTTATCTTGATAAGGTTATAGGCTTTCTTAAAGTCTAGGGCTGTAAATTATTAAGCTTTTTATAGTTAGTCTTGTAGTTTCTTAATTAAGGATAGTGGGTAGTGATTTTTAATAGTAATGTTGTTTAGTTGGTAATAATCTATGTAAAGTTGTAGCTTCTTGTTCTTCTTTGGTATAAAGAAGATTGGATATTCTGTAGATAAAGTAGATAGTTGTATGTAATCTTTTTCTAGGTTTTTGTTAAGGTATTCCTTAAGTGCTTTAAGTTGTGTTTTGTTAAGTTTATAGATTTTAGAGAATTTAGGTATCTTTCCTAGTTTTAGGGGTATTTTGTAATCTTAGTTATTATATTTAGGTAGTCTAGTATTAAGTATTACTAAAAATAGCTTGGTGTACTTATGGTATTCCTAAGGTATAAACTCTTCAAGATTCTTTTTTACTGCCTTAGCTTTTTATAGGTAAATAATAAATTGTTGGAAGATAGGCTTGGTTTGCTTTATTAGGCTGATTTTTTAGGCCTTTAGTGCTTATTGTAAGGTTTTTATAGGTAAGGTAATTGTAACTGTGGGTGTTGTTTTGTATTATATATACTGGATTTCTTATATTTGCCTTAATGCTTGTTGGATCTCCTTGATGTATTTTTATATTGTAAGTATAATTTGTTGTTTTTTTGTATTGATTTGTGTTAAATTGCCTTCTTTGTTAGATTTGTATTATATTTGGCTTAATAGTAAATTTTTCTTGTTGGTTTGTAGTAGACTGCCTTGTTTATATTGTCGTTATGCTGACTTGTTTAGAGGCTATTCTAAAGCCTGCTTAGGAATTAAGTCTTTTTTTTTGTCTTAAAAGGTAGTTGCTAGGCTTGTTTAAGTATATATTTAAGTATTGTTCTTAGGGACTAAGCTCTACTTATCTTTATAATATATAATTGTTTCTTTTGCTAAGCTAATAGGGTTTGCCTAGTAAATTTAGCTAGTGGTTTAATCTATCTAAAAGTTGTTTTTTCTTAATTAGAGTATTTTTAAAATTAACTAATAATTTGTTATCTTAGTAATGTTAAATGAAAGTTGCTTAATATAGTCCTAGATCTGGACTTAGAGGTAATTAGTCTCTATGTTGATAATACTGTTTTTATAAGTGACTTTTGTACTGTTGATTATATTAAGTCTATAAAGTTTCTTTTTCTTGTACTATATAAGGTAGTATTTGTTTACTATTTTTAGGAAGATAAAATTTCTCTATACTTTACTATTAATAAATGTATAGTATTAGTAGGCTTTAAGCTTTACCCTAACCTTTAAATATTAATAGTTGTTATTAATATTTATTATATATAAGTACCTTGTAGGTATTTCTTTTATTGTTTAAGGTTTTGTAGATAGCTTGTCTAGTTTTTTAGCTGTTTATAATTCTTTTCTAAGACTTTGTTGATACTTTTAATATTTCGTTATATAATACTCTATAATTATTGTAGGTCTTTTATAAGTTATTATATACTTTTATCTTGTATTATAGGCTTTATAGGGCTAAGGATTTATCTTTATTGTTATAGTTGGTGCTATTCTTTAACTTTGTTGTCTATATATATTTAATATTCCTTATTTTTACAGGTATGTTATCTGGTAGGGTTGTATAGATATATTAGGAGGGTATGTAGGTTAAGTTAAAATATTATGTAGCCTATATTATTGTGTTGTTTCTTAAGTTTCTATTCCTTAAAGTTGCTTCTTTTATAAGTTTATTGGATATCCTACCCTTGGTACCTTTAAGGGAACCAGTTGTGGCTTACTTTCTTTTATATATAGATTCTATATCCATTATAAATATATAAGGCCTAAGAGATACTAAGATAGTAACTATGTTGAGGGAATATCCTTCCTGTGTTTCTATTCTTCTTAATCTTCTTCCTTGATTCTCACATTACTTACTTGAGGGGTTGTCCTATAATTAGTACTTTTATAATATTAGTTTTGGGGGCTAATAGGGGTGCTTTTTTTTAAATATGCTTGTGGGTTTTTTTGCTATACTTGAGGTGTGAGTAGATCTTAGGGAATTTTCCCTACTAGCTCCTTTCTTGGGTTATATAGGAGTTCCTTTTGTCTTTTTATAGCTAGGGTATGCTGTTATTCTACACCCTTAGGAAACTAATTAGCTCCTTTTT